>JAWWMP010000116.1:35004262-35041092 GCA_035047865.1 Dendrocincla tyrannina | reverse complement strand
TATTTTAAAGTGTTTTCAAAGTCATACATTCTGCCTATGGGTTTTAAATACAATTTATGGTCCAATTTGTCATCTGAAACATGGAGGGAAAAATTGGTCTAAGAGAAAAAAATGGTTATACTGTTTTTTAATTGAGGGAGAGGGGGTAAAAGTTGCCTCGTGATGATTAAAACCTTAATGACTAATGTGGAAAAACTGGCATGAATTAAGGACATTATGCATGGAGCTGTGAGAACATACCAATTCATAAATTATGGAACACATCCCAGGTTTGTTTTTAGATAAGAACAAAAAATTCTGTTTAAGATGTTCAGCATCTCTACCACAATTGCATGAAGTTCACAGTTCATTTGTTCACCAAGTCAGAATAAAAATGCGACACACAACAGAACAACACAGAACAATGCCTCTAAACCTTTGACAGCAGAGAATTTATAAAGCCTAACTGTGGTCTCACTGTTATTTGCTGCAAAACGTCAAAGAATCACCACACAGAAAACATGACAGGAAACACCAGAGAGGAGGATTTTCACGTTGGTGAGGCAAGATGTGCAGACTAGAGAATGTGAAACATAAAATGCATATATCTGAATGACAGTAACACTTTGATAACTTGTATTGCATACAAAATATTTGCAAGTGAGGAACATATTTTAAACAGACAGCTATATTTAAAATTTTCTACATCTTCCCACTTTGAACTTCACAAAACTTTCAGCTGTCAAAGCACTCTTCTTCAAGTAGGAAAAAAAAAGGTTACCATGCAAAGATGAGTGTTTCAACATGTTGATTTTTAAGAATACTGTTAGGGGAGAATCTATTCCCTCCTTTATTTTTAAAAAAACCCACAAATAAACAAAAACAAGCAAACATTGATCCAATTTTTGCACATCCTTAGCAGATTGGAGTAAAAGGTTGAAACTTGGCAGGAAGATAGAATTTGGAAATGAGAGGTGCTTTATAGATTCTTAGGGAAAATTAGTTTCCATTTAGAGATGTGATGAGCATTTTAAAAGTAGAGTTTATGAGTATTTTTTATAAACACTGTTTTGCAACAGTCTGAGGACCTAAATATAACACTTTTCATTGCACAAAGACATTGAGCCTATAATTTTGATTTAAGCTAACAAACTAAGAGAAGTTACTTTTTATGTAATGCAGTTTTTTAGGACATAGGTTTTCAATTGCAGTATATCATGTTCGGGTGATTTCACCAGATACTACAGTACTGTACAACAATTTGACTTCAATGGTTGTGGCTTTTGATGCAGTCCAAATTTATATTGTGCAATGCAGAGAACAACTATACACGACCCTTAGAACTTGGATATGGAAATTAGGCTTTCTACTGACTCCCCTGTCAATGGAAAAATGCATATTTGCAAGTGTTTTCATCAGTTTTTCTTTTTTTGTTTTGTGCCATTAATGAAATAGTTTAAAAAAACTGACCCCATTACTAGGCCCTGAATTATTCCTCTGAAAGTCTCTCCAGTTTGATTCACCCCTTTTTAAGGTGGTTTGCCTGGTTTGGGGACCAGGAGACAGCAGCCATAGTTAAAGCGAAATTATAATTTTCACTTCTGGAAGACGCGGTATCTAGCGCCTTTTCACACCTGGTGTGAAGTCTCAGCTTTAATGAGATCACTTATAAAGAACACATTGCTTTGAATTCACCTCTTCATTGCTTTGAAGAGGATTCGCCTCTTGTGCAGTTACCAGCTGAGTGAAGAAAATTCTCCATTGTGACGACTGAACTTCTTGATCCAATGTATAACTCTGCCTTCATTTCACCCAGAAAAAAGGCATTGACCACAGTAGTTTTACTGATGCAATACTCCCTACATTACAGCACCCCTCATATTTTTTACAAGAAAACAATATTTTGAGGGATTAATTGTTAAAAACAAAGACTACACACTAAGTGAGATTTTATTATAAACTCACTCATATATTTCAAAGTGTTTTCTTTATTTTTGTCCTGGTATTTGGTCATCCTGGTTGCCTGACACAAGTTATTGCCTCTGTCTATTTTCTTATCACAGGAGTACCTAGGCCCCTGGATGACAAATGCTGATGCAGGAAATTAGTTCCAGTAATTTTCATGGAACTTTCATTATGCAAGTACATATACAAGTATATATGTATATATAAATATGTATCTATATTTTTTTTTCTTTTTCAGAAACTGAGGTGTTTATCACTGAAGTTTTCAAGACAAACTTGTTCACTTCTTGGTCTTCAAAAATTAATACTCAAATCTTTCTGCAATAATCTTTATCAGATTTTCTAATTTCTTGGGGTTTTTTTATTGCCTGAAATTTATTTCATTTAGGTTATTTAGGTTTGGTTTTTGTTTGTGGTTTGGGGTTTTTTTTGAAAGGTACCAAAATATGGCAAAGGTTGTGTAGTAAGTTTGCCAATATGTTTGTGACTGAACTGCATGCCACATGAAGAAAAGGCATGAGAAGGGCAAAGTAACAATGAATTCAAGAAAGCCCACAAGGAGAGGCAGAGAGAAAGTGATTGATACAAGCTGTTGCTTCCTGAATTCTGAAATGGTCCATCTGCATAGCCTGAAGCATTGGAATGAGGTAAAGAGATATTTGGAAAGTTCATATAACTTACTTAAAGCTGAAAATAGCTGGTAATGGTAGAAGTTAACTGTTTCTTTACACAGACGCATCAAACAAGTGACTTCTGTGTGGAAATAAATGTGTGGCTTTGAAGGGAAAATAAGAATTTGTTGCAATTCTCCGATTCAACAGTCAGAGTTCAGGTATGCATAGAGTTAGTATCTGACTGCTTTTCTGAAATGCTGCAGTAGATGAATTTCAGAGGTATTTATTTTCAAATTGAGTTGTCAGTTCACTGCCAATTCATAAAACCAACTCTGCAGTGATATCAACTCAGCACACAATAAGCTGACAGACTGTACCATATTTTTATAGTGAATCATTTAAACCATGAATCATTCATAGCTTCACACAGGTGCTGAAAATAGTGAAAAACCTGCTGTCATGCTAGACAAGCCTGGCACATGCTTTCCACAAGTGATGGGTTCCTCTTTGGAGAACAGATCAGCTTTTAATCCTATTAGGAAGAACGAAAGATCAAGAAAGGAAAACAAAAAAAGGGCTTTGTTCTCTACCCCTTCCTTTTTCCCTTTTCTTGTCTCCATTTTTTAATGATGTTATCTTGCCTATTCAAAATGGAAAATGGAGAAAAAAAGATTGATTCTTTGTTGTATTTGTTCCTGCTTTTGTTCCACTGACAGGCAGATATAACCCATATTGTTTCAAATGGAGCAAGTCTTCATACAGTGACTATATCACAGTCCTCATTCTGAATCACCTCAGGAATGTCATTCTTTTGATATATATATTTGTAGATAATAAGTTTCATCCACCAAAATAATCCAAGGAATCTGGACATTAGTACAAAAGCCAGCAGCAAATTATTGGCTAGCCTTGTAGCTTCAGCAAAACATGCAGTAACCCTGTCACAGGGTAGTATTCAGATTGCCTTATTCCCTGCTTTAAATAACAGTAGAAAAGCAGATTGCAAATAAAAATTAAAATACCCACCTGAACTGACCTCAAAAAGTTGAAGGGTGTGCCTGGTTAGTGTGCACTGCATTAGGTAGCTGGTGATGTTCCAGGAATCACTGATTCCACATGAGCACACCTGTAAAATGAGTTAATGAACAGGGGCACAGGATGTAGCCACTTCACACATGATTAGACAGGGTGTCCTTGTACAGGAGCGCTCACAGATCCCTGGGGACCTGTTCTGCCTGCCAGTTCACCTGCCAATCTGTGACTGGCTCAGACAGACATGTAGGTCAAAAGAGGAAAAGCTTTAGGCCCAACTTACGCTGTCGAGGAGTCAGACTTTATGATGTCTTGCAGTACTTCACCCTTAGGTGCTTAGCTCTCAAATGCTTTGGCATCTAGCAAAACACTCTTACATTTCAGAAAAGTTATTTGCTACAGGAGTCCCCTCAGTAAAGCTGTGAGCAGAGAGGGCCAATAGCAAATGTGAAAAATCAGGTCATTCCCTTCAGAAATCACCCAGTTGGGCTTCAAAGTCCCAAATCTCTGGTGACCAGTGCCCATGCCAAAATACTGAAGCAGGCTGTGGGATTCATCTCTTGCCTTCTGTCCAGCTTGTCAGCAATGCACTCACTCACAAAACTCTTGTGAGACACATAGGTTCATTTCCAGTTATCTCATCACAAGGTATGTGGAGCCATAAGCATCCAAATATAAGGAGTAAGTAGGGCATGTTTCCAGCCCCTCACATCAAAGTTGTTCCAGTTTACTTGGTATAGTTAATTATGCATTCAGCCAGCAGAAAGGAAATGGAAAGAAAGAGAGGGAGTCGCAACATGGATTGTCTTTGCCTGGAAGCTGTATAACAATGACCAATATTACCAATATTGACCAAAATGAAAGGGAGACCCGAGGCCCAAACACTGTGCTTATTGCTGTTGATAATTTTCATCTCAAATTAATGTGAGAAGTGGTGGAACAGAACCTTTAATGTTTAAGAGAATGGTCTTCTGTGACTTGGGATGATAGCGAAACTATAATCTATCACTAAATGTTTTGTGTTGACTCGCTCCATAATGCGTCTTCTGAGAATGTGCCCTGACTGTAAAAGATAAGGCAGGTAAAAAACCCACTAAACTGACAATCCAAACAGGATCTCTGTATGGAGGAGCTATGGAGTCACTACACAATCAGCACTAGCAAGAACAAGGAACTTCCGAGAATTCTCAGAACTAGCAGAACTTTGCTAAAAAAAAAAACCCAACAGGTGCCTGAGGTGTTTTGAAGTTACACAGCAGCTGAGTTTCTGAGATTTGAATGTTGGACTTGGAAGTCTAAAGGGTTTAACGATCTAAAATGTTAATTAGCACATCTGTGTATCTGAATGGAAATGGCCTCTTTATCCCCTAGGCTCTTTCCAGGTCTGATTCAGAATAATCATGGACTTGGAAAAGTGCCTTTTTTTCTTACTGAAATAAATATGTCCACTCTGTTCAAATTCAGGTTCTCCCAATGGAAATTTTGCTTCGAGGACTCTTCACCCATACAGTCTGCTTTGATCTTCCAATGATTGTTTATACACTGGAGTCTCTTTTGGTCATGGCTATACTGTTGTGTGTTCTAATTGCCCATTTGGAAGTTGTCTACTGGGACTTGGCAGTGCAGTTTATCTAAGGGTTTTTTTACACATAGATTGACTTCATACCTTCAGTTAATTTGGATTCATTTACTTTTATTTTAAAGCCAATTAAAGCGAAAACCTTTTAAACTTCTGAGCAGGCACACTTTAATTCCAAATATGTATTACTAGATTCAGATTACTTTCCCTTAGAGTTTTTTTGTACCAAACCATAAGAAAACTTAATTATTGTGAGGTAACTAGGCTCATCCCTCTTTATACTGGCCGGAGAAGGAAGAGGTCAAAAGTGGACTATCATTTTAAAAGAGAAATATTTTACTTTTTCATATGTAATTTTTCCCTCTTTTACATGGAATCATCTACTGCAAGAAGGTCATCCAGCAGAGGTAATTTAGCCTAATTCTAATAATAAATAGGTGCATAAATTGTTGAATATAATTTTGTATGTACCTAGGGTTCCTCATGTATCAGGTGACTAATAAACATATGCTGTTCAGTTGCCAATGAGTAGCACTTCTTCACCAAAAGGAGAAGGATGAACAAAACCTGATATACATTATATATGTATATAAATAATGACTCATTAAGATGTTGTGTCAGATTGTTATTGGCAGCACTAATTGTTTTCCCAAATCAGCATTTTATCAAAAATTTGTATATTAGCCAACTTGAAAAAAGAATATTGTTTCAATGTGCCCATAGGGATCTAGTATTTTGATGGACAAGTAAAATTTCAGATGCATTACTGCAAAATGAAAGTCCTCTGATCTGATCATGACTGCACTGATCTGCACAGAGTATTTTCAACTAATAAGACATTGTCACTACTGTAAATAGCCAAAACAGAGGAAGAACGAGGAGTTTTCATTACAGCCAAAGAGAAATTAGGTGCTTTACTGAATTTCACAAATGCAGCTAATAGCAGAGAAAGGAACTAAATCCAAATCTAAATGTCCTAAGCCCATGGCAGGGATCGTGGCCAAGAATCTGATTTTGGAAATGCTTTGTATTTGAAAATGGCTTATATCCTAATCATTATCATTGTAAAGAACAGTTGCATAGGTTTCTGTGTATAATTAGCATTACACTTGCCAAGAACATCTTTTGTTATCACTGATAACATTTTGAAGGTCCTCTTTTTAATTCCAGCCATATGTCTTAACTTAGTAATGAATTCCACAGTGAAGAAATACTGATTTGGGATGGTTTTAATTCACATTGTTGCCCTCTTTAACTTGTGTAATGTGAGGTGCCTCATTCAGACATGTTTAGGTATTTGCTTGCCTTTTTAATGCATCCTTATGCATTGAATCCTGATATAGTACTAAACATTGTTCTTGAAAGTGACTGGAATTGCTCCCTAGTAGCAATTAGAAGATTTCTTCAACAGCAAAAAGTGAGCAATTTTCTCCAAAGATGGGCACATCTGTGTTCAAATCATGGTATTATACATTATGTGGCCTTTTCTTAGCAGTGCACACAGTCTAAATGATCTCGTTATCTAGCAGATTTGGCTTATGTCCATGTGAACTGATCAAAGATAATTAGCAAGGACAGAATGGCAAGGCAAGGAGGGAGAGTTCTCCTTTGCAGGAAAGAGCAGCAGGACTGCTCTGTTTGGGATTGGACAATGAGCCTGCTGATAGCTCATGAGTTGGAATTAGAAGGAAGACAACATGCATGACATCTAAAAACATCTGATCAGGAAGAACTAGATGAACCCTTCTTTAGACAACTGAAAACTTCATGTTCACAGACCTCCATCCACATGGGGGACTGTAACCACTTCATTAACTGCCATTAGGTTTCTGGAATGCATTGATAATAGCATCTTAAGAGAGATGATCAATAAGCCAAGGAGGGGAGGTGCTCTACTGGACCTAATGCCTACAAACAAGAAAGAATCCACTGTTGATGTGAAGGCTTGAAAGTCACTGTGTCTGTAGTGACCATGCAGTGATGGAAATCAGGATCCAGAGGGAAGGGAACACGGCAAAAACCAGAACAGCTTAGCCTATTCAGAGACCTGCATGAAAGACTCTCATGGGAGACAGTCCTGGAGGGAGGAGGGGTACAGGTGGGATGACTGTTTGTCAAGGGTCACCTCCTTAAAGCTCAAGGATGGTCCATCCTAATGAGCAGAAATAAAAGCTAGCAAGAAGCCTGAATGAATGAGCAAGGAGCTTCTGGCTAAACTGACACATGAAAAACAAGCATACAAAAGGTGTCCTGCAGAATTAGATCATCTAACAGGAATATATAGACACTGTCCAAGTATGCAGGGATAGGTTTTGCTGTACTGGTAAGATCTGTCATCAGGAATTTCTGGTCCCCAAGACCAGTGATAAAGTTTGGATCAAGGAAGACTTACCGTTGTTGGAGGAGGATCAGATTAGAGAGCACTTAAATAAATTGGACATGTACAAGACCATGATACACACAGAGTTGGTGGATGTCAAGGCAAGGCTACTCAGTAGTATCTTTGAAAGATCCTAGCAGTCACGAGAGGTTCCCTAGGACTGGAAGAAAGAAAATATTGCTCCTATCTTTGAAAAGAGAAAGAAGGAGGAACAGGAGAACTACAGGCTAGGCAGCCTCACTTGGGTCATTGGAAGGTGTCAGAGAAAATAATTCAGAGAAACATTTCCACAGGTATTAAGGATAAAAGTGGTTGGGTGTGATTAGAATGGTTATACAAATGTGAAATCATGCCTGAGCACTCTGACAGCTTGCCACATTGAGATGACTAAAGAAGAGGGGATGGGTAAATCTAGTAGCAGTCACCTTTGCATCTTCACCTGTGTAATGTGGGTGCCAAAGAGCTGCATTTACATTAGTGTATGTAGGGTCAGCATTATTTTGAGTAACTCCAACCAAGGGCAATGGGAAAATTCTTTGATGGCTGCCACCTGTTGCAGGTGGGAATGAAAAGCGTAGAAAAAAATTATTAAAGAAGCCCTGCTGTTGAGTCATGAGGTGCAGAAAGTATCTTGGATTATGTCAACAGTTTAAATTTAAGGAATTAAATTTAAGAGGTGTCATTGAACCACTTTTGTGCCATTGGTTTTAATGATGGCAAGTCATATATAGTCATATAAACTGAATTCTTTATTATGAAAAAAGAACAGGCAAGGAAACAGACGAAAGATCTTAATCGGAATAATTTACCACACAATATAAATTCTAAAACTACTAGTAGTATAGTATAAAATAGGATAGTGCACTGTATTGAAGCAATTACTGGAGCAATTATATTAAAGCTAGAAAAAAGGAAATAATTATTAAGGAGAGATTTGATGTAACTCATCCATACCAAAGCTTGTGGAGAGATCTCTTTCTCTTAACCTTGAGGAGTATCCTCGGGGGGTATCCCCACCCAAGGAAGGAATCTCCACACATACACCCTAAGAAGGGTTATGTTAGAAGAACCTGACTCTTTGAAAGGGTACTGAACTTTTGTAGATTGAGTGCTAGTCACAAATTTATAGGCCAGTCACCAACTTATCTGCCACATCCAGCTTCAAAATGCAAAATGGGTGTTTGGTGAACCAAGCTGGTTTTGCCAGCACTAATTCAGCGCTAAAAACATTACCATGGCACCACTGATAACTCATCACAGATAGCTTGCATGATAGCTTGCTTGGTTTGCATTCTCTGAATGAATTATAGATCTTATTGGGGTAGGCTCTCCTGTCACACCACAAAAATGCAATTACCTCAAATCCAAGAGATGCCTTATCCCTTGGAGTTATCCTACAAATAACCAGTTCACTTTAATTACACCAGACTAAAAAGAGAGTAAAAGAAAACTGTGAAAGCGTAAAAAAGCCAAAACAGGTACTAATGCTGTGTTTAAGAAACACTATATATAAGACACGCTATGAACCAGGAGGATCTTTCTGAAACATGAGAAGCTTGGGTGAGTCAAAACAGCAAGCCTCTGCCTGAGGCTTAAACAGGGGACCAGTCAGCAATGAAGGAATACACTCAGACAGAAAAGACAAAAAGTATGCTTTATTGAAGAGGCCACCTGGAAGAATTCTTGAATTCTTGGAAGTGTCTGACTTAATTTCAAATGAAATTGAGGATGTCAAGGAGAGGAAATGTGTGCTGACATTTATTATCTTGAATAGACTTCTGCAGTTCCTTTCCTGGCTCCGTTAGAGTGAAGGTCTTTTTGGAATTCACACAAAAGTGATCTATCTGTTGGCTTCAAGTATCAGTAGCCTCTGAGGAATGAACTACAAAGCCAGAAAACTGGAGGGAACATTTAACATAAAAAGAAATTCTTAGCTGTGGAAAGAAGAACTATCTTCTTTAGACCAAGAGTAGTCTAAGTTGGAGGGAGCCTACAGAGTCCATGCCCTTGAAGATTTTTTAAAAACTAAAGAAAACAGTAGTGCTTCTGCATGAACAGACCAAAGCAAGCTGCAGAATTTGTACACTATACCGAAGATGTCTCTATCGCATCAACATGATGAATTCCTCCATTTGTATTGGAAAAACAATCAATTGATTTAGTTCATGAAAGCACATTATGCCTGAGCTCAAACTCCAGAAGATTCTTATTCTGAGTAATGAAGGATTGCGTTGTAATTCAGTCAACGTTTATTTTCACACTGTTGAGAAGTCTTGTGGAAGTCAGTCAAAGACTGTTTCTTGTCTGTGATTTGATTCTGTATTTGATCTTCATCTCTTACCTAAAATGTTTTTAAAAGATCCTTGATTTAAAACATCCACGTTGTCCACTTTTTTCATGGTTTGATGGTAGTGCTTTCCTACATTCAATTGCATTTTATTTCTATTGCTTTACACTATGTTTCTGGCTTTTACTTTTTTTTTCTCTTTTTCTTGCATTCTCTACAGCATTTCAGGGCTGGGTATTTGTTCCTTCAGTACCTTTAACAGAGCTAATAGATCATAGTAATATGCCTCTGTCTTGACAACTGTGTCAGTGCAAATGTACCAGCAAATTTGGTCTTTAAGATGTGGTCATATGAACTGTCCATCTGGATATGCACCAAGACTGACAACACTGGATCTGGTTGGAGGTTTGACTGGCTGTCTGCTGTCTTGCCAAGAGCAAATTGAATATTAAAAAAGGAAGAGAAAATGCAACATTACAAGACAAACTTCCCTCAGGAAGTTGTCTACTAACTGCCCCTTCAACTTCAATGGTCAAAATGGAAATTTGTGAAAGCTGGTTGTCTTATTGCCAAGATATTGAAACAAAGCAATGCAAAAACCCACAAAGGTGTTAATGTCTAGGTGCAATTGTTTCAGTTTTGGAGTTTTCATGCTGTGCTAAAAAGAAATATAAAATAAGCATTTCCATCTCAACGTACAATTCAAAGATTAATTTGATTTTTTTTCTCATGAATACACTGTAATTAGATGCTCTCTCAGTTTTTGCTTCTATTCCTGAAGCATTTTTTTTAAATGTCCAGTTTCACAAACATTTTTCGTTTGCCAGACCTAAATAAAACAATGCAATATGGGTCTGCAATCATTTTATTCTGACCAGTGTCTATAATTTTTTTCAGTATCATTACTAAGTGCTTTGGAAAATGTGCAAAAAGGCAGAAATGTGGCAACAGTTTTAATATTTAATGTGTCTTGTTCTTTATTTTATACTTTCATTGGAAAACTCACTTTTATATGCCAAAAGGCAATCTCACCATGGTTTCATTAGTTATTTGAGGTACAATGGGACACTAAACAGCCTAAACTTTTAAATTCATTTTTTGTTCTCTCCCTAGTTTCTGTCTGCTACCTGTCTTGTGAATGATACCTGTAGCAATTCCTTCACACTGCATACTCAAGAATGTCCCTGGTAGTTGAGGCTGTTGCTGTTTCAGGACTGCTGTTGGAATGTTCTACATCCAGGAAGGCATAGGGCGATAGAAGAACTCTGCTATAAGACAGGCTTTGCCCCAGTATGTGACATGGGAGTGGGTTTACAGGACCTCCCACAGTGAATTTACCCCATCTTACTTGTCTACACCTCTCTCCACAGCACTGTCTCAGAGTTTGTATAACTACTTGATATATTAGAAGTCAAACAAAAATAATAGTATATTATGAACCTTTTCCTCTACTTTCTTGGAGACTTAGAAAAATAAAAAAATACATCTGTACAAAGATGACTATTACATACCTGAACACAGCTTCTGCCCTGACAATTGGCAAGTGTGGGGCAGTAAGCATCTTATCCAAGTACTTGTTTACTAAATTCATGAAGTGAAAAATGCAGACATAAAGCCTAAAAAGCAGTAGATGTGTCTTGTTCTGGTACCAGATGAGGAGGAACAGCAGTCAGCTATTGGCTCCCAGATGCCCCAGTCTTCTGGTCCCCTGTGGTGGAAAGCAGTCTCACAACCAGAACTCAGAGTTACGCTTCATTAAGGTCAGAGGAGTTTATCTTTCTATCTCCAGACAAACCTGCTGCAACAAATTTTATTTACTCCTACTTCACAGAAGTGGTGAAAATTGACTGTCAATTAGGTTATTTGAACTGGATCCTGCAGCACTCTATTGTGACTTTGCTGAAATGACCCTTCTTAGCAAGTGCTGCAGAACTGAGCCCTCTTATTGATGGAAAAACTTATTTTTCATGGGCATTTAAAAATGTGCTTAAAAGTTGTCTGGGAATGATTTATAGCACTGACTGGACCATTTCAGTACATTTCAATACTAATGCATAAATCTTCTAACAAATAAGCTATCTTCAGAGTTATAGGCAGAAAGGGGTGTCTTCCTTCTCTAAAATGAAAATATGATTGGAACAATGCCTAGAGTTAAATCTTGCTCACACTTTGATCTTATATGAAGAAATTTTATAGTTTTTATTATCCTTGACTTTGAAAACTCCTCATATATGCTTTAAAAAGACTAATGACAAAACTTGCTTAGAAGATTCTGAGGATAAACATGTACTATGGCTTAGGGCAATGCTGAAGAGTCATTTTATTGTAATAACATGAAATAAAGCTTTTTATGGTAAAGAAAACAGTATTATACTTGCAATCACTGACTGAATCTGTTCTACTGTGAAGCTTCTGTTTATTGCTACAGTTTCTTTTCTTTAACTGCCTGTTTTATTTCTCACTGCCATTTTAGAAAAAAAATCCATACATATCCTTGGTTGCTGCTGGTACATTTAATATACTTACATATAATTTATTTGTTTAGTATGAATCTCAAAAAATGTACTTGGAAATTTTAAATATTTTCAAACATTCCATGCTTAAGATGATATGTACCTTTAGTTGATATATATACAAAATCACCGCATTAAATATATCTTTTCTGACTCATTTTCTGTAATTTGATACTGACCCATATATATTATAATGCATGTTTGAATACTGAACAATGACCATTTGCATGCCCCAGAGTGTGACTTTCAAGCCAGTCAGTTATGCAAATCTAGTAATCTTCACTGTGGAAGCTGTACATATGAAATTATTTTTTATCTTTCATAAATTCAGCCCAGATTTTTACTTGTTTATTCAGGTTGTGTTTTTATGAAGCAATTAGTTTGGTGAATAAAATAAATAATTAAAAATTAAAGAAAAGGTCTATTTATTTACACTATGCAACATTTCTGAGGCAATCTTCACACAGCTAATTCTAAAGATTAAATGGTTGATAATGAATTTGCCTGCAAATTGGATTATAATCCTACATATTAGTACCACCTAAACAGACACAGTGCCCAAGGAACAAATGTGGGAAAATAATCCTCTGTCAACACAATTTATTTGTCAGCCTCTAACAAGAGTTGTATAGCACTTTCTCATGAATTGACTAAACAGGAGACCTTGAGCTTCTTGGTATGTTGATCATTATCACCTGGGCCAATGTGATTCCTGCTTCAGTCAACTAATCTCACCATGCAATGTGCGGTGCAGAGAATTTCACAGAATATGCCAAGTTGGAAGGGATCTACAAGGATCATCAAGTCCAACTCCTGGTCCTGCACAGGACCATCCCCAAGAATCCCACCTGAGAGTATTTTCCAAACACTTGTTGAACTCTATCAGGCTTGGTGCCATGACCACTTCCCTGGGGACCCTGTTCCAGCATCTGTATTCTTTAATTCTTACTTCCTTTATAAATCTCTTCCAAGAGATTTACAGATGACTCCCATATATATATTTGTTTATATACATATTTAGCAATAATGTTAAACAATATAAATGTCATAAATACTATTTAGATAAACATGTATTCATGATTATATAGCCTTAAATATATATACTTAACTATTTCTATAAATCTGAAGCATATGCAAATGTTAAGGTAAATAACAAATGCAAACTTGTGAGATTGTTATACATATATCCTTACTATTGGATTCATCTTCAAGACGTTGATGCTTACCTAGAATCTATTCACTTTTATTGCTGATATTTTAATTCGTGTAATTACCAAATGTGTGTGACTGTTGTAAAACACCGTTCTGACATCATACCCTGCTTCCTTTGAGCTACACTCTGCAGCCCTCCCCCACACACTACATCACGATTGAACTCAGCACCAGTTATTAAGCCTTTGAAAATACTGAACTTCAGAAATGCAGCATAAACCTGTATATTAACTAATTCAATGTCTTTCCTATTTGGCCATATTTTTAGAAATCAAGAGGTAGCAGCAGCTGCATCTCCCATTTTCCAATGTGACTATGGCAGTCCCTTCCTGCGTGTTAATGTAGACAAGTAGACAACAAATGAACTTAATTCCACCACCATGTTGATAATGTGGCAAATTTTATACAGTCTGCCTGCTTTTGTTAAGGCTGCTTTATTTTGGCAATGAGCTCATCATGCTATAGTCATCTTCTCCAGATGATTTTTTTTTTTCTGAGAGCAATCGTGGAATTGTAGAAAAATTTTTAATACATTTCCCCTCCAATATGTTACTTATCTTACTTATCTTGCTTTTTTTTTTTTTTTTTTTTTTTTTTTTTGTCCTTTTTCCCCTTTGGCCTCTGGAGGCTCTAAGACATTACGTATGTGCATTTACATCTTTGAGTATTTGAGTTGAGATGACAGAATCTTTCATCAAGACTTTTCCTTGATGAGGCTTTTACAGCTGAGCTCTGTATTTCTCACCTCTGGAGGATGGAAGGAATGCAATTGCACTGGTCTTTTGACATAAAATCATAGAATCACAGAATGGGTCAGAAGTAACCTTTGGAGATTATCTAGTCTACCGCTGCAGTGACAAGCAGGGACATCTTTTACTGTCTTAATGTTTGCACTGTCCCTTTTGAGGATGCACTAGGACATGCTTTAAAATAGAAGATATCCATTAATTCTGAGGTCCTACTGTGATTCATGTATCTTTCCAATTATTCTTTATGCTTAATACTGGGGAACCCTCAACAGATACACATTTAGTACTCCAAACCCCAGCTTTACCTGGTTTTATTTCATCTCTGTGTTGCTGATTTTTGGATTTTGTTTGGGTTTCTTGGTTTGTTGGGGGGCGGTTGGGTTTTTATTTTTTTCTTTTTTCAGAGTTAATATCATTGTTCCAGGTACCACCTTGGCTTGAGTACCTGTGTCCAACTTAAAATTAAAAAGTGTTCCATTTGTTTTCAGGCTGACAGTTCATTCATCTTCTGCTGCTACCTTGGCCATTACTACAATGAGGAACAACTCTGAGCTAATGGCTCTGTAGTCATCCTCTTTGTCCTTGGTATCTATTCATATTCTACTGGTACTTGCAACCCCTGGCAACATGATAAAATTCACTGCATTTTTATCTTCTTCCAAACACTATCAATTACAGTGGTGAGTGTTGTTTGCTACAGGATGTACAGCTTCATGTGCTGCCTTTTGAGGCTGCCAGCTTCCTTCTACAGGTCCCTTCACTGAAAATATTCTAGCCAATAACTCCAACAAAGGGCCACTCCATTCCATTTTTTGACATCTGACAATTTCATCCTATGAAAGGTTTCTGGTTTCAGACCCCCATGGAGGAACTGCCTATTCAGTCTTAATCGTAGCACTTGTATTACAATCTGTGGTAGACATACAGTGGGCAGTTTCTCAGTCAGTACCCTGAATGCAGAGTGATCTCCACTTCTGGTATGCATCTAGTTTCCTGACTTGAATGAGTGTAGAGAGAGACCAACATATTCATTTTGAAATGTCTTTAAATCAATTTTGAAGTAGGTTAAAAATAAACAGCAAAACTATGAAATTAAAGGAGAGGGTATAAGGAAAACAGTGCCTGAAATTATAAGAGGATATATGGGAAAATAAAACAGAAATCATCAATGTTCCACTGTAAAACTCTGTCATGTATCTTGTTTACTGATTGCAGTATGTTAGACAGTAAAGCTAGAAAGGTAGAGCAAATGGTTATGAGCATGTTGATGAATATGAAGCAGTTTCTCCCACTTGTGAAACAAATCCATGACAAAGATAGTAATAGCAAATTAGACATGGTGGGGTAATAAGAAAGAAAACAGGAATAATTTAGAATTTCTCCAAGCACTGACATTACACAACAAATTTTTTAGGGAGCAGATATAAAACCAACAAAAGAATATGCATTTTCCAAGCATGATAAATTTGAAGAAATCACGGCCACTGGGAACTCAGAAGACTTTACGTATTCACGGAAAATAGGCCAGTTAACAGTTGTGTATCAAGTATGATCATCTGGATGCAACCTTTGGCTAGGAGCGCTCTTCATCTACAGTTAGAAAAGTGTCCCAGGGGAACTGTCTCTGTCCTGTTAATTATCTTTTCACCAAACTATTTTTTTTTTAATAAAGATCTGTGATGTTTGTGATTACAGAGATAATTGGTTGAAAGTTATATCAGTTCAGACCAAGAAGTTGTGCACCTTCTCCAACACATGCTTGCAAGCCAGTGTTCTAACACTATATATGAGAGGTGCGATATATCATCACAGGTTTTTTCAATCACAAGAAAACTATCCACAACCAAAGAAATTACTAAATGAACCTCTGCAATTGACTAGGTATACAGTTTTACTAATCTGACTAAGGTACAAATACAGATGAAAATTTAAAAACAAAAGATATTTTAAATATAAAACCTCTTTACCAGTTCTCCCACGGATGAATATAAGTTGTTTAATAAACTTAGAGCAGTAAAGTAGGCAAGGTTTTGGTTTAGAAAATTAATTGCATCCTCTAATAACTGAAGAAAGGATTCTAATGTTATGTTTTGATATAAATACTCTTTCAAGTTCCAAAAGTAATGGATACAAAATGTAGCATATAATCAACATTTAGCTGGGATAAATATAATCAGGATTAATTATTATGACAGTTTTGTTTTAATGCATACTTATCATATGTTTTAAATGGGATTATTGTTGCATTTTCACATTGATATTATCTTTTACTTTTTTCAGTAATACGTTCAATTCTGTATAAACAGGAATTTTCTTATACTTTTAAATAAATATTGAAATAAAAAGTGGGAGCTTTTTCTTACCTACTCAGGTTATGTATTGCAGAAATGTCATGGAAGGAACAGCTGTGTTAAGGATATTCCATAAACTTAGCTTTGTAATTATCTAGTCAATGCCAGTTACTGCTTTTGTTTATCTTGATTATCATATAGACAACTGACTATCTTCCCTGTAAGTTCCAGTCTAGATGAGTTCTAAGCCAATGAATAAGCCTATAAACATAAACAGGGCTCCTGTATATACAGGAACAATGTCTCTGTGTATGCTCCAAGGCTTGACTGACCACATAGCCTATTTGTACACACCCTGATCTATACAGCGGTTAGTTAAAGGAATTTGGCGCTTCATACAAACTTTATTGGTCTGCTTATTTTTAAGCTACCTTCTGGAGGAAATATGAAAATGACAGTGACTTGTTTTGAGTCTACTGCATAAGGGAAATTGCAGACTAAAGCAGACTGTTCTACTAACTTCTTCAGCATTTATGTTGCACAGTACTGCTGTCACCTCTTCTCTGAGCAGGGTTGTGATGTGAGGGACACAAATCTTATTAGAAGAGCAATAAGCAACTGATTTTCAATGTAATCTGCTGGAAAGGATATACTCTTATTTTAGGCCAATATGCTGTTTGCTATGAGTGATTTGAAAACATCAGAGATAACACTGAAAGGATTTAACCAATCTGAAAGTACAGTAATCATTTTTATGTGTCCTGCTCTTCAAGCAAATTTCTAGTTGAACAGTAGATCCTAAAGAGGTTTCCATCTTGTTTTAGTTTTTTTATTATATCAATATTCCTTTTGAAACTTTTGGAACAGAAAATCTGTAGACCTTAATTTCAAAATTACTTCAAGACAGAGACAGTTGGATTTAGTTTCACGTCAGCTCTTAAATGTTTAAATTACACTTCTTCTGAACTCTGACTCTCAAGTGTATGGTGATGTCCAGCAGTACCTTAACTCCAAAGCACCCAATTCAGCAAACAGAACTCCTATTGGTCTCTTTTTCATGTTTCCTTTTCTCAACAGTATGGTCACCTTCCCTTTTCAGAAACAACACTCATTCGGGTAGTTCTTCACAATCAGTGGACATGGTCATTGTGACTCATGTGACTATTTTTTTCTACATGAGTAGGACATGGGCATGAACTGGCAATAATGCAGTCTTTCAAAAATGGCTTTGGAAGTTAATAGATAGTCCTTCAAAACTACATGAAGATTTATTTTATTTTTTTTTTTACCAGAAAGTGAACTACTCTGTGCCAAGCAAAGGGTGTGGTTGTTTACAAATGGTATCTCTTAAGAATATCAGAAAATACAGTGTTTCCTCTTTGGGCATATTGGATTCATTAAAGCAGCTTCTATTCTAAGCCCAAAAGTACAAAAACATCTACCACTGAGTAGCTTCAGTCTGAAGGATTCTAAAAAGCAACGAAAGTGCTGGTCTTGTGGAAAGAATGAAAGAAATGCTGGGAGTGGGTAAAAAACACGCTAATATGTTCCAGTTCCAACACCATGAAAAGCAAAGATGTCTTTAATTTATTTTTATTTTTTGCTCAGAGGTGTAGGAAAGAAAAATTAGAAAACAGATGAAAAAAAAGACTTCTAAAACACAAGATACTCCACACCCTTGAGATACTCAGGAAATGCTTCCAGTTATTATAGGGCATTGTGTAACAAAAAAAAAAAAAGGCAGTGGCCTTTAACCATGCTGGGTGGTCAGTTGTCTCCCTATCAATCCTGACGAGTTTTAATTACTGTAATCATATTCCTCTCTCTGTATTTCTTTTTTACAAATCATTTGGAGAACGAGAGCACTCCTCTGCGTAAACAGGAGTGGTAGAAGCTTGGGCAGAAACCTGGAGGGAAGGAGCAAAGGGGTGACAGGACTATGCTAGAATTCTAATCTTACCCCAGCTACCTGTGCTGCTACTCTTGGGGCACACTGAATATCTCAGAAAAGTGGATCCAGGAACAAGCTATCACAAGGTCAAAAAAACCCACTGGCTGCTACTGTGAAAGGGACCTGACATTCTAGAAATTCCCACGCTACCCTACATCACATTCCTGTGGTTCAAGGATCCTGTACCAGGTTGAAAATATGTCAAAATAATACCTAAACTCTGCACAACATATTTTTATTTCATGTAATTAGTTATGTAAATGCAAAATCACATTAGGTCCTACAGACTCTTTTGCTCCATTTGTATCATGCTGCTTTTTAATCTACCTACAACTACCCAAAATATTTTCCTGTATATTATCTCTTTTAAGAAGTAGAGCTCTTACAGATTCACCTACTCTGACTATCCAAATAAAGAATATTCTTAGAGCACAATAATATGCAGCACACCATGGCACATAAGTCAGCTATTACAGACACTTCCCCTTAACTGGATTATCAGACTGGCATGGTATCTTATCTTCTATGCTTCCAAAGATAAAGGCTCAGTTCATGAAGAGGATGATTGGATATGCCATCTGCAAAATATCATCTGCAGAATCAGTGTTGAAAAGATGTGGCCCTTGCCAATGCCAAAACAGAAACAAATATGTAATTCTTTTCCTCCAAAATTAATACAAAAGAGGAAAAGAGATGTAAAATGTCAGTCCTGCTGAATGATTAGTCACCATTCCAGCAGCAGTAAACTAGAGAGGCACCAGAAAGCAATGTGCAGCAAGAACTTCAAAAAGCTAAAGAAGTACAAAAGCTTTGCCAAAACATAGAGTCAGCAAAAAGAAAAAGTAAAATAAAGAAAACTAATTACCTGAGGAGAACAAAGCTAAGAGTTATTGTAAATTATCCTGAAAGTCAGTGAAACCCAGTGGTCCCAGTGGACAATAAAGAGAGCAAGAGTGAGCTTCTGGTTAAGAAAACCAGTGGACAAAATCACTGCAGGATGCCAGACAGGAATCCAAATTCATAGTACCAAAGGGTAATATGTAATCATAGACAAATCATTATATGTAAATTGCCCTGTGTATTGGAGTATAATGTGAAATGAAAGGAAGTAAAGCATCTTCAGGTAAGAAAAGAATGTGGAATCCATTTTCTTTAGGCAAGGAAAGTCACATAAGCCATGTAAACATAAAAAGACCCCTCTAAAAAGTATCTGACTAAGATGGCCAACTCACCCAGTAGTAAACTGCCCAGACATGTTGAAAGTTTCTGAATAACTCTATAACCCTACTATATGTTTCAGGAACTAGGCACCTGCTGGGCATGTGTCTTCTGGCAAGGAAGTAGAGGTGGCTGCTTTTGTCCTCACATAACTTTAAAGCATCAACATGTCTCAGTGAAAAAACAGAGGTGCTCATGCTAAGTTATGATAGAACAAGTCACAAAGCCAACTGGCACAAAAACATCCTCGTGGCAGTTCGGAAGCCAGGCAAGCTGAGATAGGATCAGCCCTGGGTGAAAACTCACTCTGAAAGTCCTAATGCTTACAGTGTCAAAGAAAAATATTTGCAAACCTAGCTAATGTCTCTTCTATCTCGTGATTGCTTATGACAAATAAAATTGGACAATGAAAATGGTTACATATTAGAGTTGGACTATTGTGCTAGGCGTGATGTTTAGAAAAGCAATGGGTTTCTTTTGTTTTGGGAGACCACAAGTAGTAACATCATCAAGTGCCTGAAGGCCTTTCTAGGACTCCTATTAATGTACTCAGTTGTTAATTTTACGAAATTTGTTAAAATGTGTCCAAGAACTCCAGTCTATTACATTTTGTAGGGTGCTATAGAGATGCACAAAGCACAGAACACAGAAACCTTCATGATTATTCTGTTTTTTCTCTAATAACAAAAGGCACAAAACTTCACACAGATTTCTGCATCAAATCTAAAAATCAAACTATATAACACAGTGCTATCTGGATATCACACAATTTTAGGCAAATCCTGATCTGAAGATATCAAATCATGGCAAACTGCTTTTCCTCGCTTGAACATAACACAAGCTGCAAACAAGTGTGAGAGGCAGGGAAAGGACAAAGGCAAAGGCAGAGAGAGGGAAAAACATGGGAGCAAGTGACAAAATCCAGCTGTTGGAGAAAAAGAGTGTGGATAGTCTAAAGGATCATAATCTCAAAGTTATTTTCCTTGCTAAATAAATATCAGCTGCAGTTCAAAATTTGGCAAATACATGTGCTGAAACAAAAGTAGCCAAGGAAGCAAGAAGATGCTGGATGCTACAGCAAGAATTAACTAGACAGAACAGGATGAAATTAAATGATAAATGAACACTGTGAAGCTGCAGAAGCTATTTAAACCTCTTGCTTTGGACACTTAAAATAGGATTGCATGATGTCTAATAGTCCCTACAGGGAAGGATAGGAACATGAACTAGATGATCTAGTAAATGTTTTTTCTCTGAAGCTCTGCCATAGTTTTTAGGTGATTTTCCTGTCTCAGTTTGACAGTATTCATCCAGCATTTCACTTTGGAAGTCTGTGAAATACCATACACTCTTTGCCCAGAGCAGCTGACAACTAACAAACAAAGACTTTCTGTCGAATGACAACCATATTAAAACAAGGTCAACCTTTCTTATGGCATCCATAAAATTGGATATGGGAACCACTAACGTGCTAGGAGGATTTATCTAAAGATAATTTTCATAAATATTCTCTATGTATTCAATATATTTTCAGCATATGCAGTGAAAATATCTCTCATAAAGACCAATAATGTTCACAGCAGAAAAAGCCTGTGAAACTGCAGGATAGGCAGCTAGAGGTGCTATTTCACACCTATTGCTTGCCATCTATTTCATACACTCACAAAAATAATCAAGAGATTGTGGGAAAATTTGTGTCTACAGAAATGCCACCTTGAGTTCACTCCAAAAGTACATTGCATAGGTTGTATTCGCCTGCTCAAACTAAAACTAACCATTATGCGGTCATATAGCACTTGAGTTTCAGTATGGAACTGGTGGTGGACTTGTTTGGCTATCATATAAATAGCTTGCCTAAAAAAAAAAAAAAAAGAAAAAAATGGATCCTTGGCCTGTATTCCAAACACTGGATGAAAAGACTCCTGTTGACTTCACTGGGCTTTAGATTATACCCACTGCCATCAAGATGAAAAATTGCAAGCACTTTAAGTAAAGGTTCTGGATGGATTGAAAAACTAGATTTATTATCCCTCTAAGGGCATATCTGGAGAAAATTAGTATGCAATATATTGCTATACACAAACAACCTCACATTCAAATTCAGGATCTGAAATGTTGGCAAAAATGTAATTTATTAGAAGCCTTTTTATCTCTCATTAGCTCTGTTTCGTTCTGATATCAACTACTTTCCAAAGTAAATTTGAACTTTATATTTACATAAAGAACTGAATGAGCTCTTTTTCACAAATAACTTCCAGGCAGACACAGGATAAACAATAACCTGCAGTAAATATCCTGCAGTACAAGCAAGAACTACTTATAGCATGTGGTCATCAGCAAGATATTTTTTTATATCAGCCTTCTGGTGGGCATAAATTTTGGCTGATTCGCAAAATGTTGTCAGAAGAGAATTTAACTGCCAGGAAATTACTCATAGCAATGCCAAGTAAAATATATGCAATGGTTTGTCAAATTAAACAGACAAATTGCAGAAAAAGAGGAGTCTGAACCCAGGACATCCCATACCATCACATTCAATATGGGCATTTGTGGGGAAAGTGAGCATGAAACCACAAAACACTACTGATGTGCAGAACAAGGAATTATTCATGCTGCAAATAGGCCACATTATAAAAATGAAAGTATATTATAATTGTGACTTGCTTTTTAGCATAAAGAAGGTACTGCCCATATATAGATGAGGCAAGTTAGAAGTAGTTTATGCCAAATTTGTCACAGAAGTGGGTTGAGTGAATGAGGATGTTTGCACCCTACGAGACACCAAAGGAAGTAGCCTTTATGTTAAAGGTAGTTTCTATAGCCTTATACAAGCAAATTGTGTCTCAGAATGCTGAACAGACAGCAGTTAGCTATATAGAAAAATCTTCAAAATCACATTTACCAAAATAACTACTCACTAGCCAGGTTTCCACAGTGAGTCATTTCACTTGTTTTGTGGCATAGAGCAACATCTTTTTTTTTTTCTCTGTAAAAAAATATATATTCAGGGTTTGGATTACAGGGTCCAGTGTGTGACTCTCCATAGGTCCAGGTCCGTAGAGGTGGTAGCACTGATTAGATCAATCCTCTGACCATGAAAATATAAGTTTTGATATGCTCTAGAACAGCTATTGGAAAAGAGGAGTGGGAGAGCTGCAGTTTATGCAAAAAGTTTATTCTTCACTTCTTCAAAGACAAGTCACAGGTGTACCTAGTGTTTAGAAAAATTCAAGGAATGTGGCAACTGAGGTGAAGCTAAAAGGAGGTGATGTTTGAGGGTATTACCACAGCTCTACTATTTTTACCCAGCACATGGGACAGGCTGGCTGTGCAAGGGAATAGGCTGTCTCAAGACTCTGCTTGTCACTGGCCCCTTGGGAGCAAAGCTACGTGAATGTCTGAATTTTATGTTTGTTGACTGAGCAACAGCAAGAAATCGCATTAGGTTGAACTGAATTGTTTAGGATTCTTTAGCTCTTCTTTGTTATGTTTCTCTTTTCCTAACCTATTGATTGGTTTCAAAATGAAAATTTGTAGTTTATTTTTCAGCTTTTCTAGTTCTTTCGCTTCTCCTTTCTTTTCTTTCCCTTTTTTTTTTTTTTTTTTTTTTTGGCTAGAATTATTACTTGATTTGCCACAAATCATTTCAGTACTCTCCAAATCACATTTCTGATGAACTGACTATTCAAAAGCATTGCTCAATTCTACCCAGTGGGAATAATTCATCTCCAGGATTCTCAGAAAGGATGCTAGTTCGTACTCACAGCTTGGAGAAGTCAGAAAATTGCACTATCCTTCTAATGCTGAGAGGCTGATAAATTTTAAAGACTACAGTTCATGCCCTATGGAAAGCCACACCAGGACTAATATTTTGAAAGGTTTGTTAAACAGACCTCATATTTATGAAAAATAATTATGGATCACTGCACATATTGATCAATGATGCAAGAAATAATGTCCATTAATCATTTAAATTAATGATTTCTGCAGGTGTCATGCAACATCATGGTGCATGACTATGCAAAATAATAATTTAATTTTACATATTTTTGCAAAAAAAAAAAAACAACCTACAAAAAAACCCCAAACTAAATTCGTCTTCTTTATGATTTGGTTTGTGCCCTTTTTGGTCTGAATCTAAGTATATTCATAATTTCTTTGACTTATGTCTGTTAGATAACATGGAAGATTCTTTTCTGCAAAATGCAGTACTGTTCTTATTTCACTGCCAAAGAATGAAATACAATTAGGTGTTCATTCGCACGCCACAGACCTCTGTTTACTCTGGTCATTTCTCAGAACAAAGACTTTTCTAATCCCAGCTATTTGTTTCTCTTAAGAATCTACCCTTTTGCATTGCTTCAAATCAAACTTTCTACCCAAGTCTTCACACCTCACATCTGAGTTTCTTATTAGGAGACACACTGCCCTCCATATGATGTGTTCCACTACCACCTCTGCTACACAAAGAAATTTAAAGTTGGTCAGACGATTTTTAATCCCTGTGCTTGCAAAAACTAATATTTATATAAGGAGACATTACAGGCGAGTCTCACTGAGAGAGCAGCTGTAAATTATTCAGGCACTCATCTGGAGAAGACATCTCCATTCTTAGCACATGTTTATAATTGAAACATGGTCCAGCTTTTCCAAACCTCCACTGAGTCACTCACAAGAACAGTTCCATGCATGGTGCGTGCCAAACTGTCCCGCAGCTAACATTCTGTCACTTGGAGTCATTTTTATCCACACAACACTAGGACATTTTGAAATCAGACCTCCCTTATCTGGTCAAGCCTTCAAAGCCCTCTTGCTCTGCTGTTGTGCTGTCCCCATCTTGCATTTGAATCTGCCATTTTCGCATATTACGTGCTCTGGGAGGCTGACCTGAAGACAAAGCAATGTGGAGGGCTGGAGGCCAAACAACCCATATCTTATGTTTCATCCCATCTACACTACTGGCATTTCTGAGGCAGCATGTAAGAACCCCTGGTGAGCAGCTCTGTAGTGTTGGATGCAAACACATTTTTAATGATGCAGACCATAGGAAGTAAGGAAATATGAGGCGAAAAGGAAGAGTCTGTTAAGGCAACTCAAGCTCTTAAATCTCTTTGCTGAGACTGATTCAACTTTTGTGAAATTAAGGATGAAAGCGCACAGATGGCTAGACCCAGTTGTTGAGGAATACATTCAGTGCAGGTGGCTTGGTGTGCAAGCTGCAGTGCAAGGTACAGGTTGAGATCTGGGGGGCAGGAGACCAAGCCCAATCCCAATCCTGAGGCAAGAGGCCATGAACTGCCAACCCTCCTCATAACAAAGGGCATGGGGACCTGTGGCACCAGCCAGGTGAGTGGACATTTAGCGGACAGCAGAAGTCAATGAGCCCCAGACTTTCCTACTCTTAGACTGTAAGGGTATAAAAGCCCAGGGGTCACTCCCCAGAGGCACCCAGCTCAAGTTCTTATTTTTATTGCACCATGATTAAATTATTTTAGGGATCTTTACATATGAAACTCTGTTATGGGAAACCTAGGGTCGAGCAAGTAAGGAAACGTGGTCTTACTGTGTGCATGTGGGGTGTGTAGCTCTGAAGGGGCTCAGTCCCAGATCAGGTAGTGCAAAAGATGCCAGAGTGGCTCCTGGATGGTTGGACAGGGAAGTTTCCTTAACACAAAGAAGAGTTTACTCTGAGATGCTACATTTAATGGTGGGAATAAAATAATGAATGCTTTCCACACAGGCAGCCTGTAAACAATGTACACAACTTTCCACATAAGATTTGTGATTGACATGTGTATTAAGGGGTGGGAAAAATGTTATGAAACTTTTATCATGCTTCATGTGGGAATTTTAGCGTACTGTACGGGGGGATTTTTAAACTGTGCATGTTTGGACATTAAAATAAAGCATCAATATTCAGTGAATGCAGGCATTTTAATTAATTGTTTAATGAATTAGTGAAGTGGTGGCCATTTCAATGAATCACTCAAGACTTAAACAGATGAATGTAAAGATATTTTCAGTGATTTTTTAATAAATAGCAATGGGGAATGACAAATTAAATTCTGTGAACTGTAGAAAAAAGAAGGATTAAACACACAACTGTGACCAGTAAAAAGTATTATTAAACACAGACAATCATTTGCCAAGTTAAAACCTTAAACTCAAATTAAACAGGACAGGTTTCTATAGGCTGTTTTACAGTGCCCCATCATGCCATTCACCATGCTTTCCAGGAAGCTTCTTTATCCTTTCATTGTCTTCCTCAGCTGTGTCTGTGCTGACTCTACTTTTTTTTTTCTTTCTCTCTTTTATTTTTCTCTCTCTTTTCTTCATTATTTTCTTTCAACTCATTTTTGCTCCCTCAGGGTGCATATATTTGGTCTCAAGACAGTGACTAAGAGGTTGCTCACTGCAGGGGTGCTCCAGTAGACTGTCTCTATTTTGTAGGATGAAACACTTTAGGTGTGTCCCCTAATGATGAAAAGATCAGATAGCAGTCTAATTGAGAAACTATGTTGTGCTCTCATTTGCCAGAATGGTGTTTTCAGAGCTGAGAACAGGGTGAAAGAGAATCACAGGCACTATGGAGTTCACCAGTGCCAAGTGAACTGCTTTGCCATGGAATCTGTGCATCAAATCAAGCATATTCTTTGGCTTGTTTTTCTAAAAAGAAGATGCTTATTGATCAACATAATGGATGCTGCAAAATAGCTAGAATTCTGCAGTAAACAAAATATCTTTCTCTACCGGAAACATTTGTGTTGTGTGACTTGGCTGGTCTACTATATCATACTTCATGTTGGTTAAAGGCTCAGAACACTTGCCCCCCACCCCCCCCCACCCCGGCCCTGTAACAGCTGCAACAGGGAAAAGTGTACTTCCTTTAAATTTAATTCCCCCAGTGTCACCATTTCGACTGATGATAATTTGGGGCTTTTGGAGGTAGGAAGAGGAAGAAAGTATAAGAGCAAATGACCAAGTATGGGGAGCAGTAAGCAAGGGGCAGCAGGAGACACTGATGTGGGGTATCGATTGAACAATACAAAGGAAAGAACTGGGAAGCCAGCTCTAGTACAGCTTCTGGATATATGCCAGGTAACATCAAGGGAATATGCAGATAAAAGGATTTGCTTCCTCTCATTTGAAGCAATAGAGAGCACATTAATGTTTCTCATACACTAAGCAATGGAGCTGACCCACTTTTCTACCCAGCACTTTCCTGCATGCAGCCTCTGCTTTATGAAACAAACGATGGGGAGAGAAAGTCAAGAGGATAAAAAAGAAGCAAAGAAGCACATTTTAAAATGGCACCTGATAGCACAACACCAGTGTGTTAATGTCTCTCTGCATACACTAGCTCCTGCACATGAGTCTCCCCTCAGGCAGGGTTTCCCTTGCAACTCAAGCAAGACTTTCTGGTAGTGATCTTCTGATGTTGCAGTGGTACAGTCACATCCTGGATTTCAGTGACAAACTCTGTCCAGTATAAAGGATGGCAACCACAGAGGTGGGCACAGAGACAACAAAATGTAATATCTCAGCAATGCAATGTCAGAAAAGTGTACAGCCCACCTCCTTATAGTAATCATTCATGTAGTGAAGTCTCCCATAAAACACTTTGCTTTCCTCCACACAACTGTCTGTGTCAGCAGTGATTGTCCCACCCTGTTCTGGTGCTGGCTCACCTTGAGCTCTGTGTGCAGTTTTGGGTGTCACAATGTAAGAAAGACATAAAGCCATTAGAAAGTGTCCAAAGGGGAATTATGAGGGTGGTGAAGGATCTAGAGGAGAAACCATATAAGGACTGGACAGTGATCACTTGCCCTGTTCAGCCTAGAGAAGAGGACACTCAGGAAAAACCTCTGAACAGTCTACAGCTTCCTCACAACAGGAAGCAGAGGGGCTGGATCTGATGTTTTCTCTCTGCTGACCAGTGATAGGACCCGAGGAAATGGCATGAAGCTGCATCAGGGGAGGTTTTTGTTAGACAGCAGGAAAAGGTCCTTCACCCAGAAGGATCCAGAATAGGCTCTCCAGGGAAGGGGTCAAGCCTGCCAGAGTTTAAGAAGCATTTGGACAATATTCTCAGACACATTCTCAGGGTGATTCTCAGGGTGGTTCTGTGCTGGTATTAGATTTCAATGATCCTTCTGGGTCCATTCTAACTCAGGATATTCTATGATTTTATGATCTAGAGTGCCTTTATTGCGGTATGGTGTTGATCTCATTTTTTTCAGATAGCTACCTAGCAAGCTGAGCACTGTCATGATTGCATGAGAGAACTGAAGTCCACAGCCTCAGGCATAAGCTCAGCTATGAGATCGGATTCAGGTACCTGAAGTCATGCAGAATGTGATGCAGAATGTGTGCATAGACTGCGACTTTAAGAGAACATTAAATAACATGGTTTGGTCTAGCCAGCATGACCTGGCAGTAGGAGGGGACCACAGTAGAGGACTTGGCATATGCTCAGCCCCCCTTCACCAATCAACTTTACTGCTGCAGAAAGCATCGCCTAGCACTGAAAGGTACTACTACCATGGGCTTATTGAAGAATATTGTTTGAGAGCACTAGGTATTTTAACACAGAATAGCACTAGCTAACCAGAAAAACAAACAAACAAAAAAAGAAAAACAAAGAAAAAACAAGTGTAGAAAATCCTTCAGTTGATATGAACTCACAGCTAATTGAAGGATTTCAGTCTTCCATTGTTGTTTTCACATAGCAAGCATGCCTCTTCTCTCCTTTCTGGAAAATTGTGACATGACTTCATGTTGTCTTTCTATCATGGCTGCAAGGAGTCAGCAAAAATTAGGCACTCAGAAGCAGATGTTGCAGTCGTATTCTCAAATATTATGCAAGTGTTTTTCAAATAATTTCTCTCAGATCTCTTATTATAGATACTTGGTAATGCTCCATTTGGAAATCAAAGTTTTTCAACTTCTTATTTCCTTGTTACAGTTTTTGTCACATTGTTAGAAAAGTTGTCTTCTCATTAAGAACTTAGAATCCATATCCTTTTTATATAGTATTCCTTCAAACCTAAGAGCAAGAAGATCTACAAGTAAACAAGGCTCTGCTTTTAAGTGCTTAATTACCACACAATTTTGCCCACTTTCATGGCAATTGTGAGTCTATAAGGGAATCTTTCTGTGAATCTGATGCTGAAAGTAATGACTATGTTGTTGCAAAGCAATGACAAGGGACGTCCAGTTCCTCTCAAAGTTTGACCTAGGAATAGTCCTTTGCACATAAATAACAGATGTAAAATAAAAATCGGAAAAAAAAATCCCAAAACACTTCTACTCTGAATACATAAAATTCTCTTATAACTCTCTGTTGAAATAAAGGACAAAATATTACCTGGTTTAAATCAGAATAAAATAGTGTGAGTATGATCTTTGTAGCAATGGTAAAATTCTGTTATTTAACATCTAATGACAGGTCCATGGTAATGTTATGCTTATTTGAAATTTTTATTTGTGCTGCAAAGTCACAGAATTTTAGACATATAATTAAAATCCCTTACACTAAACTGAAGAGCTCTTACCATGGTTCTCATTCCTGCTTCTCTTTCAGGTGTTTTCAAGGAGTTACCTTGAGTGACCTCCATCCAACAATTTACTCTTTCTCCACATCATTACTGTTTTGCTGTAACAACAACCCCAAGAAGAGGTGAGAAGTAAGCCCTGTACCTTTTATGATTACCTCTCTGTCAAGTACTAAGAATTTGCTTTGGAAGACACCAGGAGGAGCTATTACTATTATTTGATTTGTAGAGCTAAAGAAGTTATATATTTCCACCTCTAAGACTGGAAGTATTCTAGTTGAAGTCTACATGTCCTCATAAAACCAGCAGGATATATAATTCTTGGTTAGTTATATCTCCATTCCTCTTCAGTAATGCATTGAATTTGAATACAGTTGTTCTACAAAATGAGGTTAATTGTAGGGGAAATTAAACCCTTTCTAGAGAGAGGAAGAGAGAGGTCATGAAGCTGAAAGAAAAACTATGCACGCTCCCAGAAAAGCACACATTAATCACGACATCGCTATCAAGGACTTCATGTCTCTAACTGCAGAGCAGCTAATCACGTAGATAAATATCAGATTCCTTCAGAGCCAGTGTGGATCAGGAAGCACTTGCTCAACCAACACCCTTTCAAAGTGTAAGGTTATCATTGAGATCATGGGATATATCCAGCTTCCATATTAACAGTGCATCAGTTTCTTCAGTCTGGGAGCCAAATCTCATTTATCTCATATCACAGAGAAAGTCAAGTCACACAACTTTTAGTGAGATCTAGGATTCTAAGTGGTTATCTCCTTTTCTAGTACAGGATGGAGATGATGATGAATCTTCTATGTGAAGCACCAAGGAATCCATCCCTGGGAACAGAAGGGGCTGCACACTTACACCCATTAGGCTTAATTGGATTAGACTATTCACAGGAATTTGCAAACTTAAGCAGTTGCATCTCCCCTTGTTTATGTTTCCTGTTACATATCTTTCCTTTGTCTTATAAATGTCTCCATACATCTAAGAATGTATTTTCCACTGAATTTGTTTTTTGTTTTTTGTTTTTTTTTTCTGTGGAACATAGTCTTTTGCTGAAAGGAATGTTTTTTGTTTGTATGTTTGTGCTAGTTTTGATATAACTTCAACAGAAAATGGTTTAGGCAGTGTTTTTTCATCTCCAGGATGATGGTGGTAGTCAAAATGTGTTAGGGAACAAGCAATTTCATAGACTTGCTAATAGTGAGGGCACAGACTGGTTCTGGAAAAATAAGATTTAAGTCCATCCTCTGATTAGGACTAAAGATTTAATCTCAGATCTTCTATATCATAAAGTAATGTATGACCCTTACAGAGGAATTCTAACACCTAATGCAGTGCTATTCAGATAATTTTTCTGGATTTTTTTTTCCCAGCAAATGTAAGGAGTAAAGAGCAAAAAGTAAAGAAATCCTAGGGCTGCCGAAGCTGACTAAAGTCCAGTGGTTATAAATTTTTAAGGGTGCTGAAGACCAGTGTGGCATTTATCTCCCCTAACTCTAGACACAAACCAAAAATACCTACATCTGAGGTAGCTGACTAGAAATCTTTTATAGTCACCTAACAGGTATTTCAAGGTTTCAATATATCACTACAATGATAATGCTACTGTGAATTACACTGACTGTAGAAACCATCTTTCACCTGGAATATGTTTTTCCCTGTTGCATATTATGCTGCTTTTTCTCTTTTTATTTCCTCTTTCTTCCTTCAGACATTATGCCTTTAAACCTTTTTCTTTTCTTTTCTTTTTTTTTTTTTTTTTTTTTTTTTCAATTAGCTCTTTTCATTGCTGGGTAATAGTCTTAAGGTATTTCTCCAAGTCCAGTGAGTTTGTCTTTGTTGGAATCCAACTTGCAATGCAATTCATTTTCCAGCTTTTTCAAGAATGCCTCTACTGCTTCTGGCTCTTCACATTTCCTTGTGGTGTTTCCTGATCTAACAATTAATATGGCAGGCAATGGAGTGCCGTGGTTACTCAAGGGGCTTTTTATTTCTCCTGGAGAAAGAGGGGTGTCACCTAAGTTAGTTTTTCTTCTCTGTCACCACTCTGGTTGCAGATATAAAGTTTCTTACACTTCATCCTCTCTGCATTATTGGTTGTTCATTGATTTGACTTCTCTGCTGTTTTTTTTACAAAATAAATTGCTTTGCTGAGATATTCAAAACCTTACAGTTGGAATTACTGTGGATTTTGGCACTGTGTATTCATGGGCTTTTCCAGTTTGTTCATTTCAATAGTCATCTAAATTTAGCATGGTTTGTAGCTATTTTATTAAAAAAAAAATAAATCAGCAGAGATCCGACATTATCTTTTCTTCTTCTCCTGACAGAAATGCAAAGGTTAATCCTGGAAAGTTCCATGGATTACTAACTTTATTTCTTGTGTTGCTATTTTTATGAGGTGTTTTAGTTCACTATTCTTTTATCTTCTCATGAAATTTTAAACTCACTTAACACTACTCCCAAATTGAGGCCAGTCAGAGTGGTCTTTCTGTCAACCATAGAAATATCCTGAGACATTAGAAATCACTTATAAATCTCAAACAAAGCAAGCCTTGGCTTCTCTCTACTCACCCAAGTGTCTGTGATAGACAACATTTCACTCAGATTTTTCCCCATATCTAGGCAGTCTGCAGTTCATGGATTTCTGAGGGAGAGATAGAAAGTTTGTTTTAACACCCCTTGTTAGATTGTATTTCCAAGGCTTTCACCAATCACAAAAAATGTTGGGCTACGTAAGATCTGCAATGATTTCCACAAAGACTTCGCATGTATAAGTGTCAGCATTAATATGCTTCCATCCTGCCAACTGATGATTTTATTTGATATCTTCCCTGTTTTTGTATGGAGACAGTGTAAACAGTCTTTTCCTAATCATATTTTCTGAGCTGTTTATGCCTTCTTAGACTTTCAGCATGTGCGATAACAATGTATGTTCTATATCTTTTTTTTTTTTTTAGTCTGAAAAGCTCCTTCATTGCTCCTGCAGAATTTTTTCTTAGTACCTTTGTCCATATCTTTGTTTTACTTTTTCTTTTTTTAAATATGGAAAACCAGAACTGCACATAATATCCAAGGAAGAAGAGACTGTCTAGTGTTTTCAGATGCTGCTGACTACGTATTTTTTTTCCCCTTAAGAAATCATAGAATCATAGAATTATTTAGGTAGGAAAAGACCTTTAAGATTGAGTCCAACTGTTAACCTAACCCTGCCAAGTGCACTACTAAACCATGTCCCTGAGTGCCACAAACCCAGAAAGAAAATGGAAGTGATTTGTACACTGAGCTGGGAGTTTTGCAATGATTTCCCAGGCAATTAAGCTAATATTCAAAACATGGCAGAAGAATCACTACAAACCAGTCGGTTTTTCAGCAGAACTTGGTTCTGTCCCAGGGCATATGTCCAAGGGAGGGACAGTCTGAGCAAGTTAAGTAAATGGGAATTTTGTCACAATCTGGGCACAGGATCCAAAATGACCTTGGACACAAGAAAGAAATAGCCCATCAAAGGCTGTTGTCACTGTGCACAGTAAACAGTTATTTTGGGAAATATTCAGCTGAAATATATGTGTATCTGTGCTTTATATAATCACTACTGTTACTTCAGCAGTCAAATCAGCTAAGGCAGATTTTTTTTATGCATTTTTTCCCCTCAAGGCCACCAAAAGAGCTACCAGGACTTTTATGCTTTGTTGGATTTGTCACTTGCAGCTCTGTCCTCATTGCTGAAGACCCACAAGATCCCATGTCCCCCACATACACACACACTGCCTCTAATGAGGAAGCCTTAATCAAGAGTCTGTCAAGAGTGGGTGAGGAAGAGTGGGGCCGGAAGGGACCACGGCTCAGCAAAGGCACCATGCAACATTATACACATATGCTGGAAGACCAGGGGCCATCTGCAGCCTGAAGCAGCCCTTTATTTTCAGGCAAGGCCAGAGTCTGAGTTTGGGCATGCAGCACAACAGCCATCACCGTGTTCTGTGGATAGCAGGTCATGGTATCTGCTTACAAGTGTTATTATGAATTTTCTTTGTCTTTCTTCCCTCTCTTCCCTCTTTAAACACTCAGCAGAAATCACAGCTCTAGAAATTTAAATCTAAATTATATTAGGGTTCTAAACTTAAATCTTCATCATTCAAAACATTATTCTTTCATCACCACATAACTTCTAAGGCAAAATTGCATATACACTGCATTTGCTGTTCCACTGTGGTAAATATATATACATTTTTTTTGTGACACGAATGCCAGCCACACACATGGTGTATAATCTGGTTGAGTTGAAACCATTTTCAGGAGTAAACCCTTTTCTGCTTCTGTAGCCTGAAATTTTAAACTCACGGGTTCCAACAGGGACCCAACACTGGATTTGTCAAAGGACTGCCTAACATCTCTGTGCTAAAACAGTCATTGTTGTGGTAAATGAGCATCAGGCCCCAAATTTAAGAATGCCTGTGAGCAGATGGATAAATTCTCAGGTGACTTATAGAGGCAGAACCATTTTCTTCATTTAGTTCATGCTTTTGATGTTATGACAGGCTATTACTGTTCACTGGAAGCTTTAACTGAATCCAAACCAAAACCAGTTTTGTTTTGAACGCAAACAAAAACCAGTTTGTCCTGGGGCAATTGCTTACCCAATTTGTAACAGGACAGTGTGTCTAAAAAACAGTTGACTTCTAAGAAAAAATTCCATACACTCTTAGAGATGGGAATAAATGTGTAGGTGGAATAGAAACTGACAAAGATGGATGGGCTATTAATGCCATGCAAATGAAGATAGCATAATTGTTTGGGGGCTTGTTTAGCATAATATGGCTGCGATGTTTTCATGTACACCTGCAAGTGTGTGATTTATATGTGAGTTTTTATATGCTCTTAAATTATTGCCCAAAGAAAAAGAAAAAAAAGGAACATATGGACAGTAAAATATATGTAGTAGTTCAGCAACAATTTCGGAGGACATATAATACTGGAAAAAACAATATGGGGCAGCCCTGGTAAAATCTCTGGCCTCAAGGTCAACACAGTCAAAAGTAGTCGGTGGAGTTAGGTTGGTGTCATCAGTCCCATCTGGCATCAACATGATGCAGCTGTTTGTGAGATGCAGACCATGATACTCTGTACCGTGAGGCTGGGAGGCAAAGGGGATACTAAACCACCCAAGGACAACCTCACTTCTGGTGCCCTAAGTGCACACTACCCAGCAAAACCTTACCAGCCCAGAAGGCAACTGTAACGCTCCCCAGAGGCTCACCCTGCACAGCTGCTGCTGCTGGGCCTCTGTGGGCTGGGGCTGGTGGACAAGGCATTGTCTTTAGCAGTGTCTGTGCTGAGGGGATTTTGTCTGGTTGAATGAAATGCATTTAGCCTTCACTTTACACCGCTGCCATTCTTTCATCCACCACAGAGGAATGGGAGGGGTAGTTGGTCTTTCAGCAGCAAGGAAAAAGGAGTACCTGTGAAGCTTAGCAATGGACACGTACAGCAAGCCTGGAGAGCAAGATCTAAAGCAGTATTACTTGTCTTTCCCATACAAGATTTGATAGAAGGCATTTAATTCTGTGGGGTTTTTAATACTGTAGCTTAAAGCCAAATCCTAATGTCTTCAAAGTTGAGCTGCCTTCTGAGCCACATCAGATTTATGCTGGCATAAAGTTCTTTTGGTTTCAGGGGACCAAATCTCAGGTTATTTAACATGCTGTAAATCAAAGACTGTATGGAAAAAGAACAGCTCAAAGTCATGTTAATGGGAACGTGACCCAAGTAGGGGCCAAGAACAGTGGCCATTACTGTGCAATGAGAAAAACTACCTTCGTATTCAAGAAATACTTGCCAAAAGCCTACGCTTTTTTCCTTCACAGTCTTTCATCTCACCAGAATGCCTTAATTTACGTTTCTGTCCATTTCTACTCTGTTGCTAATGTTTCTATGTCTCTCTGTATATGAAATTACTATATAATCTCCCTCGTTTTCATTCCCCCTCCCTCCTGCGTGTCCTAGAGATAGATATCCTACAGGAGATTGCAGTTACAGTATTCTTCCATGTGGTCCCATTCTGAAAAGTTATTTGGAAGGACTTTTCTGTGATTATTCTTCTCTAGAGGAGAATGCAATGTCTCCAGATGCAATGTCTTGATGCTGGAGAAAAAGTGACACATCCAAGCAGACAAGGCTGATCTTTAATGCAACATGGAAAGAATTACAGATGGAAGAGCCTAGCCATAAAGTTTAAAGATGAAGCTGCAGCTGGTTAGCCTGACTGAATGAATAACTGAAAAATTTTAATGTCTGTTTAAATATTGATAAAGAGGAATAGTTTCAAAGGACTTGATGTCGGAGATGTTATACTCACACAATAAAATCCCACAAAATCAATTTTCTTGGGATGAAGTGTGATTTTGCTGAAATGTCACATTTTCCTCATACAAGAGAAGAACAATTTTCAAAATCAGAGAAATTTCAAAATCATTTTCTTAGCTATAATTGGAGATTAAGCAGTAAAATATAGTTTTGGTAAGAAAGCAAGAACTTTTTTCTACAAGTCTAGTGAAAAACTGTTGTATCATTAATATTTTGTTGGCGGAAAAGTGAGTTGTGGTTATGGCTCAACAAACCCTGGAAAATTTTCAGCACAAATTATGCCAGAAATATCACATGGAGGAAAATCCTTCGTTCCCACTATAGTCTCCCCTTGTATTGAGAGCTGTAATTATAAGCTTCTTATTGAATAATATTATAGAGACACCTACTTGCCTTGCTCTGCTTAAGGGTTTGTCAATGCTTTCATTATAAACTTCTCCTTTTAGGGGTCCGCATAACTGTAAAATTTTGCACTGGACTGAACCTTGGCATAAGATCATAGTTGAGAAGCATGTTTTCCTCCATAATTAGTTTTTCTTCAAATTTGATCATTGGAAAAATTATAAACAGCAAAAATTATAATAACTGTTATTTCAAAACATAGTCTTCATATGTTTTATTTGCTTTTATTCACATTATTGGGGGGGAAGAAGAAGAAAAAAGAAAACTAACAAATAGGTTAAAATTCCACATCCATTTCAGCACTTAAAGAGCAAAGACATTCGACATTAAAGCTGGAATCATAGTGGACTCTTAGCAGTGGGTGATCTGTCATTACATGTGGACTGGCTACAAAGGTGTGAGTTAAGTATGGCGTTACAGTCTTAATTCTGAATTTCCTTAGCTTGGTGACTTTAAGACGGATGGCTAATGCTCTTTGAATGCAGTGGTTTATATACTTTTACTTCAAATGTAGTTTTTGGACATCATGTCCAGAAGAACTGTTTTGAAAGTCTTTCCCCAAAGGTAGGAAAATGAAAGTATGCTGTCATTTCCCAGTTTCCCACTGCTCACTCAGAGGAGGGGTTTTGTTTGCTCTTCTGGATTACTGTTCTCTTTTCTTCCCCCCTCCCCCAGTCCCCCATTAATATTACATTAATTTGGTGGGGTTTTTTCCTAATGGTGAAGCCA
>JAWWMP010000116.1:34924634-35004027 GCA_035047865.1 Dendrocincla tyrannina | reverse complement strand
AAGAAAGAAAGAAAGAAAGAAAGAAAGAAAGAAAGAAAGAAAGAAAGAAAGAAAGAAAGAAAGAAAGAAGAAAGAAAAGAAAGAGAAGAAAGAAAATGAAAAAAGAAAAGAAAAAGAAAAAGAGAAAAAGAAAAAGAGAAAAAGAAAAGGAAAAAAGAAAAAAGATTTTTTTCTCCCATTGGCACTCAGAGAATGATTTTATAAGTACTTTCAAATTAAACCTCAATTGCTGAATCAATAGCTTTCATGCGTACGGTAAAACCATCATTAAAGGCCATGCTTTAACCATGAGTATCATGTAGTTTGTTGGAAAATATTTTTGTGATCTTAATTAAACCCTCTTAATATTTTTGAAAGGTATATCAATCAATATTTATATTAACTGCAAAAGGTAGACTGTTTTCTGTTTTACTGTTTATTGGTTTCTTAGAGTGAATTCAAAGCTCTCCTAAAGTATACACACTAATAAGGAATGTTTATTGTCATAGGTAGCTTAGTAAAATAAAATATCTGCCTTCTTCACATAAGAGCTATCATAAGAACAACTAATTTAAAGTCTAATCCAAAATGTGTGAAAATCAATCAGGAAATTGATTTAAAGTCTGCAAGGACAATAGCAGAACATGCAGTCTCCAGCTGTAAGGGGTAGAAGCGTATGTTAAAATCTAAGAAACCAGAGAGCAAAATAATGTCAGCTTCTGGCACCTTTGAAGCCAACTGTGTTTAGCCCTTCTTTGCCCACCATACAAATCTTTGCATAATCAAGGCATGAATGACTTTCCTTGTTTGGGTTGCACTGACATGGCCATATGTGCTTGTAGTGAGTCTTTTTGAAAGAGCTAGCATCTACTTCTCTTCTTGATACTTCTGTTCAGTCATGACAATTTCTACTCCATATATTTTTTTCGTACTTTTTTCAACTGCCTTTTTTCTTTCTTTAAATTCTTTTTCTAGGCTGAAATGTTCCCACTGCTTTCAAGTCCAGAGGGTAAATATTGGAAAACTTGAGCAAAATCCCTTTAACTGCTTTTACATCATTGACAAAGTCTGCTGAAGCCAATGGAAAGATGCCCACTGACTTCAATATTCTTTGAATCATACACTTGCTGTGTAAAATAGAGGTTCTTTTCCTTTTGCTGTTTAAACTCAGATGTTCTTCACCATCATGGGCTATAAATTCTCTAGGAGGATATTTTCTTACCACAAAATTTATAATCAGCACAGGCAAGATCTTTTCCCAGTTGCTACACTCATGAACCTACCTTACTTTCCTTCTCTTTAACACCAATGTCACTTATGCATCTATATATGTCTTATACATCAGCATCTCAATGCTGCTATGGGAGAAGTTAGGGCTACAAAGGGAAGAGGACTTGAGACAGTTGTGCATGGGTCTTTAGCCAGGAGCACAGGAAAGACCTTGGAGAAAAAGTACATTGGGGTAGCTACTTAAATATGCAGATGAAAACAAAGAATATGAGGGAATTCAGAGAACTAGCCTGAGATCCTGTGCAACACCACTAGTAGAAGCTGGTGAAATCTTTTCAGTAAGTATTTCATTCACTGCAAAAAAATGATGTGTAGGTCCAGTAAATGAATTTGAATTGAATTTTCTGGATAGGTCTGATGCTCTAAAAGTACATATATATATGGAAGACTAGATAAAATCAAAGAAGAGAAGAAGAAGCAGGAGATTTATTTTCTGATCCACACTCTGCCGTAGTAGAATAACTACAAACTTGTATCACCGGATGGTAGATTTTTCTTTCATAGATTGTCCTTCTCAAGACAATTTGATGAATTTGGCATACATTTGAATATACTACTAAAGAGCAAATGAGAATCCTTCTATAGTCTAAGGGTTGACACAACCCAAGGCAAGCTCTAGCCCGTAATCCAGAAAAATATCTTAGCATTGAAAGCTAAATGGAAGTCTATCACTATGGAATATTACCTAGCACCATGAGAGAGATTTTTTCAAGATACAAAGTCCATCAAAAGGCTGATCCCCTGGCTTTGGGACGGGCAAAGTACCTCAGACCACATGTCAATTTGTTTCTGTTTCTTAACTCTGTCCAAGAGGCAACTATTTTTCATTCAAAACGAGCTGAAAATGTAAGGCAAAATCTTTCCTTTTTTACATGGGGGAAAAAATAAAAAAGAAAGAAAAGAAAAAAAAAGAGAGAAAAGAAAAAAAAGAGAGAAAAGAAAGAAAAGAAGGAAAAAAAAAGAAAAGAAAATCCTTTTGAATTTTACATATTTTAAAAAATTATTTCTGGTCAGTATAATTATTATTTCTCCCTGTTCTAAAGAGAAAGGTTATAGCAAGGGCGTTCCCACAGACATGAAGGCTCAACAGGTCAACTGTTAAAATGCTAAACAGGTACCTGTTAAAAATGCAGCACTGCATTTTAAAAAAAAAAAAAAGTCATGCGCATTGTCTGAAATACAAGGCTGAGACTCACAGAGTCATAAAGAACAGTGTAGATCATCTTCTCCAACCTCTCTGCTCACAGCAGGCTGATTTGTTGGAGTCTGTCTCAGGCTTTTTTCCACCTTGCAATGCAGAAGTTTCATTAAGCCCAGCCATGACAAGAACTGGAATGGACTAATCAGGAGGAAAGCTGTACTTAAAAAATAGATTTATTTAGATAACAAAGAAGAATTACTGAATGAACAAGATAAGTGTAAAATTACAGGATCTCCATTCTGTAATTTGTGCATTTATTTCATTCAGACTGTGCAGAATAAGACACATGGCTGTTGTGGAAGAAGAAAAGGAATGTTAATTCCCATATTGACTGATTCATCCCTACATAGGTATACCATGTAAGTTTGCTGGCAATATTAAATTAGGAGGAGCTGTTGACTGTCTAAAAGGCAGAGAGGTCTTGCAGAGAGGCCTTGACAAATTAGAGATATGGGCAATCACCAGCCACAGGAAGTTAGACAAAGACAAGTGCACTATTCTGCACCTGGGATGGAACAACCCTGAATGTTTGTACAGAGTGGAGAAAAAGAGCGTGAAGAGCAACCCCACAGAAAGGGACCTGGGGGTCCTAGTCCATGGCAAATTGAATCTGAGTCAGCAGTGCCCTGGCAGCCAGGAGGGCCAACTGTGTCCTGGGGGGCATCAGGCAAAGCATTGCCAGGTGGTCAAGGGAGGGGATTGTCCCACTCTGCTCTGCACTGGGGTGGCCTCACCTTGAATATTGTGTGCGGTTTTGGTCACGTCAATATAAGAAGGATATAAAACTATTAGCATCCAAAAGAGAGCCATAAACGTGGTGAAACATCTGGAGGGGAAGCCACACAAGAAGCAGCTGGGGTCACTTGGTTTGTTCAGCCTGGAGGCGACTGAGTGAAGACCTCATTGTAGTCTACAACTTCCTCAAGAGGGCAAGCAGAGGGGCAGGCACTGATCTGTCCACTGACCAGTGACAAGTCCCAAGGGAATGGCATGAAGCTGTGTCAGAGGAGGTTTAGGTTAGACATTAGGAAAAGGGTTTTTCTTTTACCCCAATGATATTTTGGCACTGGAACAGACTCCCCAGGGACGTGGTCACAAGCACCTAGTATGTCTGAGTTCAAAAAGCTTTCGAATAACACTCTCAGGCACATGGTGTGATTCTTCAAGCTGTCCTGTAGAGTGCCAGAAGCTGAACTTTGATGATTCAGGGTCACTTCCAACCCTGGATATCCTATGAGTCTATGGTTCTATGCTGGGAATAGTCAGATGCTTTCAGTTATCTGATAATGTCATGAGAGTGTTTCTGGCATACAAATGAGAGTTAGCTTAGTCATTGTAGTAAGGGTTCCTAATGGCAAACTGCAAAATGTTTGTATCCCCTGAGCCCCATATCTAATTTGCTAAGAAATTTCTTGATTCACCTGCCAAGTAGAAGAAAATAATAATAATAAAAAAAATTCAATATTATGGGAAGCATTTTATTTTCTTTTTGTGACACTTTTCAAAACAGAGAGGAAATGTGGTTAACTGCTTTTAGAAACAATCAGAGTTCATTTCAAGAGTTAGGACCCCAATAGGAAAATATTTGCAACAAAAAGACAAAGCAGTGAAAGACCCTGAAAGCAAAGGAATAAAAAGTGATACTGTATGTTCTCCTAAACAGGTGTTAGAGAGATAAGAGTGGAAGAAACAAAATTGAAATTAAATAGTTCCTGCACCTGTGATTGCAAACAGTCAAGAAATTAGACAGCTTGTAAATCATTTTCAGTCTGTCATATATGAAACACCACATGGAGGTAATTTCAGTGGCAGGGAGACCAAAACTTTAGCCTTGCAGGTTGTGGAGGCCTGGTTTTATTTCCAGCATTAGACTCCTACCAGGTATTGAACCTGCCTGAGGTCTCTGAAGGGCAGAAAGGTGAAGCTGTCCCTGGCCTATATGCACTGCCGCCAGAATAACCTCAACGGAGCTGCACTGATTTAGAGCATCTGAGGATATGGCTGTCTGTAGGATTGATTGATTTGCTCTAATTGAAAGGTTTTCTCAGAATATGACTTAAGTCTAAGGCTGAAAAAGAGTGAGAAGAAAAGAAGGAAGTATCCTTCCTCTGTGAGAAAGGGAAAATCATGGTCCCTAGACTGTATCTTAACCAGAAAAATAAAGGTGTGTTTTGCACAGCTTGAGAGTTTAAGTGTTTGTTTTCTCTGTCAGTTGCTCATGGGATAACTACAAGACCAAGAGCTCACTGTGCTCCTGTCAGCTAGAATTCATGACGATAGTTAAAACACAGAGAAACATCTGAGCTTGAACCTGCATTTAATTAGCTAGTCTAGAAGCAGCATTGTGAAAGAGAGATCTGATCAAAAGCAAGCAGGGAGAAGTGCTTGAAGTCTGGGTAGGTATCCAATTCGTGCCCTAATTTTTAAAACTTTTCCCCCCATGGCTGATTAAAATTTAACAGCTCATTTAGAAAATTCAAACATTCATGCAGTTCCTTATTATGAAGTACTGAATGTAGCTCTGTAGTAGGTAGGTCCTATTAATTTTGTTCCTTCAAGTCAGCTTCAGTTGGAAGTGATTATGTTGAACAATCATTTATCTAAGAAAAGTGTTAGTTTAGTTGCTATCTTTTCTGCAATACAGTTATCTTATGTCTTGCAGATGTTATGCAGTTGGAAGATTAATATAGCTGATTTAGAGCTATAAACACATAGGTTAATGCTAAAATTAATTTTGATTAAAATACTGTGCCTTGTTCGCACTTGATCCAAACCCCACTTCCAAGAGTACCCTTTTCATGGACTTTGTTGAAAACCAGGAAGTTCCCTCAAATTTAAAAATCTTTCAATTTTTAGGAATAATTGTTTTGTAGAAGACTCCTGGGTAACAGCTCTTTTCAGCTTTCTCGAAGAAATTCAAACATGAAATTCCTTTTCAACTGAGGAAATTATGTCTTTGCTGCTTACTAAAAGCCCAGGTTTACTGTTTATGAGGCTTCAAACCTGTCTGAAATGCTAATACAATTAATGTGATATTCACAATTGTTTTTTCTTTGCACAACTGAGACTGTATAGATTAGGTAAAAACTTGTGAATTAAACTCTTTATTAAATAACTTATTTTTACATCTTCAGGTAGCCAAATAAGGAATTTTTAGTGTTCTCTCTCGGAAACCATTTAAACACGTTAAAACAGTTTTTACCAAGCCTTTACAATGAAACTCCTGTTTGATCACATCCAACCTTGCTGCAGTTGTAGCTTTAAGCATACATGACTCAGACAGGAAAGAGTTTTTAAGTAATTTATGTCTCTCTCCCTGCTCAGAGTTGCTAATCACATTGCCACCCACTTCTTTTGGTAAATGATTTACAGCCCTAGTGCATATAATCACCCGCAGTATCTGAGTCACAGAGAATGTTTTTGAACTCTGAACCTCTGCAGGCATGCAAAGGAACTGGGCACCTCCTGCTCCTCATGAGGTCTCGGCAGCCTCTTAGTTTTGCACATATTTGTGCTCTAATTACATCTCACAGCAGGTGTTTTTTAAATCATTCTTCTCAGGTGAGGCAAACTATTTATACCGGAAAATATTAACCAGAATGCACGTTCAGATTTTCAGAAAATAGCAAGTCCCTCCCACATTGACTATGTCCCTCAGTAGTTTAAGCAAAGCACAGACTTTATTAAAGTTACCCTTAGTAATTTATTTTTTTAAAGTATAATCATGATCCTGGTGTTAAATCCACTTGGGTCAATCTAACTGCAATAGAAGATCTGGGATTGTATTTTATACTTTCACTTACAGGTCTACTCTGTCATAATATTACCAGAAGTAGTGACTTGTCCTTCCCCTGTGCCCTCCCCAACTCCCAATGCTCTCAGCTGTCAGATGCAAAGTTCTTTGATTTTACTTTTTCCCTGTTTTAGGAGCACCTCTTCTTAGGGCATGTGAAGAGCACAAAACTAGCGCATTCTCTGAAAAGTCAGCCCAGCAACATCTTTACAGGATTCCACAAATTTTCTCTTCTGCATCCACCTCTGCAGGAAAGGGTTTTTTTTTTTTTGGTTTGGTTTGGTTTGGTTTTCTTCCTATTTGCTGAAGTAAACATCTCCATACACACAAAAATGCTAATATGACCCACCCAACCACAAAAGAATTCAACAACGTGGGAGGGTTTCATGACAAAGAGGTGGAAGCCTGTTCAATACAATGTTTTCATCCCTGGTATTTCAACCTAAAGTTTCACAAGGATAATTTCAATTCATAGATACCCCTTTCTCTTTTCCTTTTAACAAGCTCTGACATTCTTTTAAAATTATATTAAAGATTTTAATGTTCATTTTTAAGAGATGAAATGTGCTAGAGGCTTTATGGCTGTTAAGGCCTGAGGCAGATTCTATGTAAAGTACAACCAACACAAGTGAAAAATTGAAAATTAAGTTTTTCTCTGAGGTTTCAAACTGTTGCAGAGCTACTTAAGGGTCATTTTCACAGCACATGGTCTGATGTTAAAACACAGCATCAGGGGTTGTTTTAATGTTACTCTGAGCAGCCAAGTGCTTTTGGCCATAAGGCAGAAAAAGATGCAGTCTGGAGCAGCTAAGCTGAAGTCTATTAATTCAGTTTGTTATTTTAAATTATTATATTAAAGGAGAAAATTAAGAAGGAATAAAGTGATAAACAAGTGATGGCCTGTAGGGACTAAGGCAATCTTGCTTTCCAGGCAGATCAAGGATTAGTTGAAACCATCAACAATGTCAGGATCATTTTAGTCATCCATGGTACTTCCCTGAGAAACCCTCAATATCAGAGAACAGGGATCTGTGCTGTCCCAGTCCCTTCCCAAACCTTGTACCCCTCTCCTTTGGCCTTTGGTGCTTCACGAAATCTCAATATAGGGTGAAAGTGTAAGCTGTTTTTCAACCCTTTTCTTGCATTGCTATGCTGTATTTCTACCACCCACTCTTTTGATTTACTCACCTGCTAGTTATGAGATATTCTGAGATATTCTCCTAAATCAGTTTGTTAGGGTTTTTGCCTCCAAAGTTTTTTGCCTATTTCCACTTGTCTAGCTGCAATTTTGAGCAGTTCCGTAGGATTTTTACACTTCCACACAGTTGTAAAAGACTACCTCCAGTAACACTGGGCTCAATTCAAGTAATGATAGCCAGCTGAGGACACAACCAGTGTAAAGTTGAAATAGAAATGCCTTTGTGCTCTTCCAGTTTTAAAACATCTCCACACTGCTCCCTTCCAAGCACTCAGGGCTCATGGAAACAGGAGTATGCTGGCTATGGACCAGACACTGAGCTGGAACAGGACCAAGTAATGTCCTGACATGATTGATTTTTAACGTGAGATGATTCTTTCAAGACATGAGAGATTTACAAATGGCATCTTAAACAACTTTTTAATTGCTTCTATACTCTTTTTGGCAATCTGGTCCAGGCACTGCTACCCCACGGTGCAAAGATGGTGTTCAGCAAAGGGCATGGCAAGCACTGTTTGCTGCTAGATTCGCGAGCCTCAGAGCTGAGAAGCTAATTCTGAGTTCAGATGTGGCAAAAAAGAGCAAATTTTTCAGTAAGTGAATTACACTTTTAATATGCTGTTCTCTGCCGGTGGCTCTGTGGATGAAGTAGTTTTCTACCATATAGAATTGCTGCCTACTATTGTGCCCAGAAGCAAGGGTAGAGTTCATTAAAAAAAGACATTAAAAGACTGCTGTTAAGAGTGCCAAATCAAGCAGTTAAAAGGTAAGAAATGCCAGCAATAAGATTGGCTCACGAACAACTTTCCTGGGCATAATATTGTACCCTTTAATTATATTATGATAATTTCTCCCTTTTTTTTCATTTGATCAGTGCCTCATTTGCTTATTCTAATCCAACTCTTGTTGCATTATTTGAAACACTCACACTTCTTTAAATGTTGCAGTCCTTACATGATATATTTGTTTGCTTTTAATTTGTTTCACTATAAAAAGTAAAACAAAAAATAGTGAAAGGTCCTTCCCACATTCCCCAGTATTACTAAGTGAACATTACACTTTTTATCATAATACCTGAATTCTCAACCTGTGTTAATGATCTGAAAAACGACTGACTAACTCCTTCAATCACATTAAAGACTGACCATAATTCATATGCACAAGCAGGAAGAATTAAAATTTCATTCATTTTCATTTCATAACTTCTGACTACTTGGCTTGGCAACATTAACTTATTTCTAATAGAATGATCTCAGCTTACAAAAGTAAAAAAAGGCAGAATCAGATTATTTTATAGGCCATTTTCATGGTGTCTCTTCCTTTGGATGATCACCTTGCCAAATTGTTAGTTCTCTCTTCATATGCCACCATTGCAAAAGGAAGAAAATAGCTAAGCAATCTATGCTTAGGAACAGCTCCCACTTTCCCCTCCTGCACTTATTTCCATATTCCATATTTCCATATTAATTCACAAGGCTGCCTACCCTGATACTACCTATTGGTTCCCAACCAGTGCAACAGTCATTGTTTTGAAGGAGACAGATTCCTACCAAATTAGATTATTTTAAAATCTGACAACAAAAAAGAAATCAGATACTAGTAGTCAACAGTCTACTATGTGCCATTTTATCCCTGGAACAGCAGGTAATATAAAAACTCTATAAATGCAATGCTACAATAACAAGTTACCTGCTAAATATTCAATTTGTTTGTGTTTATTTTTATGCTTTATTTCATTACCAAGACCACTTATTTCCTATGGTATATATCATCCAAGTATCTGGTCTGAATCTGAAAATATATGCTCAATTTAAAGCACTTCCCATTTTCAAAAAGATTTTTTTTCACAAAACCCTCTTTGTAATCAATCCCACACACACACACACACGAAAAAAAGCTTTCATAATTTAATAGGTATTGTATGAAAATAGATGTGTAGTAAAGCTATTAGCAGGTTGGTTTATACCATATTCTAGATGATGTTATAAATTGAAAAATATGATAATGAGGAAAATGCAATAAGGATTAGTAAAAGTATCAATAGCTGCATACTTCTCAAGGCAACAGCTTTCACCTACCTACAGAGAAAACGTTCTCATGATGTTGTCACCTGCTTTCCAGCACAGAGCAAATAGACTGTGCTGAAAACTTGAAACATTTAAATGCAAACGCCTCAAGCACAACTCGGGGTTCAGTGATTTCCAAACTATTTGTCACTGTTGAATTCTGTACAAGAGGAATTTATTGCCTCCAGGCCTTCAACTGACCAAACAGCGAATAAAATAAGAAAGAAAATCTACTGAATGCACATCTCTGCACAAGTTACTTCTTGTGTGTTAATTCTTTGAATAGTGTTCTCTTTAAAAGCCTTGTAGCAGGCCAACCATTTGTTGTATCTCATTTTATTTTTCCTCATTTTTTACACACGCTAGCTAACATTTTTCTTCATCCTTTTATCAGCCAACCTATTTTACATAGGCAACTGTGTCCACTCACTTTCCATCTTCAATATTCTAGGCTCAAAATTTTTTTTTAACATCATTGTAAGGCGAAATTTTTGCAGTCAGGCTCCCAACCTTTCTTATTTCTGACTAAACTACATGTTTACTTACTCATGTAAATGTCCGGCTTTCCTTCCCCTTAACTTTGTTATTACTTCTGTCACAACAATTCCTAGACAAGAATGGGAACGTCATATTATTTTCTCACTAAGAGAGATAGGCAAAAGATGGCAAAAATCATTATTATCATCATATTTTCTTTATAGGTGAAGAATGGAAGTCACAGAAAAGATCTGGGTATCTGGGTAGTTGCTAAGTTAAAAAAACACGTAAAAAGTCAGCCTGGGGAAGAGCTGAAAAATCAAAGGATAGCTGGTAAGAAACAATCCATAACTTTAGTCACAAAATATTTAAAACATGATAAGCAGATCCACTCTCCCTTTTTCATGCCCAGTAAGGCTGGAGAATCCTTTCTCTTTTCTCCTGCTGTCTGTGGTTGATGTAGAGGCAGGCAGCTCAGCTCCCTCTCCATCCTTACCGCCTGCTGTGTGCTGGGCGGAGGGCAGACGGGTTGCACCACTCAGCACCTCCTCCCCAGACACTGCTTAAAATTACAGGCACAGGGCAGTAATATTTTTTACCAGAGCTTTTGTCATAATTGCAGTTGAAATCCTAAGTATTGTTTTGCTGAAACCCACTGTACAACATAAATAGCTCCTTATGCTGCCGGTTGACCTCTTGTGCTCACCCACGTATTTCATTTCTTTCTTCATATGTTCCAAGGACCTCTCCCTTGGGAAAAACCTTTGGAAATATACTGTAATTAGCTCCACTGTTTACAGCACAGTTACATTGTCAGATCCAGTCATCATTGGCTGAAAACACTCACAAGCATCAGTATCTATCATATTTCTCTCCTCTCCAGTCTCTCAGTTACTACTGTTTGTATGGTTTTTTTGGCTCTTTCTGAAGTTCTGCTCTGACTTTCAGTTATGAGCATATATTCTTCTTTGTGTGTGCAGTATTACAAATATTTGCTGTGAAGTATCATTGATAAGATTCAGAAAGTATGCTCAAAGGGAAGGTTTTCAATATTTTAGCAGGTACTCCAAAAATTTTAAATTCATCAACAGTGAGTAACCCAGTGCATTTTGTATGGCTATTAAGGCAGAGTAAAGCTGATCTATTCATTACCAAGTCCATGCAAGTGTGTTTTGAATACAGACTCAAAACATCATTTGGTTTTGCAGTTAGTTGAAGATGTCTGCAAGTTAATTGGTCTCCAGTTACAGCTGTATTGTCATGGTTGTAGTTCCACAAATGAGATCAGGATCCCCAGCCAGTCATACATCTTCAGATGACTCGTGTTCTGACCAGTTTGGAATAAACCAGCTGGTTTTTCCAAGGACAAAACCACAAAAGCAGTGTGGCAGCTTTTAGTCCGATTTGATTCCTATAGACAATACAGACACATCTGGCTCTGGGTAATTTGTATTTCAGTCTAAATGGGTATGAACTTGGCAAAAGCTTTGTAGCTATACCCTCTGTGGCTGTGCTCATCTATAAAATGGATAAAACAATTCTTTTTTTTCTTTACAACATTTCCCATCTTGTTTTTGAAAACATTTCATGCTGCATCTGCAAATTAATGAGTGTAACAAGACCCTTGTCTTGAGGTCATGGAAATAATTATGTTCATTGAAATTATCTTGCAATGATGCTAAAACTGTGGGGGGAGTGGGTTAGGATGGAATAATAAATATGTTTGGCTATAGGTAAGCAGTGTATAGAAACTGGTATTATGAATGACAAGCATGGCCCGTCAAAATATTTGCAAAATTTATTAACTAGCAAACATGCACAAGAAACTACATTAAATATTTGAAAAGTGCTTCTACAATGGAGTAGTAAATTCCCAAGCATTCAACTGACACAAACTTGCTGTACAAAAGAGAAAGCAAAGGATTTATATGTAAAAACAAGGAAGACAGAATCTGATTCAGGGAAAGAAATACTCAGGACATGCAGTTTCGATCCGCACATGGGGCATCTCTTGCGGCAGCAACAGCACACGGAACCAATTGCAGCAGCAGAGCAAGCACTCACACACACACAGACACATGCAGAGGTAGCAAGAACCAGCGAGAAGAACCAGAACCAACAGCAACAACCCACGACCATTTTATTAACAGAAGGCTTCTCTTCTATATTTTTCTTATCTGTCCACATGTTAGCCAAGCACTTCTGTCCAGGAGATTTAGACCATCTTCTGATAGGTAGTTCACATCTCTCCTCATGCTGGCAAGACTCAAAACGTCTCATTTTTCTCTGTTGTTTTTCTTCTTTCTTCTGCTTTCCCATGCCACTGCAAGGCCATAGACTTGTTTTTCTCCACTTTCTCATGCTCACAGCAGCATCCTTCCCAGGCCAAAGCTGTCTTAGGCCCAGGAGTCTTCCACAAGGACAGCTGTTCTCTGCAGGAAACGGGAGTCTAACTCTTCAGCTCTATGGTTGTGCGGGAGTATGGGGTGCATGTACTACACATAGGGATAAAGAGGTTTCCCTGCAGAAAGATGCTGCTTCCACCACTGGCTTCTCTTCCAAGAACATCTGCACTGTTGCACCTGAACTTCTGCCTGGCTTGGCACACCAACACAAAAACTATGAGAGGGTAGAGACACATGTTTTTCCTGAAGGGTTTTCCAGCAAAATTATTTTTTTCACTGAATATTTCTGCACAATTACAATTTTTCAAATTAATTCCACAGTAGGCAGAAATATTTAAACTAGAAATTAATGAATTAACTAGAAATTCATTAGGTTTCTCTAGCATTTCTTGAATTTCTGACCTTTGGTGTAGTATGGTTGGTCTTTGGTCTCTGCTTCTCAATTTAAGCTACACAGATGGTTGTCTTTAGGCTCTCCAAAATTAACATGTAGAGGATAACCTGTGGGCAACACTCTTGTGGATTTTAATGTAAGAATTGTGGGCCATGTTTCTGACTCCATGTACTACCAGTATTGAACCTAACTCTTTAGTGTAAAAGATTTTCCATCCTTCTTTCACTGATATTTCCTTAATTCTCTTGTATGAATTTTCTATTTGTTTACACTGAGCCAATCCAGCTTCCAATGAAGCTAATGTTATATTAGTCACTGCAATCATGTCAGGTTTCTTATCAACAGAATAGTTTACAACACTAAGCTGTCCTCATTTCAGTGGTGCAGAGACTCCCTGACTACTAAGTATAACCCCTTTTGTAACAGAAGGGGAATTAGAGTGGGTACGTTATCACACTCAGCTGTTTCTTCAGCTAGGCAGGAATTGAATGGGAATATTCTCAACTGAAAAGCCTAACAGCTGTGGCAGGGAGAGGTTGTGGGTGTTAGACTCCTGAGGCACTTGAGCTTCACCAAGGCTTTGACATTTTCCATGCAAGGGACTAGTGGGGTCACCCCCTGGGCCTGATCCCTGTTGTACAACCCTGCCATGGTCACATCTTTTCCAGTGAACTATCCACCTAACATGGCCCATTCTTGTAAACGGCTTCAATGGATCTACTTTTTTGCAATGACAGTTTGCCAGGAAATTCATGTCTCCTCCTAACAAGACTGACTATCAAAAAGTGATTCCAAAGTAATGGTTGTATGTTCAGTGGACACAAACATATCTAGTGATGTTTTTCAGTATAGGAAAAAGTACAATCAAAATTCAGCAGTTAGTCTATTTCACTTTCTCAACTGCTTGTCAAAACAGTATAATTTGAGTACAAACTGTATAGTTTGTACATGCCCGCTATGCATGTACAAACAGCATGGTTGAAAGGGAAGGGCACTGAATGGCACTTTGCTGTTTTAAGATGTGCAGTTCAATCTATGGCAAAGTATTGGTGAATTGTCTAAACAGACTGTTCATGACAGCTCTATGAATAATAATGGTGGATTCATCACAATGGTTTTGCTCCTGCTGGATATTATTATGTGAGACTGTTCCACAGTAACTATTATTGAGCTGCAACTGGTAGAGAAGCTCAAAGTTTACAAGTTCAGTAGAGAAAAACTGTTTTCCCATTGTTCTAATTTATTTCTGCATTTACAACAACTCTCAGTTTAACATTTCATACAGACTTAATCCTTTACCTTCTTTCCATATGGAGGGTCAAGATTCAGGAGAAAGATGTAACAAGGTGTAACAAGTCATCCCTCAGACAGTTTTTCCTCTTCTTTTCATTCTCTCCTTCACCAGTCTCCACTCTTTCCAGACTCTTGCTGTTAACCCAGTGATGTCCCAACCCGAGCAACTATATAAATGTTCTCATTTAGCAGTTTCTCTGTGGAACCTTACCTCCTTGTCTCCCCATCCTTGCTAGAAGCTTCTAGCAGCCCAGAAGGTCTAATAAATGCACAGGAAAGCAAGACCTAGAAAATATACACAGGAAACATTAGAGTTTGAAATCGTGAGTTCTGCATCTTCATCTTTAAAGAGTCTTACCCAGGAGCTGCCACTGTGTTGCATCGCCACTTTCCAGAGTGGCCACAGGCAAAGAGATTCAGTTCATACCCATCTTATTTAACTGGCAACTCCTACAGGCTATCAGGGTCACAGGGCTAAGGTCAAGGTCATTCAGAATCAACCCATCCCTTGGGTGCCCTTCCAGTGCCTCTGGGATCCCTTCATGCTTCAGGACTCTGAAACAGATGTAGGATCTTTCTGTGTAGGAAGACATTCAAAGGAAACCAGTGCAGACATCAGAGATGAGGCCATGTGGATCAGACAGATAGTAATGTACTTAGCCAGGCAGACCTCTTCAATGCAATGATTTTCTGCAAGTCTGTGTTAGTTAAGAAAGTTATCAGTCTTCAAAGTTTTGATGCTGTCATGGATGATTTTTGTTCATATGTAATGAAAGAGCTGTAGTGTTTGTGTAAGCAAAACCTAGAGAAGTCCATGTAGAGAATACAGGAGGTATAGATTGGTTTACTGTTTCAAAAAGAAATGTGTTCAATACACTGTACTATAAAGGATAGTAACATAGTTTTTTGTTTCCTTTTGTTTTGTTTTGGGTTTTTTTTTTCCCTTTTCACCACTGTTAGTGCCTTTTGAAGCAACAGTAACCTACTGGTATTTTTTCTGATCTTAACTGGGAAGCCATTATGCTTTTGTCCAGTGTGCAAAAGGCAGCAGATGGGATGCCAGCTAATTGCCACTGCTGTTTTCAACTGATGCTCTTTCTTATTCTTGCTTATTTTTCCCTCTGTGAATTGATTGTGGCTACTAAGCTGGAGGACAGGAAAATGCCTATCACAAGCCTCAGCTTGCAGCCTGACAAAAGAGGGAAGCAATGTCCCAGGGATCCCAGTAACTTGTTATGCACTGCAACCCTGAGAGGGCTCCCACACTGTGCTTATTCCCTGCAAGAGTGTGTTTGAGAGAATGATGTCAATACTGTACTGTTCCCAATTTCCTAGGAGGGTGTATCTCCTTTTCTGTCTACATATGCTAGAAAAGTGTAAGGCAAGAAATAAAAATTAGAATTATGACAAACAAAGATTAAAACCTAGTTCTTGATTTTTCTTACTGTCATCTAGGTATTTGCATACATTTTTTCATTTCTTTAATTATTTCTTTTTCACTATATTTTATTTCTAAGAGACTGGGACTGTGCTAATACATCATACAAATGCATAAGTCCAACCTTCAGCATATGAAATATCATCACTTAAATTTTTGAATTTGTGTCTCCTTTTTTTCCTTAAATTTTCATAGAGTTATGAGATTGGTTTTAGTTTTCAGTTTTCCTCTTTTGAATTGAGTTCTTTCTCTTCTGCTTGTTAATTGCTGATTTTTGTTAAGCACAAAACAATAAACCATTTCTAGTTTGAACAAAGCACTACCTAGGATATGCTGGGTCTTCCAGTGTATGTCTCTGAAGTCATTAATACAAATGTCTCCATCTTGGGAAATGTATGAAAACACATCATAGTATCTATGAGCAATTTCATCCATTCATTTCTTTTTCTTTTGTCTCTAGGCTATTTGTACATATTTCTGGAAACGGTTAAACTGTAATAAAATTTAGAGGAAATCGAACAAAAAAGCCCCCAAACAAAAAAACAACCAAACACCCCCTTCCCCCAAAAAAAAACCCAAAAACAAAAACAAGCAAAAAAAACCCAACAAAACCCAAACCCTCAAACTAATGTGATTTATAAAAAGGACTTTCCCTTAGAACAGGGCTGTATGGTAGCAGTTAATCTAGGTGGCATATTTCAATACCCATGTGTCACCGCTGGTTTTTGGTAAATTATGCTATGGTTGTCACATTTTTCCTGGCAGCATCTCCCAGCTGCTGTACTTTGGGGAATTAGGTTGCAGCAATGAAAACATGGTGTGTCTGGTGCTGTGGCATGCCAAGGGAAATGAGATCATAGTTCAGCTGATGAATTTTTCCCTGGAAATTCAGTGGGCATCTTTTGGAAACAAAAATTCATAAAGTGTGGGTAACCGCAGGCAAAAAAAATTTATGCATGTCAACAAGAGGAAAAGTCGCCATGAAATGAATTCTGTTAAAAAAGGTAGTGATGGTATTGATCCTAAGGACTGATCATCTAAATGGACTGATCTTTTTGCCTTCTGTTGCTGTAAATGCAAGTCAAATTTCTCTGAGGAGCATTGTCTTGGAAGTTTTTTCAGGTGCTTCAATGTAAAATTAGAATCTTTAATTGCCCAAAAATTTCATACCAAAATCCCAATAGGGAAATTTTTGAAAGATACACTTTTTAGGTCTGGGATTTGCTAGAATTTTCATATATAGTATTTATTTTAACCTAAAGTATTGACTTGGGTATAGAAAGGATAGCAAATACTACTTTGGGATGGCAGCCACTGTCTTAAATACTTGATCACTCACTTTAGGCATGCCTAGACCATTAAAACAACCTCTGATTTCAAAAATTGTTGAGAACTACATCTACATTAAAACCTGACCAGCAGAGCTCAGAGACATCCTTATTTTGTATGATTGTCTGCCATAAAAAGTAATATGGCCCAAAAGGCTTATAGTGAATTCCTTAGCAGAAGGTTCTTTTGGAGACTTGCTTCCTCCATGATAAATCTTTCTCTGATGAGAGGAGAAGCTTTAGGGAGTTTCTGTGTAAAAGGGACATGTGACACAAGGCCAAACATGAAAGGCACAGACAGAACCATCCAGCCCACCCACTCTGACAGGGAAAAGGGCACAGGAAAATGTAATCTCAGGTTTCAAACGATGACAAGAACCAGAAATATACCTTAGTTGATTTGAGCTGCCAAGTCCATGGCACTATAGTGATTGAACAACCAGTCCATCAGCTAGAAATGCACAAACCCTGAGCTACCCTGAAGAAGGGGAATGATAAGGGAATATCAGAGAGATGCCTTGGGGAAATACTAGACATTTGAAGAACATTATTCAGAGAAAAAATATTGCTACACAGGTGGCTAAGGTATGGATCTTAGAGAGAAAATGCAGGATAGGGTTTTTAAAAGATGAAGGGGGAAAAGATGCTATTTAGAGCTTGGCCTAAACTTTTGTGACAATAATAGAAAGATTCTCCTAATTCTCACAGGTCTTGCAGCAAATCTGCCATGATTATCTAAGAATATAGGAACATGCAAGGGAATGACAAAATCGATCCTGAGTTTGAGAGCTGAAGGGGAAGGGTGAAGTTGTCAACAGCAATCAGCAGAGAAGGAAGAGTGGTAGGTTCAAATTAAAGACTTACCTGTGATCTTTTTCCTTCAGGTGACAGGGAGTCATCTTGAATACACAAACTGTCAATTCAACATGCAGAATGCAACAGAAACAGACAGGACAGAGAGGTGAAAATATTCAGCCTGGGAATGATAGCAGAAAACAAGAGAAAAGGTGTACAATGAGAAAACAGAGTCTGTAGTGGCTTTGAGAGAGTCTCACGGAGAAGGGAGAAGGAGCTGCTGTATAAGTTACTGAAAGAGCAATAAAGAAGTTTGATGGAAAGCCACAAGGGGGTACTGCCACAAAAGCCAGGCAAGAAAAAAAGTGATCAAGGGTATCAGATTAGACAGAAAGGTCAAAGAGGACACAGAGATTCCCGTGTTAGCCAGAAAGAGGTCATTTGAGACTTTGGTGAATTAGTTTGAACGGAGAGGGCTGAAGCCAGATTGCAATGAGTCAGAGGAAAGGAAATCAATGCAGTGGTCGTAAACAGGCTTTTCAAGTCAGTTAGAAGTAAAAGGGAGAAGCGAGTGCTGGGAAAGAAAGAAAAGCTGACCTATTTGCACTGGAAATTCACAAACAATGTACTGTTTATCCCTTTCTTGTCCTCAATGTATGAATTACCTTGTTTTTTTTGTTTTATGATGAATTTTGTTGTTGTTTTCATTTTGAAGATCAGAAAAGTTTCCAGACTCCCTGATTTTAACAATAGACCATTAATATGTCTCAGGCACTTACCCAAGGAAATGCATATATATAGCAGTCTGTAAGAATTTGTCTCTAAAATTTATTATTCAATCTTGATTTAACCATAGAGCTTCATTTGTTTTCATGATTACTACTTGTATGATGTCTGGTACTGGAGTTCATTGGTGCCAAACTAAAATTAAATTTGGTTTTAAATCCCTGGAACTCCCACAGAAACATGAAGTAAGTGATTGTACTATAGAACACACTGTAGAGAAGTCTGACTTACCATGCACTTTCTCCAAAAACATATTTAGTCTTTTCAAAGCATATGCTAGTCCCACCAACTACAGATTTTGCCAACTTGGCAACATTTAAAAGATATGAAAACATTGTTACAGGAATGCAACTGCTTAGGATTTAGTCATATAATTCTCACTGGAATGAAAAGGTAGATCAGAATGGGAAACATTTGACAATTACATGGGAATAATAACTTATGCTTTCTCGCACTACCTTTGGGGTCAGTAAGTACCTGTGCCTGGAAGAAAAATGGAGTAGCAGGGTTGAGAATTTCCACAACTGGCTGGAAGCAATTCTTGCTCTCTGATTTTAAGACCACAGTTTTTATGTGCTACCTTTTGCTCATGGTGTCTCAATTGTGACAGACTGAACACCCCAAGAAAGAAAAGCCCCTTTGAATCACAGTTTGATCCTAAAAACATGACGGAAATAATAGCATGCTGTTTAGTAGGCAGCACTGCACTCTTATTACTTGTGGCCCACAGTGCCATTTTATGTGACGTGTAAAAGATTTTAGTCATGGGTGTCCCTTGCAGAAATTGCTGATGCACAAAACAGTGCCTGCAGGTTCCCCTCTAACCCCTCTAATTTGCCCCTCTGTGGGAGTCAGCCTGGCAGCCTGGCATCCCCAAATCTCCCTGTGCCAGGCACAGGCTGCTCCCCAGCTCTGACACATTTTGCTTTGCAGCCATTGGTCTGCTGTCCCACCTGTAAAGTAATTTTCCACAAACAAAACTCAGAGAGCATCTAGTGCAGACTACAATGCATCTTTAAAAAGAAAATCACTTTAATGATATTCAGCTTCACCTTCCTCTACTCCAGAGCAATAAAGCAGTTGATGTGACTGGATTATTTTTTTTTTCCCTTGATATTTAAATCAATAATTTCATACATGTTAAATGAATACCATCTACAGCGGATTTAATTTCAAATTACAAATAAATAATCTTAGAGATTTAGCTCATTTTTCAAATAGTGAATTACTTTCACTTCATATTTTGCAAATGTGTTTTTTATTTGCAAACGTGGGTGGAATATTCTGCACAAAAACATCTCCAGCTACGCTGTGCCCTGAAGGTGTCCCCAAAGACTATTAATGTAGTTGGTCACCTAGTTTTTATAGAAACCGCACCCATGATTTGATGAAGTTTACAATTTAAAAAGCAAGAAGTTATTGCGTTTAATAAGATGTGAACAATCCTGATTGCACACATATGCTCACATGCACATTTAGCTCATCTACATTTGAATACAAGTATTTGGACTGAAGTTGAATGTTTTGCAGGGAAAGAACGCAGAAGGAGCCAGACCTTAAACCTCTGAAATGAAACAATAATTCTGGGCTACATTTCCACATGATTTACACTGATGTAATGTTACTGTGGGCAAGGTAAATATGAAAGTGTTTCAGCCCAAGGACATAGCTCACTGTCTCTGCAAGTGCCCAGCTGGGTGCCATTTCCCCACTCTACATGACTGGCACACAAGAACCAGCCTGACTGGTCGTGTTTCCATCCTACGCTAAAAAAAGAAATATGTTGGAAAAGTCATTATTACTTCTCCCAAGTTCCCTTTGGTCATACCTAGGGCTGCACAGGGAGGGATTGGGTGTTATACCCATATAATGGAATTGGTCTACAGCATCTGCTTGGTGTCTAGAGCTGGAGCTGTCTGGCACCACACTGCTTTCTCAAGGTCCTGTGACATGGCTACATCAGACGTAGCCATTTGCATTCTGTGGGATTTTTTTTTTCCTAGCATGTATGCACCATATAGAATATTCCCCCTGCATTCTTTGTCTCTAATACATTCTCAGGAATAAAACTTAGTGATAGGGAGTACATTAGAGGCGAACACATGAGACTCCGAGGATATATTTATATCATTATATGATAGCGATGGCTTATGCTCATTCTTTCCCCAGTGTATACTATGTGCAAAATGCAGATTTTCTACTTCAGGCAGGTTTTTTTTAGGTGTTTAGTTTTTTTATTCCCATATTATCCAGGCAACTTAAAATTTTGCAAATTTACAAATAGAGTCATAAACTCATTTATCCTGGAAAAGGCCTTTATGATCATTGAGTCCAACCAACACTACAGGTATTGCCAAGAATTCTCATTAAACCTGTACCATTGGGGAAAAAACAGGAATCATAATTTTTCCATGCATTCTTATATAGTTCCTACCTGATAGGCACTAGTGACCAAATATTCTCCAGGAGTCAACTCACAATTGTGTAAAATTTTCGCATTACTACGCACATCAGAAAACCACAGGAAATATTGCAAACTGTATCTGTATTTTTTGCCATGTTCTTTGGATTTCTGACAACACTGCCTGATACACTCTCAACTTCTTAATTGCATCAGGCAAAACCAAGGGATCATGAATTTTGCCTATCCACATTTCAGTACTAAGCAGCTGGAAAGTGTTGGCTTTCAATGAAGTTACCTTTTTCTAGCAAAGTGAAGAAATGTAGAGAAATATACAGAAAGGGGGCACAGTTAAAATGAAAAACATTTTGAAAGAATGAGGGGGAACCTTTGCAATTCTAATTGTTTATATAACTGTAGTCCTTAAACTACAAAATTACTGTTCTCATGCTCCTATTAAAAATCAAGTGATTGGGGCCAATTTTGCTTGACAATTGGTTGTCATACTTTAAAAAGTCTAACGGTGTGTTCTCTCAGCAATTATTCTGTAAATAGCATTTCAGGATGCTGCAGCTCTTTGGCATGACCTCAAATTCTTTGTATAAACAGAAAGCAGCAGTTGGAGTTAGTGGGATTTGATGAGAAAGTATTGAAGAACTCTTTCAATAGAGGGGCAAGGCAAGGAACGACAGGGTAACGTGGCTGAGGGGGAGGCTGTTTTGCTATTGTGACCAGCAGCTGGAGCAGGATGAATAGGAGAGCAAGCTTGAATCAGCTCTTAATACCACATGTTGAACAGCACTAGCAGCACCTGTTAAGCTGCAGAATGAAAATTCAGAATAATCAAAGATAGGGATAAAAAGGGAGCTTGTTTCCCACAAATGCAGAATTTTATCCCTTATTGTAAGATAAACACATTCAATGACATATGATGTTTATTTTATTACTAATAAACACTTAGCATTTATGCAGTCAAAACAGTATTCTGCCCAAGAGGAACAAATGCAAAACAGTTTCAAGGAATGAAAATAAAGCATTCACGAACAGTATGGAAGGTATTTCAGATTGGTTGCTATTTGCTTTTTCCATGAAGAATTATTCATTGTATTATGTATGTTAATACAATGCATTTTCATTAAATACAAAACAATAATGTGACCGAGTAAGGAGCAAATGGAAATGGATGCTTAGCCTGAGGACTGGGCTCCAAAAGTTTCTATCAGTTTTATTCATACATTTTCCACCCTGTTTAATTTTAGATTAGTCAGAGTTCTCCCTGCTTCTTTCTGTTCTGCTAACAACCTACAGCTTTTGTGGACAAAGGCTATTGAAATTGGGTCACCTGAAAAGGCAGAGTCATTATGTCTTCTCCAAAGTCACGTCTTTTGACCATTTCCATACTTTTTAAATGGAGAGCTTGAGCTCAGCTAGGTATATGAAGACAACTCATTTATATACTTCAAGAATGTCTCAATTAATTTAGTAGTAATTAATGTTCTTGTATGTTTCTAGTTTATATGACTTTCATAAGTCCTATATCCCTAATTACTCTACTAATTAGAGGAAAGTCCCATGTTTCTCATAGTTACACCTGCCTCTGGAATTTTTGTGGAGAGCAAATTTAAAAAGCATTTTGTTCTGACAGTATGTGGACGGGATCCTAAGCTATAGCCAAAATAATAACATATGCTTTCTTCTCAATAGTTACACTTATTGTGCAATAAATTCAAAAGATTTCTCTAGATACATCCATCAGTAGAAGGTTGAAGCAAAGATACAATGAACATCAGTAACTTGCCTTGATATTCACAAATGAGATATTAGCTAAACTTGAGATTTTAATGAATGGTTTTTGATATTCCTTATAAATTGATGACAATGAGATGATCTGAGGGTTGTGCATATGTTTAAAGACTGTGTCTGAACTGCAAGTTCAGGAGTAATCTGAAATCCCATGTCCAGAAGCACTACAGCCCTCTTTTGCCTCCCTGTCCTGGTCCCTAAAGTGAGAGGGCTCAGGAGAAGAAAGCCCAAACAGGCTTACTGTGTAAGTACAGAGCATACTGTGTGATATACCTGCCCTCTGCTTAAAGACAACCAAGGCCTTGTAGCTCACAATGGAACAAAAGAATTCACATAAAAAGAAAAAAAGTCCTCCAAAAGGATTTCTGCCTTAGCTTCAGGCTGAGTGACATACTAGACTCACCAGACACATAGCTCTGCACGTTATTAATGAATTTGCAGCTCCTTCCTCTGACTGGGCAGCTCTGAGTCCCAGATGCTTTTATAAGAAAAGAAAAATAGCATCAAGAAGCTGAAGAAAACCAGATTTAAGATGACCTTTCCTCATTAAAATTCTGCAGCAACCTGAGCCCACCTGAATAATGAGATATAGGGTCAAGATACATACTTTAGACAACACATAAGCTATGTTTACTTCCAGAGTAATTTTTTGTCAAAAAATTATTGAAAGAAACAGCATTTCTCATTCCCAAAAACTTCATGATGTTGATGGTGGGCTGAAAGCAACTTGGATTCCCTTTGAATCAAACACCTAGTTATCTTCCTAATACTGCCTTCTATCTGAATCTTAAGCATCAGCAGGCTAAAGCTCTGATTGCATCTGAGTTTTAAAGAAAAAGTCTTCTGGGATCCTCTGCAATAACTAGGCATGCCCACAAAAAAAGAATAGGCATTTTAGGCTTCCTCTTCCTAGACAGTGTATATAATACTTTTCCCATGCCCTGTCAGGCTTCCAGTTTTCATTATTTCCAAAAATTGACCCAGAATTTTCTGTCTCTCCCTCAATAGCATGAAGCAGGTCAGAAATTAAGTTATCTGCTCATCAAGTACTTGAATGTCTCAATTGTTGCTGCTGTAAGACTTGCTGTTGCAAAGAAAAGCAGATAGAAGTTGGAGTGGTAAGGAGCTCATGGGGTGGTAAGGAGCTCTTCACAAAAAGGTAATCTGTTTGCATCATGCAAAAGGCATAACTGAAGAATAACTACACAGCTCAGATTAAGGTATTTTCTGACGGGGATATGCCAGCATTATGAAATCAGGCAGATTATGAAGGCAGACAGAGGGTGAAGTCTTACCCATAAAATAATAGTTCCTAACCTTTAGAACGCACTTGTTATGTACTATCAAAAAGAGAAAACACATTTCAGGTTTTTTAGGGTATCAAAACTTTGATGTTTAGTGAGGAAAAAAATCAAGAAAGAAAAAGGAACATTTTAGCATAGATCAGTGAAAATGAGTACTTCTTATACTGTCACTTTTAAAGCCAAAATTTCTGCACTATTAGCTGGCTGAATATTTGCTTATTTTGCATTTTTAAACTTTAGTGACACTTACTATGAGAAACTGAAACTTATTACAGTTTGCAGGAGTTTTATGACTTGGAACAGCAGTGATTTAAAAGGAGTAACACTGTAGTAACTTTTTCTTTTGTTCAACTGTGCTATCCAATTGCTAAATGGAAAAAAAAACCCATACATAAGAGGATTAGACTAAATCATGAATAACTGCCAGTTTCCTTCTCTTTCTATAGTACCACATTGTATCAAAGGTTTAAACCACTTCAAACAAGTTTAAACCTCCTAGTATTGCAGCATAAAAGAAGACATTATTCAGCATATAGCATTTGCAGATTTGTTAGTTTTTAAAGAAACATAGTGAGTCTGCAGAAGTTATACATGACCACAGGATCATGTTGATATAAAGAATGTGAAGAGAAATAGGTCAAACTTAGAGGCACTTTGAATCTAAAGATGATTCGGGCCCAAATTCTGAGCATGAGGGACTCTGCAAGGACCAGACTGTGATTATAAACATAAAACATGGACCTGAGGCTCCTGAAAATCATGATCATGCTAGAAAGACACTGTGGTACCAATCCAGAACTGCACACAGATGTGAGTAATGTACTCAGGTTTTCAAAGACTTCACCATGGATTCACAGCTCCTGTTCATATATCATATGAACATAAGGAGTCCAGCCAGACCACTGAACAAACTTTCCAAGTCCAGATGACAGTGCTGACTGGAGCTGTGCTCCAGCTGACGTGACTGCCCAGGCTGCTGGGCATTGGTACTCCACTGTGCTGAAAGGTAGTTACCCAAGAGGGCAATGGGAGGCCCAGCAGGGTGGCCTCTGACTGTGGCTCGAGTTGCACCATGACCCAGCTCCTCAACTGGTCTAGAAATGCCACCAACCATATCTGCATGCTGCAGATCAGTTTGGTGAGTGAGCAAGTGCAGCTCACATCCACCTGAAAAGTACCACCTAGACATAACACTGTAAAACAGGAATGAATAAGTGACTGTGGCTGACTGATCAAAAATGATGGGACACCTGCAGCTCCAAAGCCTTGCAGACAAAGACTTGCAGATTCAGACTTTTCCAACAGCTACATGCTTGTGTAACTCTGCCTTGGACTGAGGAACGCTGAGAGGCAGAAGTGCAGGCCAGGGCTTGTGCAGACACCTCAGTCACAGGCTCTTCCCATGCTATGGGATGCAAGTGGAAAATAGGATCCCTTGGGGATGCACAAATGCTCTGAGCACAGTTTTTTACCCAGAAGCAGTGAAATAATGGGAAGCAGATATGAGGAGTGTGAGCACTGGCATGACCTCCCAGCAGTGCAGCCACCACCAGTGATCTAGTGTATGGCACGGCAAGGAAACATGGAATGTCTAAAGAAATAACAAAGTCCTGCATAAGTGGCCCAGGCTCTCCCAGTCTCACAGAAAAATGAAGGGGGCCTCCCCCTCTGCCAAGTGAGAAACATGCTTCATTGCATGCAAAGAAGAGTGAGATGAGTGTTTAGCCAAATAAACTGAATCATGGGCACTCTTATTATTGAGGCACCTTTACCCTCTTTCCATTGCTTGCCCTCAGTAGGGCAATTTCGGCAAGACCTGGGAGAGGTGACAGAGCCTTGGGTAGGGCATACTTCTAGCATCCAAAGTGAGGAGAACACAGGGACACCTCAACACTCAGCGACAGCCCCCCCTGGTTGTATGGGGGCAGCCCCACTGTTCTTCCTGCACTGACTGGCAGGTGGGAGACATGTGGAGCTGAGCAGTCAGGGGCTAGATTATCAGGCCTCTAACAGCAATGAGCTGTGGGAAGAGCATGAAGTTCAACAAGGGCATGTGCCGGATTCTGCTTCTGGGATGGGAATACAGACTGGGGAAAAAGATGCTGGAAAGCAGTGTCACAGAAAGTGACCTGGGGGTCCTGGTCAATGGCAAGTTGAATCTGAGTCAGCAGTGCCCTGACAGCCAGGAGGGCCAACCGTGCCCTGGGGGGCATCAGGCAAAGCATTGCCAGGTGGTCAAGTGAGGGGATTGTCCTACTCTGCTCTGCACTGGGGCAACCTCACCTTGAATATTATGTGCAGTTTTGGGCACTACAATATGGGAAAGATATTAAGCTCTTAGAGAGTGTCCAAAGGAGGCCAATGAAGATTGGGGAAAGGACTTTGAGTAGAAGCCACATGAGGAGCAGCTGAGGTCACTTTGTCTATTTGGCCTGGAGAAGAGAAGACTGAAGGGAGTCCTCATTGTAGTTACAACTCCCTTGTGAGAGGAAGAGGAGGGGCAGGCACTGATCTCTTCTCTGTGGTGACCAGAGACGGAACCCGAGGGAATGGCCGAAGTTGTGTCAGGGAAGGTTTAGGTTGGATATTAGAAAAAGGTCCTTCACCCAGAGGGTGGTTGGGCACTGGAACAGGCTCCTCAGAGAAGTGATCACAGTTCCAAGCCTGACAGATTTCAAGAAGAGTTTGTATAATATTCTCAGGCACAGGGTGTGATTCTTGGGAATGGTCCTTTGCAGGACCAGGAGTTCGACTTGATGGTCCTTGTGGGTCCCTTCTCTCTTGGAATATTCTGTGATTCTCTAATATGGGAATATGGTTTTGGAAATTGGGACAGAGCTGGGAAAACTGCACCTAAAGCGCTGAAGGTAAGAATTTGGAGAGGAGAGAAATCCATGGGGAGCCATAGCTGGTAGTTGACATCTGTAGCAGAGAGATGAATACCTTCCTATTTTTTGTACCTTCAGAATAAAGCACTGAAGCATACTGAGTAATAGAAATGGGTTAGTATAAGGGAAGGAGATTTAAAAAAGTGTAAATTACTAACTACTTGCCTTTGGGTTTCTACCCAAGACCTTCTTCCAAAATAACCTGGAATTTCTGTTTTAATTTCTTGATGTAAAACTCACTGTTAAGATAGTATTTTCAGCCTTTAACTTTCAAACTGAGATTGGTAGTTAGGGAGACAGTTACAGATAGCTACATAGATCTGTATCATCTTCACATATTATTCTTTTATTACAGTTTAAGAACCTAACATTTAATAAATTCTTAGTCATGTCACACCTAGTTAAGAACAAAATATGGTAATTGTAGCTGGATGAAAAATTGGTTTCCCACTAGGGTGGGGAAAAAAATAAAAGGCATGAGAAATTTAGAAAGCTGTCTCTGTCCAATATCAAGTTACATCCAAGCCTCAGAAAGTCAGTTAGAGGCAAAAATCTTTGTGGATTGGGTTTTAATTTTCATGTTAGCTTAAACTTTTGTAAAAATGGCACGTCAATTCAAGCTGTATATTTTCATCTAGAAAATATTAGATTTATCAATTTATTTAATCTTCTGACATCAACTAGCATTATACAAATGAATCAATATTTTAAGACAAAAAAGCATAGCCAAGAAATTCCTACCTCATCTTCTAGATGCCCCAAATCACATATCTCCCAGACTGAGACTACTTGTCTTCTGAAGCAGACTGTTGAACTGTGATTTTCTGTGACTCATATTTATCCCAGCACGTATTTACACATTTGTAATGTCAAAAAGAGCAAACTTCAGTATGATTAAAAAACCCATCTCAGGCTTTCCTGTAGAAGATATCTAAATAGAAGGAAAAATTGCAGCATACCCTTTAACCCTGCAGGTAAAAATTGATGTAGAGATCAGCAGATGGACTGATAAGTATGAAGAATACAACTGTACCTGGCAAGTATTATAACCTTCAAGAACACTTGGCACATCTCACATCTAGTGCTGTAAGATGATGCAGATTAAAAGGTTAACAAATTTATGCATGCCTCTCTTTCTCATTTCTAGCATGGATCTTTCCAAACTTGTCACATGTACTCATCCTCATTGAAGTTTAACTGCACTACAACTTTGAAACATTAAAACAAGATGTGTTTGATTACTGGGAAAGTAAACCTGGACCACAATGCTTTCAACAAAGCAAAAAATATCTTGGTGCTTCATAGTTATAATAAGCTGTGTGATTTTAGAAATTTTGGTAGACGTTTTCACCTTTGTTCTGTGACCTGGTATTAGATGTATTACATCAATTAAACTTTAATAGAAAAGCTTTACAGGACAAAAAAAAAAAAAGAAATTAAATTCTGCAGAAGCTTCTTCATTTTAATTATGTATTTCAGACTAAGTGCTAGCCCTGTCTGTTGTTGCTCTTTATTTCAGTGGTTTACTTTGCATTGCACACATACTTCCAGCAGAGAATGAGGATGTTGCCCTCTAAAAGTTGTTTACCACTTTCAATAATTTCATAGTTCTACAAACATACCTCCAAATTCAGATGTTATGCTCATAAAGTGATGATATTCTGAAGAATCCAGTTACTTTGATAGCAACTTCATGAAATTCACTCCCACAGATGTATTTTTAGTAGTTACCTTGCAAGAAATGGCTGAAGTATTTTTGGAGGAAACTGAATACTTGTTTTTCCTGATGCCTGTCCTAACTATTTCCCTGTAATGTATTCCTGTTGTCTGTGTGCTCCTTAACTGGAGATGCTGTATTTCTCAAACAATAAAGGCAATCCTTCAGGTGCTGCCAATTCTGTTATTGCCTTTACAGGTGGGTAAGTAGTTGCTGGGGTTTGATTTGTTCCGCTAAATTGCTTTTATGTCTTCTAACTGCAGTACACTTAAAGGTGTTTTTGCTTTCCTTCTGCTGTTTAGTGGAAGCTGTATTTTTTATTAGACTCATTTTCTAACCCTGTACTTTTCCTTATTTTGTTCACCTTTGCTTTACTTTAAAACTTTTTCTATTCTCTCTGTCTCTTAGTGAAGTCCAGCTTCTGACTGGGAAAGTGAGACTGAAACTGAGGAGAAGGGCAGGAGAACCTCTGCCAAACACTGGACAACCTCCTGTGTTGCTGAGGCAGTGGGCAACTTTGCCATGCAGTCAGGCACTGGTTGGGTTGGTCTCTCATGATGTTCGTGGGGAATGAGGGTCCAAAGCTCTCTACCTCAGGCACCCAGGGGAAGCTAGTGTTGAGGTAATGGAAGGGGATACCCCGGCTGACTTTGGGCACTGGTCACCAGTGAATTGCTATTGCTTTTGGGAGGTGAGAGGAATATAGAGGGATTCTGGACCACAGGTTTGTTCTTCTCAGGACAGATTTCATACGGAGCCTGGCTTGGTAGTCTGATGAGGTCTAAAATTTAGTTCTAAAGATGTAGTTTTTCTCACACAAAAAAAAAAAAAATCAAACTTCCCTTAATGAAACATAAAGGAGAAGATGAAAGATATTTTCTTTTCTTGGGGGGATATTTCCAAAGGGGGGAAAATGTAGTAACTTTTGAATCTGGCTTTAAAATCTGACTTTAAAATTCTGATTGGTCTATCCATAAATCCTCCCACAAGCAAATAAAAACTCATATAACTTTGCCTAAATATAATTCACTTTTTATTTTACTTATTTTTTAGCCTGCCTTCATCTTCTACCTCATTCCCAAGGAAATGACTAACCTTCCTCCTATTTATCCTTTCAGCCTCCAGGCTGAATGCAATTTGGTTTGCTTTAGTACTACACAGGCTTTAAAACATGGGGAAAATATGCATTTCCAAGGAAAAAGTATGTAGCAAGGTGTCACCAAGAAGATTTGAAAAGAGAATGAAATAAGTAAGGCAAGTGTAGTAAGGGACTTGTCGAAAAAAAGCCAAAACAACCAACCAACAACAAACACAAATCAAGACAGGTAATGCAAATCTATACTGCAACAAAGGTAAAGTAAACAAAATCATTTTAGCACTAGGAGTCTCTTAAATATCTTCATTTTTATATAGTTTCTTCATTCCCTTTCCCCTCCTCTTCTTCTTGAGAACACAATAAAGGACAAGCATCATTCACTGTAGCACTTTACTACAGAAGGTAACTCATGAAACCCATTTTCTCTACTTAGGGAGAACTGGTGATTGATAGTTCATGACTAATTACACTAATTAGTGCATCCTGTTTATGCACCTGTTTTAACCATTCAGCTGAACTTGGCTAGGTTGTAGAATAAACTGATGGTTTTGTTCTGGAAAAGAAAGGAAACCCAATTCACTCCCATTGCATGTGATTTTGTTTTGAAGAAGACTCTTTCATTTCTTTCCTCTCCTCTAGAAATCTGGCTGTTTTTTTTCAGGTTAACCTAGCTCTTTTATTATATATCCATAGGCTGGCTCGGCAGCATGCTATACTCACTCCCATTTGCTAAGGCAGCAACAAGACCCACTAGAAAGGTGATTGGTGAGTCTCAAGAGGGCAGAAAAGCCAAATGAGAATTAGCTTAGAGAGGAATCTCACCAAACACAGCAAGTGTCATATTTTCTGCCAGTGTGATCTTCTGTTTCCAAATGGTGCTATCTCAGAACCAAAAGTTTAATTGCACAGGATGGTAGGACATAACCCAGTGAATCAGTGCTTCTTCTCTGCCTCTAGTTTCCTTGTCAAGATGATTGGGTGAAATTCTACCTTCAGTGGCATAATACCATTATTTACCCATAGTTTTTGATTATGTTTGCAGCAGTACCTCCTAAATATAAGTCCTCTTCAGTTTCACTTAACACCACCACTTCCCTGAGGGTCTCCCTTGAAGAGTTCTTGTGCATAGACATAGAAACTTCAGGTTTGAATCATCTACATCTTTTAGAGTGGTCAAAACCCTAGAAGAAATGCAGGGGTGGAATCAACCGCAACCTGAAATTATGAGAGAAGAAAGAGGAGAGTGAGTTTCAGCATTTACACAATTCTTTCTTCACTGTGTGACCTGGGGTAGACAGATACTCAGAGAAGTGGTAATGGAAAGGCTAAATCCCTTATTACCCTTCCCGCTGTCTCTCCCTGAGGCAAAATCTGCTCCTACAATAATTTCCTTGCTCTAATGACCATTTTTTAATGTGTATAAAGCATTCTCTATTTGTATCACTCCAGTTAGTATTTGTGGTAAAAGAAAGCCTAATTGGGGCCTCCAATGCAATTAATGCATAGATATAATTCCAGTGAGAAAGGACTATAAGGCAGGACTGACAGGGAGTCCTGTGTGGCTGTGAATGATGAAAGAAGAATGCTACTTGTAATATGCTGACACTGTACAGAATTAGGCTTTGTGTTCCCTTGTCATAAAATGTCTTTTGGGATGAAAGGCAGACATTTTGGGTTAGTTAGCTCCCATTTAATTATGTGGCTTCTAATGTAAAAGGGTTTATTGAAAGCATTCAAAAAGGGAGAAGAATGGAAAGGACTCACACATATTTTTAGTTTATTCTAAAGTTTTTCAGTGTGCAAGTACTCAGGCATCTCACCAAAATAAAACTAGAAGTGCTTTCATATTTTAAATAGTCTTAGACAATATTATGGAGTCCATAGCTTCCCTTGGAAATTTCCCTCACTTGATTTTTTTTCTTGTAGTAACTGAATGAAATTAGAAGGAACCCTTATGTGTTATTCAGGATTTAGCCTATATTTTTCTCATTTTTAAACATAAAGTTTTACTTTTTTGCATTTAATCTCTGTTGTTGTTGTTTGGTTAGGGTTTTTTCCTTATTGTTATTCCTTATGGAGCAACTTTGACATTGTCCTTAATGAATCCAGTTTAATCGATTTCAGGCTATTTCTTCAATTTATGATGACTAAACTATATTTTATTCTCATTCTCTCATTAATTTCCTATCCCTTCCTGCTTTCTGTCATATGAAAATATGATTTGCATTCTCTGTATTTCATCCTTCATTTCATGCTCAGATTCATTCAAACACATATGGCACGTGGGTTGCCCTGAAGTAAAGAAAAATGGACAGTGAGATGCAGACACTCTGGAACAGAATTTATCACCAACATATAAAATGAGAAAGGTAGAAAATTGGTATCATTTCTGAAGCATTTTCCTGAAGCCCTAGGCAGATTTCATTAGGGGTGTAACAGGAAAATCATGTTCATATCTTCTTGCTTATAATCCATGTAGTTTTTATTAGAAGCTGTTACGTTCTTTCTGAGTAGTTCACATCAGAATCTAGTCCAAGCTTCATATTGGGTTCATATCAGATGTACACATCTATTATATTAATTTGGTCTAATAAAGTAGGACAGAGGAATACAGTGTTAACAATACAGTAAACAAAATTAAGCACAAAGAGTTTCAGTATGAGTGAAGAACTATCTGAGACTGTGATATATCAGCACACCTACCAGTTTCAAAATATATAAGAAAATAAAAATAAAATCCATAAAGGTAAAAATAAATAAAATGTAAATATGTTGATTCCTTTCTCTGTATAGCTGTGGTTTCCAGATAAACCATTACATGCAGATAAAAGTTCCTATTTTTCAAATGCCATTAAATTGTCCAGTGATTGCTATGGTAACAGAGAATCAATCTGTCATAAATACTGAACAGTTAAAAAAACCTAAAAATGAAATTTATTCTTTTTTTTTCTGAGCTCTTAACTAACATGGTAGAATAAAAAACAAGTACCTCACGGCATTCTTTTTTTCATTAAATTTTTCTCTATTGAATCACAGACTCTTAGGGATTAGTAGTGTGGTATTTGGTAGCTCTTGGCTGAGATTTGTTTCACTTAACATATTTCAGTCTGGATCTAGCACAATCACCATACATTTGTTAACCACAAGTTTATTAACCACAATTTTAGATGTGTGTTGTTAGATACAAACACATACACAGCAAGGGAACATATATTTACTTGTTTTGTAATAGACTCACAGTAAGCAAGGTATTAAATTGTATGGATAATGCTGTAACTATTGGGTAGGGAAAAGAAGACAGTAGGGTGTTTTTTCTTCCTTACTGCCGCTGAAGAAGAATTCCTCCTTTAGGACCAAACTGCTATTTTGTCCCATCCCAAAATTATTCAGCTATTCTTTTTCTATCCAGAAGATTAAAACAACTATAAAATGCTTTGTTTCATTGGATTTCTCTGAAGCCTGGCAATATTGTGGTTGACTGTCACTAATAAAAGGTGGAAAAGGCAGTTAGAGGATGTCTACATAATCTTTAGGTCAGTCAGTTCAGCCCTTTGGGCCAAGTTAATGGCATAACCCAAAATTCGCCAGATCCATCATCAGAGCCTCATCTTAAGAATATATTGGACTGATGTAAGGACAGGACTATTTACTGTCTGAGTTTGCCTTGCTTTTGACACATTTGAAATACTTATGGGCAATTCCTGAAAGTTTAAACAGAAAGGCAGCAAAGTTTCAACATAAAATTGCTGGATTCATCATTTGCCATAAAAATGAATGAAGACTCACTCTGAATGTTTTAAGGTGCAGGGAAAGAAAGCACTACAGTCTGCCACAAAATCTATCATGATGGGCACTGTTGCAAGAAGAATTTATCTTGTACTGACAATAGCTCTGAATGACAATGAACATGACAAACAGAGCCAATCCAGCAGTGTTGTCAGGCCTGAAGTCCCAATGGCTCCTCAGATATGGACTAATGATTATCTGATGTTTATGGCTTATGCTTCAGTGCTGTGTATATAACCCAGCTGCTTCCTGTGTAAGAACTCTGCAGCAATGACAGTTCAAGTCTCCATGTGCTCCTGCCTGGTTTGTGGAGTTGTTTGAGGATCACTAGAGAATGTAATTTGAGCTTTGTGAGACGAAGGTCCCCAATGGCTCATCAGCTCATCTCCAACAAAGACCAGCAATGGTGGCCTGGCAAATAGGATAAAAGCAGAGCAAACACATAGCGGTAATTCCCCATGGTGACTATATAGCTCTTTGTCATACCACCATTGCAGGAGAATGCTGCAATTTCCCTATATTCTCTTTGGGAAGGAAAATTACCTCCATTCTTTTCAGGATCCATGTAAATGACAGTCCTTCACTTATGGATTCACTTCTATGAGAATTTCCTTTGCTTTCCTCAGCTTTAAATAAGCCTCAGGCAACTGATAAAAACTTTTGCGGACCCAGATGTTTATATGACAGCAATTTTTCTCTGATAAATTTTACAAATATGGCAGATGGTTTCATTCCCACACATGTGACTTTTTAAGAACACACTCAGAGGTTTAACTACCATACTTTGTTTCAAGGCAAGTCATACTTTATTTTTGAGGCTAGTGTGGACAAGGGTTTCTGAAACAGCCATCCAATTCTTGGCTGCCAAACTGAATTTTTCCATTTTTATATGCTGTGACAATTCAATTTCTGTAAGGCACTATGCTGACTCCATATGTATTAATATCTGGATAGCACGCTTATATAAACAAGAAGCCAAATCCCCAAGTACTATCAAGCGTCTGGTTCCCTCAGTAGGATGAATAGTTTACTGTATTGGCTGCAGAGTAAACTGCTAGATACTCCAGAATGTATTCTGTCTTAGATAAGACTGTGTATAGCCAAGACCAAATCATTCCAGTTTCATAAGCCTTGTTCAGATTGAACTATTTTTTGAAACTGACTTGAGTACTCTAAGTTTCTGAGCTTACCTGTGCATTGAAATGGAGCTTAGTGACTCTATCATGGCCTCAAATTTAACCAATTTTGAAAAACAGGTTTCGACACCTTTCTGTTTCACTGTTGAAGAAGCCCCACAGAGATACTGTGTGATATTTTGAAGTGATTCAATGAGCTAGTCTCATGTGGTTTTAATCTTTTTTTATTATTATTATTATTGCAAACCTGGAGTATGAATTCAAATGTTTTGAAAAGTGTCCTTTAAGGTCACACAATTCTTTGTTAAATGAGAGTCATGACTGCCTTTTTTTTTTTTTAATCTGTACAAATGCCCAGAGATCCTATATAACTTTAAAGAGAAGACATTAGTTTGTTAAATGTAGTGCAGTTGGATTCAAAAATGAATTCAAAATTCAATTCATTTTATGGATCATTATAAATTTTCTCCTGCAGGGTATATAAATATCGTTTCAAAAATGAAAAGGAAAAGATGATCAGGTGAGCAGTGTTTAGCAGCAAATTAAGAAGTTACAAATAAAGAGATGGCAAGTAAGAAGTTTGTAAATCCAAATCCTGAGTCTTCAATGTGTGAAGCAGAAATTATACAGAATGAACCCTAGAGGACTAACAAGTAACTTAAAAGGCATATCTGAATAACTCATCAGGGCTAGATTAACACAAAGAATCAGAACAGGAAATTTTTGAAATCCTATTTTGTTTGTATAGATCCTCTGTGTGCGTTATGCATCCATGTAATTAAATGAATAAAGGTTATAAAACTAAGTCACAGAAAGGATAATGGAAGGCACACTGAAATATCTTAAATCTGGAAGTTTAAAAGGGTAACATATTCCTCTAAGATATACAGTCAACATGTCTAACTTTTTGAAATCATATTTAAAATATGGAGTTCATGTACAGAAAAATGCTAATAGAAAGAAATGTTATGTCAACCATTACCCAGTTACAAAAGCTATGTAAAATATTTTGAGACTCAGAAGAAAGACTTATGTGATCAATTTTACTTTATTTCATTTTAAAATTTTCAGCCAGCTGAACAGTAAAATATTGTGTTTAACTCTGCATAAACACGAGTTAATATACAACACTATGGGATTCACAAGCTCATTGAAAGAGTTTTTCTAATCAAATGCCAGTGTTTGTTATAATTTTCAAATTTGCATTTTTTACTTTTATGTATGTTCTGTAATGTCAAAGTAGCAATCACACACAGTCTAATTTTTTTTTAAAAATGTTGTGATTTAAATTTCTATGGTAATAAAAGGCCTTTCAAAAAACCAAACTGTATTCCATGCAAATTGCTGCAAAAACCCAAAATTCCATTTTAAAGGCATCTGAAATTATCAAGTGATTATATACAGGATAATTATCCTTTAAATACCATGATGCAAAACAAGGACTTTTATTTTCTATTCAAAACTCATTCAGTGAGTTTGCACTACTGATAAAGAGCTGTGTGTGTCTGCGCACGTGTGCATGCAGACACACATCTTGCAGCTTAAACTTTTGCAACAGAAAAGACAGACTTTTTTAAGAAGTAACAAAATCACAAAAAAGGTGAGATTGGTCATGGATCTCATTATGAACAAATAAGGGGCAAATTACTGGAAAAATTCAACAATAGATATAGAGTTAGCTGTCTCTGAGGTAAGACAGCAAAAAGGCAGATTACTTTTAAGGTGGCTAATATATGTAATATTTCATTATAATAAAAAGAAAACAACTTCTCACATAAAACTGATTGTAAAAGGTCTGTTTCCACCACCTCATTGTAAATAGCAAAAAGGATGTCATGGTATGAGAACACACCTGCTCCATGAAGACATGGAACCTCCCATCCAGAACTTGCTCAGCTGGGGTTCAAGGCAGAGAATCTGTCTCTTATTTTCAAAATCATCTTCTGTATACATGTGTTAACTTCCACAGAAGCATGGAGCAACCAAAAATTTCCAAGAAGGATAAAAATAAAAAAGGAAACACAGCAAAAGAATTTACATTTATGGCAGATTGATATTCTCTTCTGTGGTGTCACATTCAGAGAACTCATATGACTCTATCCTTTTAGTTTAGCAGTGTAGTTTTTTCATTGTAATTTCCTCTAGATTTACCAAGTTAAAGCAAGATGTAATTGTGTTTTTTACTGGAAGCACAAAACCTTCAACTGTCTTAAAATGAGTGTGAAGAAATCTTGACTGGTGGAGCTGGCTCAAAATTTAGGATCATGCTATTTTATCTTGCAGAACACTGAGGTATTTTATGAGTCAATGTTGTGACTTTGGCTATTAGGATGATACAATCCACAGTTAACCTGCCTTGTTCATATAAAAGGTCTGGAGCTGGGTGGTCCATAGATAGCACAGTGGTGCATGGTGATAGCCACTCTGCTGTTTTGTTCCTCCAGTGAATGAAAATTTGCTTGGACATTAACAGCATTTTAGGGAAAAGATGATGGAAGATAAGGTGTATTAAAACTGTGAGAAGACAGTTCCATTTTTGTTAAATTTCATTTTTAAAAGTTTCCACCTTTACCTTCAAAGAATCATATTCTCACTTCTAAATATTTCAGTTCTCATTTGAGAGGAACATATTTATTAAAACAAAGCAAAATAAAACTCATAGGGCTATAATTGCCTCACAGCAGAACATGAAGAGCCTCACCTGAGACTAATGTGGGCTGGAAATGTGAATTTTCATGGAGGTGCAGGAACAGCTTGTTTCAGTGATTTCAGGACTGTGTGACCTTGCACATGTCTTGCAAGGAAAATTGCCTTTAAAACCACTCTTTTCTTCTCTTCCCCTGTGCTTCAGGATCACACATTTCAGCATAGCCATATGTTACTTAACCACAATAAATCCTCCTCACTCAGGGATTTATGTGTTCTGGGTACTTTGAACTCTCAGTCACTCTTAAAGCCAAGGCACTCACACCAAAGACTGAAGAAAAGGAAGTTTTAACTTGCTCTGTACAACCCAGATCTATCATAAAGCTGTCACAGTCTCCAGGCCATTAATTTAGCCTGGAGAAGTGGACAAGTGGGATATTAATATACTAAACTTGCTCCATTTAACTATAAAACCATTTAGCTGAGTCCTGGTGTTCTAACAAGCTAATAAAAATAAAATGTTTGTAGTCCACCAGCAAAAGACAAGGTCAGTTGCATGTGCCTCCTTTCCTTTCCAAGATTTTACAGAAGATCCTGATATCCAATATACTCGTAATCCTTCACATGTATCTACACAAGCATTTTCTGAGGAGGTCAGCTATTTGATGTCAAAGCCATGTTGTATCTGTACTGTACACTTTGTCTGCTAGATTCAGGTTATTTCAAATGAGAAAATATTTATACAATTGCTGCTAAATATTTGTGCATTATTTCTCCCTAGTAGTGCAATCTTGATTTGTGGAGACATTATCAGAAATTAAGATTGTAAAGAAAACTCAAACAATAAAGAACAATTGCAGGATATGAAATATTAGTGGAAAAGGAAAGGGAAAAACTATAAGAACAGACGGGTACTTGGCACATTTAAAAGCAGTGACTTGAGACACAGTTCAGGCTCAGGGGGAAAACCTTCCTATGCTTTGATTCCTAGACCTTTGCAGAACTGACAAAGATTCAGAGATAGAAGAACATCAACATTTAATAAAAAAATTAAGCTAAAAGGGAGGATTATAAACTCTCAAGCTAACGACATTAGTCACTATGAGTTCTGTTAGATTCCCCATAGACAGGCAGTCCTTTCATCATGAAGACCGTGTCAACCCACTTTGGAACATCTGATACTGATCAATGCAGGCACTTGGAAGAACAGCCTCGGCCCCTTTGGCACAAACATGTGTCCCAGTACTGATGATGGCTCCCTGACAGATGTACTGTTCTCTTTTGTGGTGTCACATTCATACAATGCAAAGCTCAACAGCGGTTGTGGCCCCACAATCACTGGATCCAGCAACAAGTACTCAAGCATGAGCAAAACAGTAATCCAACTCCTCATTACCTCTCCCGTGGTGTGAATAGCTTCGTAATGGAAGGGCTAAAACCAAAAAAAAAAGAAAAAAAGAAATGGGAAAAAATGAGGAAAATAGAACAAGGTGTCAAAGAGCAAAAAGGCAAATTGTTAATAAATCAGTTCTTCCTGAGTTATTTCTTTTTCTTTTGTTTCCCTTCAAGTCTCCAAACCCCTTCATGACCATAAGTACTGTTTTGTGTCTTATTTGTTTTGTTTCTTTTAATGTTCTTTTAGTTCTTTACAAGCCATCTAAAGCTTTCACCTGGGCTTAACTTTATAGTGAATGAAGAGTCCTAGTTCCTTCAGTGGTATAAGCCTGTGAAAAGTCCTCCACAAACCCAGGTGAATCATTGCTCATGTTTTCATTGTGAAAACATTATTGACATGAATTAGGTCAATTCTTTCCTTCCCAATGTTGCATAATCAGTTTAAATTATATTCATTATTTCTTACTTGATTTACAAATCAATGTGAAGACAAATTTTAGACTGGGATTTGTTCTTAAAGCAGCCACAATGGTTATTTGTTATTAGTAATTAAAGACTGATAATTAGTTACTTAAATGGTGTGGCATTATTTCTGCTTCCATCTTGAAGGAATGAATCATAATAACTGGAGGCAAATCCTTATTTGGATCCAAATAATTTCCACACAAACATGCTTACCGGTACAATGTCTATTTTGTGTTAATAGCAAAATGAGTGTTTCCTAACCTAACCATGCCAGCTGACATTATCCATGTCAACTGGCACAGCCTGTTTGTTCACAGTAAGCTGCCTTGCGACTACAGTGCTCCTGCAAAAAGGAGCTGTAAACATTGGAGAAGCAGCTTTGTGGCTCCCTGACAAAATATTTGTTCTCACTGGGCAAACAGTGCTGCATCATTCATACACAAGAAGCTGCGAGCAGAGTGGATTTCCTTTCAGGAGGGCAGGCAGAGCTGCCCAGTGCCCATTCTCCATCCCTGGAACGGGGATTGCTGCTGCACTGGTTGTGTACAGGGACTGGAATGGGCAGCAGTGGGTTATGGGAACAGGGTCTGGGGCATAATCCCAAACAGTTTTCCTTTCCCCCACTCCTCCCTGACCAAGCACAGTTTGTGGATTTGCCAGACCGACCTCCAGGACTCCTGGCAGAATTTCTGTCACTGGAGCCATTTTGTTGGAGCCATAGGACCATAAACACAGTTATAACCCAGTTGGTTTGTGCAAGCCCTTTATGCATTATTGCTGCATGTCAGGGCACTTTACATGCCTTACTGGCCCTAATAGCCTCTCCCTATCTGTCTATTACCCAGGACCTTATCTCCTCCCCTCCCAACAACGTCATGGCATGGCCAATCTTAAGGTCCCTACGGTCCTGCCCTGCCTGGCCATTTGCCCCACTGAGTCACACCCACCTGCAGGCCCACATCCTGGCCCATCCCAATCCCAGGGAGGACTGATGCTCAGGGCTGTGTCCTGTCTGCCCTGCTCCTGGCTAGGCAGTGAGGTAGGCACAGGCTCCATCACTGTTGTCCCCGGGAGCCACCAACCTCCACAGCACCATAGTGGGTGAGGATGCTAATGGTGTGAATTAGGGTGCTTGATGTAAGGCCACAGAGAAAGAGTCTTCTGGGAGCAGAGTACAGATTTTGCTAGTGTTCAGTTCCATATTTAAACAAAAGCTTTAAAGGCCAAACTTGACAGGAGGGAAAAAAACCTCCGAACAACAAACACCAAGTAGAAGAGAATAAAAACCAAAGACACGTGGTGGTTCCCAGATGAAGATAGTGCCATGTCATCTGTCAGAGTTTTCCAGCAGTGAAGGGGATCTGGAAGATCCCACTGTCCTTGTACAGCTACCTTCTGAACCGCTCAGTCGGCTGCCCACTGCCATTCACCTCTGAACAGACAAGTGGTCTGAAATTGTTCCCAGGCATGTAACCAAAAGGCAAATTTCACTGCTTCGACTGGTGTCTCCTTCTGCCTTCCTGTCCCCTCTGTGGAATGCAATCCAGTAGGAAAATAACCAAGTCTTCCTTCCACAGTCCCCCTTAAGAACAGAAAATAAAAGTATTTCTAGCCTCTGAGGTAGATGTGGAGAAAAGAAAAACACCTCTAGAAATGGGAGATGAAGCAAATACTTTGAACACACATGCATGACAAATGACCACAAAACTCATCTGAGACTCAACCTAATTTTGAGATAGCATATTGGTAACATGTGGGTGGATGGAGGAAGAACAATTACATTATTTCTTTATAATTCATATTGAACCTCCAAAAAGTACACCCTTACATTATGCTTTTATGAGTAAAGCCCAACATTAAGACTGTAGCTAAAAACTAGTATGAGAACAGGAAAGACCCCTCACAAATCCATCCTGAAACTAGTTGCTCCCACACTTGAAATGGCAGATTCTGGAAATGACTAATGCATATCTATATTCTGAGGACAGTTATAACATATGACAGCTGGCCTGTCCTGACATTTAGAAGCAGATGCTTAAACAGCCCACAACAGAGAAACTTCCAGTGCTCTGTGAATCATTAACTTTCTCAGGAAGGCCTATATGAAAAAGACCATTCAAGATCATTTTATTCCATTACCACAAAAAACTTCTGCAAAAATGTTATTACGAACTCAGTACTCCATTCTTAATACTTCTTAATACTTCACCTGCATCAGACCACTGTTTTTGTATGAAGCAACACACGTTTCATTGCAGAGATACTCCTGAGGTTTTTCTGACCCCTAAAAAGGCTTGTATAACAAAAAAGTATGATTGGCGCTCATCTGGAGTTGTGCCGCACACTAAAAAATTGGTGATACAGTTTTCTGAGGAAGATTTCTTTATGATGATCTGTTCCAAAAGTTATTTTACGCTTACCTCTGTATATCTACCTTATACTTCCCTTAATAGGAAAATGTTGTTCATTTTTAATTTTGTTTGCCTTAACTTTATTCTCTGTCTAATGACAAAAATGAGAGGGAAAAGAGCATTAATAAAAGCAGTTAGATTTGAAGATACCACAGCAGATCAGGGCATGGCACAGACACCAGTCTTATTCTGATTTCATAAGATACATTATAATGTGAGAGAAAAGTGCCCAAGAGTAAGATAAATTCCATTAAAAATAGTTCATCTCACCAACCGGACAGAGATTTTGTTCCCTGATTCGCAGGTCTCCAACAACACTGAGACTTGGTATAGTTACTGAGGTAAATACCTGCATGAATAGAGTTAGTTAGGAATAAAGAGACATCAGACATTGTTTCATGTCTTGTATTAGAAAAATGTGTCAAAGGTTTGAGTGCAGATACTGACAAAGGAACAATTTTTCATTCTTTGACCTTGCTCAACTCTAACTAGTAACATGTAAATTTGAACCTACCCTGCCTTCCCAAACCTACTCCCAATTTGGGACATCTATTGTGAGATATGTACATTTGGGATATAAACATGCCAAAATATTAGTTAAACAAAAATAAACTGAAAATCAATTAAATCAAACATGGTAATTGAAAAACACTTTTTAAGCTGCCAGATCTCTTTATTGTTGAGCAACAGAAATACAAGGAAGGTGGAAAGCATGTTTTCAGACTTTTGTGTGATCATCTAAAGTAAAACTCTTATTTGAGAGACAATCTGAAGTGAGTCTTGGAGCTGAAAACTCCTTCTCTTCTTTCACCTATTTAGTCTCATTCTTTCAGAGTGTCTATCTATAGAAATGGAGTTAATAAGAAAATGTGATCTTTGCAAAGGCATACTCTGTTATGGAAGCTGGTGTGCATCTTTTCAGAGATATTCTCATATCGCTGTTACAATGTCCTAGTGGTTCACTGTATGGTGTCTTGCTATACACTTTTACTTTTAATGAGTATATATACTCAGCATTCCTGTGATTCCTGTGAAAGAGTCAGACAAAGATTGCAAATACTATTATCCACATTTTACAGAGGGAAAATGAAGACCAAGGGGTAAAATTATTTGTTCCTAGCTGTATACCGAATTGGGGCTAAAGTCAAGATTTAGAACTCAGTCTTATAATATACCAAGATTCTTTCTTGAGCCCCATTGATTCACAGAACCTCTCCTGAAGGTACAAGTGCAGCAACAAAAGTGCACATGAAATATTTTCTTTCTTCAGCTCCTTGCAATTCAACTATCTTCTAACATGTAAAAATGACATACACTCTTTGAAGACAATTTACCTGCCAACTATGAAAGGAATTTGAATAGTCTAATCACAAAATTTGATGTTATTTGGTTATTTCTCTGAAACCAATGAGGCATGCTTTGATTAACTATGTTTGAGGATAGATCAAAAATTGTTAAGAGATTTTTGACAGAATTATGCAACCTAATTATATCATAGGGATAAAACTGAACCAATGTCAGATCTAAAGAGAATTATTCTGAGGTTTACTTAACTGAGAAATAAAGCCTGGAATAAAAATGCAGAACTGTGATGCTATAATAGGGTACTACAAGCTATTTAATTCTTGCCTTTTTAAGGATACTTTACAACAACATAGCATAAAACAATATACATGTGTTATAATAGTTTTATCAATTGGAAGCCACATAGATTAATGAACTTTAGTGTGTGCTATGTGCCTGTCATACCAGGAAAAAAAAAAAAAGAAAAGTCATGGAGAAAGAAGGTAGAACATAGTGAGCAGGTAAATGAGGAGAGCTGCTTTGTGTTTCTACTGCTGTCTGTGGGAAAGCTGGAGCATGGACTGCAGAAGGCCCTGAGGTTCAAGTCAACTTCTCCACAGCCACCAACAAACACATCATGCAAATGAGACTGCAAAGAAACAAGTACAAGCATTGTTTCAGGTGCTCTTTTTCAGTTTAAGTTTCAGTCCTGTAATAATTCATTTTTGTCTTTACAGTGCTAGGTTAGATCCATAGCATTAAGTAGCACAATTCCATTGACTGCATTGTCCTTTTGCCTCAGCATAAATGATCATTCCTCCTTAGTTTAGCATAGATATTCTTCTTCCTTTTTCTGTGCAGAAGGAGGAATATGACTAAGTATTCAGCTTATCATATCTTCTATGCTGTTCAGGTGCTAGTACTGCTCTCGTCCACAGAGTACTTGAACTTCTTCCAGAAGTGCCCCCTGCCCTTCTTCTGAGTCACTCAATAGTCATTAATGTTTAATGACTAGAGGAATGGGTGAGAGAAAAAAGACACAGAGGTATGCAGAGCAGATTTTAGTCTGCAGAGAAACCTGGTGACCCTTACTGTGCCTCTTTTTTTCCCCAGTACAACCAGGAAGCCTGCTAAATCCTACTTAATGCAAGTGGTGATGACTTAGGATAAAACAAAATAAAACCAAGAAACGATACATAATTCCCTAATGGTGTTTGCTCCCAAATGTATCATGGTTTAAGCAATAAAGGTTTCATTAAAGAAGATTAAACTTATTTGAGTTCCTTTTCAACACAATGATATAGTGCAGCTGTCCAAATTTTAAGCAAATATATTTCATTAGGTTTGCCCCATCGTGGCCATAATAGCATGCCTTCAGGACTTTCATACTGACTTTCAGGTTGCCCTTGTCTGCTAGGGAAACCTTTAAAATTTAAAGGGAAAAAAAAAATCATTTGTACGTTCTGCAAGCTGAGGAAGAAATCTTACTTGGTGTGATTTGCGATAATGATAAATTTATCAGAGACTGTTCATTTTATCTCCTGCAGAACTGCTCTTTGATGGCATTAATCTGCAGTAATGATTACAGGAAAGTAATTCAAAGCTGTTCAAAGGGAAAGGTGACATGATGCTTTCCATCTCTTTTTTGAATGCTGCCACAGATTGTTCAATAAATTACAGGTATAGAAAGAAAAAATGGGCCATATGCAGCTGAATATTTTTTGGGAATCTAGAAACATGGAGCACTAAGAACAAGGTTACATTTGCAATAAAGTATGTGTTTCAGATTCCTCATAGACCTTTTATAGCGATAGGCACTGAGTCCAAAGTTTTGAGTCTGTTCAATGTTATAGGTTTTTCATTAGCTGCCAGTGAAGATGAACCACAAATTAACAGTAAATTAATGCTTCATAATGTTTTGGATTAAGTGGATTCATGGTACCTTTTTTGCATAGACTCTTCAAAATAAGAAGAAATTCTATGACTTGTAAGAGACAACTGGAGCTCATCTAGTCAGACTTTTGAACAGGATTTCTAGGCTGTCAAGAGTGCAAGTCACACAAGGTTTGACTAACTGTGTGTGAAAACACCCACTGATGGAGCGTCTATGACATCCCTGGTGAGCTGGCCCAAAGCATGCTTGCAAGAATACTTTTCCTTCTATCCAGACTGAGTCTTCCAAGCTGTAACCTGTGGTCATTGCCTTTACTGTTTCTCCTTGTTTTACCAAATGAATTCTCAAGTTATTAGAACTCAACACATTATTGCCCCCTGACTCCCAACACCAGCTTCTTGAGGATGATTCCTAAACTGTGTGGGATCATAAGATTACTCACAAGGTTAGCAGACACTCAATATGCGACTATTTTGTGGTCTGCTTCAGTTGTAGTATTCTGGAAGGAGTCATGTTACTACCACTGTGAAATTTAGGATTGGAGTAAACATTCCAATCATGTAAAGATCCTTTCACAGCTTTAGCAGAGTCAAAAATCCAGCTGTTGTGTTACACAAATATTTAAGAAGCACTGAAGGTCTGCCTTGAGACACTGCAGCGCCCTGTTGTGCTCATGCCACCAGCCCATAAAACAGCTCTAGAAGGACCTGATCACATCTATGCTTTCTCTAGTGCTGAGGGATGCCATCAACTCCCAGGTCACCCAAGTCATGACCCAGAAAGGCTACAGAGAAACTCATACTCCATCAGGTTTCTGTGCACTACACCTGCCCATCCCACAATAATGGCGTGGACACTTGCCTCACCTTCTGGTTCTGATCATCTATGATTATCCGATGGTCTGAGTATTTACTGACCAGGTACAGGTAGCCAGGCAGAAACCACAGGAAGGAGGCTCAGCAGCCAAGGTGTACGTGTACTCTGAAAGACCCAATGAAGCCTGACAGTGATAATTACACCAGTTCTGGCACTGTTACCTTTCTTGCTGTCATACCTCAGATATCAGGATGCTCTGCCATCTGCCCAGCTTTACATTGAGCTCCAGCCACGCTCACTGGCAACAAGAGCAAGCCCTCCAGCTTACACCATATTTGGTCTTTTGCTAACAGCTCATGTTGCTCATGTTTTCTGCTCAGCAGAGCAAACTTGGGCTTGAATGGAAAGCTGAAGGGTAAGAAATGGTTACACTTACCCACATCAAGTTCTCAGTGTGCTCTACTTTTCTATGGGGCTTGGGAGGATGGAAAGTAGAAATGAAGGCTCTAACCCCTTTCAAAAAGACAGATCATCAAGTGAAGGAAATTTGATTCTCTTTTTAATGTACCTTATACCCAAACTCCTCTGGCCTTTTCCACAGGAAAGGCCATATGAAGTAGGATCCTTTGCCACAACCATGGCAAAGACAGTATTCTCACTGCCTCATAGCCACTGTTGTAGTAAAACACCAATGCCCTTTGCATGGAGTAATTTATTTTCTGGGCCACTGTGCCATGCTCTGCAGCAGCCAGTTAACCTCTGGATGAAAAGCAAATGAAAACTGGATGCTCACTGAGCCAAGAATTTCAATAACTCTCTGCAGCTGTGTTTCTAAGAATTAAACCTCAGACTAGCATTCTTCTGTGATATCTGTACCTAGTCCTGTAAAAGCAGAACTTCACAATGATCAACAGTTTGTGATTTGTGTCAAGTACCATATCAAGATTTATCTTTCAGTTATTAAACTACCTCATCCCAAAAAATCCAGAGAATACCATGTTGCAGAATTAGTATTTCCATTCACATAAATGATAGAGACTGTAGGAGTAGTCTCAATTTCTTTCTACCTTCTTTCTACCATCTTCTTTCTGTGTCCTGATCTTGTAACTGACGACTAAATGTAGGGTGAGTATCATGAACTGCCAGATAAGAATCTGTATAGAAGGAAAAGTGCAGCAATACCAACTGCCTGTCCTGGAAGCTCTCCTACATATTTGTTTGAACTCATTGTCTGCTGTATTCCCTTCCTGGCAAAGCCATATTGTAATTTTCCTGTATTTGGCAAAGAAAGTGCAGAGGGATGGGAATGAGATAGTGTTCCCTTTGCAGAGGGACAAAACAACTGTCTGGAGCTTTCAGACATCCTACAGCCAGGGAGATTGATAAGGAGTTTGTAAAACAAATCCTTCAAAACTCTCTATCAGGCACCTTGAGAAATAAAGGGAGAAGACAGCCTCTGGACAAAAAAGAGGGACTAGGAAAACTACTATAAAACAAAACTTTCTCTTCCTTACTAGGTTTCTACCCTAACCAACCTGGAGATGGTTCATATGGTCAATTCTCTTAGGTGCCTTAGTCCCAGCCTTGTTTAGCTCACTGAATATGCAGCAGTATGGTAATGGATTTGTGCTGAAGCTCCTGTGAAAGTTAAAAAGAACCTGTGATCATTACTCATCTCTCTATCTGTCTCAGGAGCTCCTACAAAAGCACCCAGTAGCCCAGTGATATACGACCAAGAATTCTCCTGAAACAATCAAAACAGAGGTGGGCATGGGAAGGTACACGCTTCTGTGCAGAAAAGTGTTGCTTTCTGCAGGTGGATGCTGTATCTGGTCCAGCTGGCTATCTCTCCACTTGCAGTTGTCTCAGTAAGTTTCACTGACACTCTTGGATATATGCAAAGTGCCTTACCTTATTACACAGTGATATAGGGGTACACTTTCAGAGGCACCAGGCTGCTATTGTGATACATGGAAGCTCAGTTAAAAGGATTCTGTGTTGCCTTGGTCATATTATTTGTGAAATATGCACTGGATATAGTAGTTTCTTGATGTTGGAACATGGCAGCAGGGTATGCTAACTTGTATGTCCTTCTGAAATAAGTAGACGTGCCACCTCCTAGTACAGGTAAGCATGGACCATCCTTGGAAGGGTGATTCCCAAGTAAGCATCATCTCTATTTGGCTATGTGCAAGCACAATCTGAGTGTTGCAGTGTGGCTGTGACCGACATTTCCCTGTATGGCACTTCAGCTGAAAAAAGGGCATCTCACTCCTGAAGGCATTTATGGAGTTCAACTATTTGGCTTTGAGTATGATCATAGCGTCTTGATCCATGTAGACACAACAAATGAGAATGTAGGATTTGACTCTTTCATTTTGTGTGTTTTCCTTTGTTTCACACTATTAGTCCAGAAAGAGAAAAAAATTACAAGATGGTGATACCGAACAAGCACTGTTCAAAATGAATCCAAGGGGAGGACTATTTACTGGTGTTCATCAATGGTAAAAATCTTCTCTGCTATAGACATCAGAGGAGGCAGATTTAAGTAAATGCCAGATGTTTTTGAAAATCATGTCCTAAAGATTTTCTTTCAGTGCATAAGAAAATAAATCCTTTCAATAACTGCAACACTGTGGATAGAATTGCAAAGCAGTAAAGACCTGAGGGGAAAAAAAAAATAAAAACGAAGAAAGATTTTCCTAATGAGATCACAAAAAATCAGAAGGTAAAATATCCATTTTATATATGTTGTGTTTTAAACCCAGCTGGCAACTGAGCACCACACAATTGCTCTTTCATTCCCCTCCACAGTGGGACTGGGGAGAGAATCAGAAGGTTAAAAGTGAGAAAACTCATGGGTTGAAATAAATACGCTTTAATAGGTAAAGATAAATCTTCACACACAAGCAGTGGAAAACAAGGAATTCCTTCACTGCTTCCCTTCGACAGGCAGATGTTCATCCTTCTTCACAAAAGCAGCTCTCCATCATGCTTAGCAGCAACTTGGAAAGACAAATATCGTCACTTCAGAAGTCCCCACATTCCTCTTTCTTCCCCCAACTTCATATGCTGAACATGATGACATATGGTATGGGATGTCCATTTGATTAGTTTGGGTCAGCTGTCCTGGCTGTGTTCCCTCTCATCTCCTCATGCACCTCCAGCCCACTTACTGCAGGCATGGTGTGAGAAGCAGGAAAGGCCTTGGCTCTTCAGCCAATAACTAAAACATCTCTGGGTTATCAACACTGCCTTCAGCACAAATCCAAAACACAGCCCCATACTAGCTACTATGATGAAAGTTAACTCTATTCCAGTCAAAACCAGCATAATACCACAGACACACGAACTGTTTGCAGTAATGACTAGAAGGGAAAATGTAAAATCTATACTCAGAGGTCAGGAAAATGTAGCTAGGAAAATGGTCTTAAAGACAGTACCAAAATTAAAAGTTAGTTCTTTTTTTTCTTCTTCTTCCTAATCCATGTTTAGAAATTACAGTATTTGAAAAACAGTGTGTTTTGCTACACAGCTTCTGAATGCCAGAAAAGTGTAGAAGGAAGGAAACAGAGGTATTTGGAGAATGTGTGTGTTGACTGCAGCGAGTATTTAAATTACAGAAAATTACAATCACGCTATCACAGTTTGACAGTGTGCATTTATTCACAGAGCTAAAACTAGTTTACCTCTTCTGTAGTATTTCTCATCAGAAAATCCCAAAGTATCATTGATAGCTGCTATTACAGCTCAGCCACAGGCATGCTTGACAGCACATCTCTGACTGCCCATACTTTCCTGGCCCAGGAGAAGTGCTGAGACACTGTGCAGCCCTACATGCAGGTGCTACTCACATCCCTGACAAATCACACTGCAAAGCATCAGAGAAGGTTCTCTTCTAGAGAAGTGCTAGAAAATTAGAGAGACGCTAGTACACAACATTGTCAAGACTTCAGGAATGCAGGAATCTTGTGTATCTGCTTTGCCAATAAAACTAAATATAGACATAATATTTGATGCTCGTAAATGGTGCAAAAATGGACTTATACCTGTTCCTTTCTATATTTTCCTCTTATGTCTGTTCTTTATTACACAGGACACAAAATTTCCCATAGTAATTCTTTCACTGCACTCATATGATTTGGGTGAACAAAAGAAGTGCTTTTTTTGAGAAAACATCCTATCTTGATTTAGGGGTACTGAGGGAATTAGATCCAAATTTTCACTTAACCTTCTCTGTATTAAGCTATATACTTCGAAGTTCTTTAGCATCCAGCTGGAAGATACATCTTCCAAAACAGAAAACTACTTGTAAACACTCTCCTGTGTTGTATCTATACATGATCCTGTTTACTAATTTGTTTTCTAACTCCACAGGGTATTCAGTATACCACAGACTGTAATGGAGTCATTGCTACAATAAGGGTGGCTTTTCCACTTCTCACAGTCCTCTGAGCATCCACAGGAGCCTTTTGTGCTCTGAGACACAGTGAATCCATGTTCAACTCCAACCCCCTGTGACCACCAGGTTCTTTTCTAACTCATCCTTTGCAAAACACTTGTAATCAACACTAAGTTGTTGATTACAGCCAGTAGGACTCTATGTTAGCTGCTATGCTTTAGCTATGATATGGTTTATCACTAAAAGTGTCCACCTTGCCTTGTAGAACTGGCTTGTTATGCTCATGTTCTCTGTTTAAGGCAAGAGTTTTTAGTCTCTCTCCTCAAATACAAATCAGGAAAAGCTCTTTTGATAGAGTTGGTTGATATGGATCTAGACCAAGTGAATCAGAATTTAGTATCCTGGAGTCAGGCATCTCGGACCAAGTTGCAATACATATATACATAATGTTATTATGAGAATTAATTTTATCTCATTAATTACGACTCAGATATTGTTATTTATATTTGAATCAAACTTTTTTTTTTTACCCTTGTGCAATAATGGACTTTTTTATGTACATTAATGGCTGTTCTGTGGATGTCTCCACATAACAATATCTTTTTTTCTATTTATTTTCAAACTTGAAATCAGCATCAAACCAGACATTCATGTGTTTTCCCAGGCCCTCATTAGGCTTTCTGAAATTGAGTGGGAAATAAAATGTTTTCCTTGAGTGTTTCTGTGTTGTCTTAGTTATTTAAGATTGGGCTTTTTTAAAGAATGCAAAAAAACAAAATAATTATGAGATACCTAGAAATGCTGATCTTTGCAAATATATTAAAAATGAAAGAGCAATACTAATGCTCTGTTAAAAAGCTATTGATTCTTTGGGAAAATATTGGTTCCCTGGAACTTCAGGCCCTCTCAGCTATCAGACATATTTATTAATCTAGAAATTATTTGAGAAGAAAAAATCAAACTCATTTTTCCTGAAAGTGTTTGTAGCAGAGGCATCTTGTAAAATTATCAGTACAATAAATTGGAGTTGTCAAGATGAAGGACATGGACTGAGAGTAAAAAGAGATTGAATTCCAAAAGGCAATGAGTGGTTTAACAGTCCCACCCCATTAATGTCTCATTTCTTTTTTCATTGAGTAACCAAACTGAAAATAAATCCTAATCAGTACCATCTTCAAGTCTTTACATTCTGCTTTACAATTTCAGAAAGCAGAAAAAATTGGAAATTTCAACTCTGCACAGAAGGTGCATATAAATGCACAGAACAAGTGCATTTATATTTCCAAGAGAAATACAGGTTTTGTTTCAGATAAAATAAACTTGTATTGAAATAACAGAAGGCAAAAAGGATGATCTGTAAAGCATATGCATCACTAGAGCTCTATAAATTATGTATCACGAAAAGGTAACTGAGACTTCATAATTTGGATTGACACCAGAAAAAAAAAAAAAAAAGAAATCTTTTCTGTTTTAAAATCTCTAAATTAAAATTTCAGTGAAATTGGAGTAGGTTACTCAGTATTGTAAAATTTTGAAAGGGCGTTTGCCTCCAATTTTCTAAACTGCATTCCAGTTAAATAAATAAATAAATAAATAAAAATGAATAATAATTTCTAATTGAGCCTTTCTTATGGTTTTGCCTTTTTTTTCTTTTTTTTTTGTTTTTTTTTTTTTTTAGGATAATGAATTTATTTTACATAAAATCAATTTCACAAAGAATTTTGTTTTATTTAGAATCTGTGAGACCTTTGAGTTTCCTAACTTTGAAACTTACCTACTATTTTTTGAAAAAGTTACAAAACGGGAAGATCACAAACTTTATTTAATTTTTCCTCTGGGTAACTTTTAAAACTTAAAGGCATTTTACAAAATTACAGTGTTAGGAAAAAGAGGGATAAACTTGATTACAACCTTATTTATATTCAGAAATGAAAGAAAATGCAAAAATTTTAGAAAGGACAGACAGAAAAAATATAATTGTTTTCAATTTTCTACTTTATTGAAAAAGTAAGGCTACTTGTTTTGCAGCCTGTGTGGATCAGGGTATTTTAACAAATTTAAAACTAACTATTCATCAGCTCTGGTAATTAGCTTTTGATTTGCTTTTCTGTATATTATTGCTAGGGGTTGGTGTGCTTTTATTGACTTTTTATATTATCCTCCAGCTCTTCTTCTTCATAAAAATGCTCTTCCAACACAAGCTTAAAAATTAAACTCTATTGTATGTTTGCAGCTGGTCATATTGCAAACTTTTCAACCTGTGGATTTGTGACAATGATAAGTATCAAAAAAAACATTTTCAGAATGCAATTACAAGTATGATTTATGCAATTACAGAATCTTTATATATGATGCTAGTGGATAATGGGATAATAAAAGGAGAGAAAGGACTGCTTTGGACAGTAAAATATTAGTCAAGAGTGTGATGAGGTCTGGGTAGTCAAAGTGACAAAATAAAAGGCAGTATAAATAGCAAAAGACATGAAAGAAAGTATGGGAAAGGAAGTACCAAGGAGAAGCTAAAAAAGACACTAATAGAAAGGAAAAGTGTTAGAGATAATGATGAGAGGGCAAATGTACAGAATCATGACTTTATAGGGTAGAACTCAAGGAGTCAAGAGCCTAGTTTGTCAGCTGACAAAAGGAACAGATTAAATGAATTTATTAGCTGAGGAAGCAGACTCATCAGCTGTGTCAGTTTAAAAGAAAGGGAATCAGTTACCATCTAAGTCAGCTACCTAGAGGAACAGAAAAGGAAGCAGCAGTGAATTGATTTAGTAGATAAGTGGCAGACAGCAGTATATCAATGAATAAATAGCTGAACTATTTATTCCATCAGGTATCAATGGGGAGAGAGATGAGTCACCAAATGGACAAATAAATAGATCAAGCAGTAGATTAGCAGTGAGACACAATGCAATTGGTGAGAATTAGCTGTCAGAAACCAGGTACCTAGAAGTAGTTTCCCAAACACACTTGGCAAACACGCCGCCGGGCAGCCAGAGATGCCTGCAGGGTTGCTGATCCCTTAGCCAGGTGCCTGGCTAGTGCTGCTTGGACACTGGGATGGGACAGTAGCAGTGGGTATTTGCTTGTTCGTCCAGGTCTTCTGGTAAAAAAGGAGGAAGAAAAGGGCAGCAAAAGTGCTCATCAAAGGAGTGGTCCTGCCTTTTGAGTCTCTTAGCTTACATGTGCCCAGCTTGATGCCTAACGCTCGCTTTAAAGACGTGTAACAAGTCAGAGCAACCAAGCTGTGGAAAAAGAGTGACAAATGGGAAACAGATGAATCTTGTTTGCATGGCCTTTTATGTTTTCAATACAAAGAAAAGGCTGCTCATTTTTCAGCTTCATATCCTGTGATGTTTTATTGAGCAAAATGGGGAGCTATGATACAAACTGCACTTCCTTTTTACCTGTAACTCCTTCCCCCCTGTGCCCTTAGCAGAGAGCCTGAGCTCACTGCTGAACTATTTGCACTAATGGATTGATGTACAAATAATGTGAATCAGGATGTCATTTTGGTCCATGGGGAAGGAAAGAGAAACAAAACTGATGTTTACCAAGCAAAGATGAAATAAATGACCATTTTAACAAATTTTCCACATAGCTACTATACACACACACACACACACACACATATATACACATATATTTATGTACACATCTTTCATAATGATATATCATTAATTTGAAATTTTAAATAGTAAAAAGATGATCATAATTACTGAAGGGATTTTTTAAAGGCAGTTGTATATTTTGATATACTGGGTAATGTGTTCTACCCTTGTTTCTTTGCCTTGGGCAAAACACGGAGGTTTGGAGGACAGAAGAAAGTAAGTTTTTGTTGATATATTGTTATTGTGAAAGCAAGTAGACCTTGAAGGACACCTGAGACGTGACTCTGTTTCAAACAAAGATAGGGAAACTAGAGGAGGTATTTGAAGAGAATGAAAGGACATAGCAAGGCCAGTGGTACCCTGGGAAACATTAGGAAGGGCTTTACCAGCAGGTCAAGGGAGGTGATTCTGCCCGTCTGCTCAGCCCTACTGAGGCCTCATCTGGAGTGATGTGTCCAGTTCTGGGATCCTCAGTACAAGAGATATGGAGCTCCTGGAGAGGGTCCAGTGGAGGATTGTGAAGACGATTAAGGGACTGGAGTATCTCTCATGAGGAAAGGCAGAGGGAGCTGTGCCTGCTCAGCCCTCAGAAGAGACAACTGAAAGGCAATCTCATCAATGTCTTGAAGGAAGTATTTTGAGGAAGGGTGCCAAGGGGATGGAGCTAGGCTCTTCTTGGTGGTGCCAAGCAACAGGACAAGAGGAGTTTCACCTGAACATGAAGGGGCACTTCTTTACTGTGCATCTAACTAAGCACTGGAACAGATTATCCAGAGAGGTTGTGGAGTATCCCTCACTGGAGATATTCAAGAACTGTCTGGACACAATCCTGTGCCATGTGGTGTAGGATGATCCTGCTTGAGTGGGGAGGTTGGACCAGATGACCCATTGCAATCCCTTCTAGGCTTACCCACTCTGTGTGTGATTCTGTATGTTTCTAAGAGGTCCGTTTTATGTATATATGCAAACGGACTCTCCCCTGGTTACATGCACTTATCCATAAATAAGACTACACCTCCTATTGGAATGAAATATACAGTTCAGTTTCTCTGACATTTTAAAGACATTCATTTTAAACACATTCAAAGTCTTGAAAGTCTTTTCATCATAGCTTGGAAAAAGATGAGGCAAAGGGAAGCTTTGCATGTTCTTAGAAACTACTGACATGCTTCTTACTTATTTGCCACTTGGACGGACTTAATCTTCAAAGTCCTTCCAGGCTGCATTTCTGAGCACCTGCTAATAGAAATTGTAAAAGACTGACGCCACTGTTTGATTTGCACACTTGCATACTTGTATGCATGTGCAAGATCCTCTAGCTTTGCACACACAAATTGGTGCATGATCAGGATTTGCAGGTCTTAGAAAGAAAGCTTTTGCCTTTTTGAATCTCATAAAATCATTCAGTCATTGTTTCAATATTCAAAAGAAATTTAAATGAATGAATGAATAAATAGATCAATCTTTCATTACTTCTACCTGTGATAATTCTTTTATTTTCCTTAGTTTAAAATTGTTCAGGATGAATGCCTCTTTCCTGGCAATATTTTTATACTTGCTTTTGCTTTAACTATGTGTTTAACTGTAGTTCCTCAAATTTTAATAGAGCACTTTTTGAGTAAGGCAGTAGCCTTGGTATGGAAAACCAATAAAAATAAGCTCATTTTTTGCAAAAGCAAAAGATCAAGTCCACTTCATTTGCTAATGCCACCTCTCCCTTTTTTTTTTTAAACCTGGAAGGAGACTGGTACATTTTTATTGCTTTGGAAATGTCCTGTTCTTTTAAGTTGCCTCAGAACTACCACTAGCAGACCAGAGAGGCCATTTGGTGTTGCTAAGGTGATACATAGACTTATGAAGACACTAGAATTTAGCATACACTTCATATTTTATTTTTTTTTTTACTTTCTGAGGGGTTTTTGTTTTGCTTTGTTTTGGTTTTAAATTCTGAAATTTTAGAATTTCTCTATTCCATATGCAATCAGTAGGTACTTTCTTTTCCTTCACAGAATCAAAATGGACTGCATGAATAACCATGAAGGGGAGGAGGCTGAAATCTCCCTGTCTGTCTGATCATTAACACGAGTCCCTGATCAAACAAGAGTGGTGATTCAACTAGATGGTTTTGGTGAGCTTCAGTAGTAATTGAAATACTCAGTACAATAAGATTTAATATAAAATAATAATAAAATAAACACAACACTAAGACTACCATTAAATATAAAAACTATAAAATTTGAGGTCAGCTGCAATTTACAGAACACAGAACAGTGAAGTAAGACAATAAAGAATTTTAGTAGCACTATGAGAGAGTAGCAATATTATTCATAACCATCTCAGGAGCATGACTCAGTCTACAAGAACAACATTTTCATGAATTTCCATAAATGACCAGATTTATATTGCTTAAAAATGAAAAATAAAGCTTTACAAAGTTATTGGTAAACGTAGATATATTTTACACCTTACTAGCTATATGTACAATGTTTCCAAAGATTTAAAGAACCCCAAAGTCTAGGAAACAAATAAAGATGGAAAACACGCTTCTGTAATTTATTGCAGAAATAAACTACAATAGGGCCACAGTCATTATTTTTCATCATGACTGCAATCATATGAAAACCATATTCACTTACGAATGCATTCCTTGGATGTATATTCCTTGTTGCAGCATGGTTACGTTTTAGCTTGCTTTCATTTAGCTTCAGAAAAATGAAAGAAAACTTGAGTTTTAAACTTTAAAGTGCCACACTTCTATGAGGAAAATTTCTTATCAAAATGTAGGAATTTATATACGTTTACTTCTGTAATTTTTGAAAGGTGTATCTATGCATAGAAACATACTTTAAGTTTGTGAACCTTTTGAATGCCTTCTCACTTTCACTCTCTGTGTCCCAGACCCAGGTGCTTATCCTGTTGAAGCAAGGAAAGATAATCCAAGAGCAAGAGAGAGGATATCCTGGAAGATCCCAGCTCTATTCCTTCTCCATTTACAGCTCTCCCAAGACTTTCTGGCTTTGCCTATTCTGCCTGACTATTCCAAGGCTGTTCCCACGCCTAGACTCACCACCTACCCATGCTCCAGACACAGACACTGTCCCTCACATGGTCTGGATGGAGAAGGTCATCTTGAAGCTACCTCTGCCACCCACATACACTTTTACTATCCAAAGAACACTGTAAATATATGAAGTATAAAGAAAAGCCAGAGTCCCACAAAGAAAAAGATAGGAAAAGACAGAAAAATATAGCTGTGGTTCTACCCATGTTTATCTGCACTGTAGCCTTCTTTGGCAACTGTGAGGAATCCTTCTTACCATGGTGTGAGAAGTTCAGGCACTTGAGCAGTAATGAAGCTGTACCTAGACTAGATAACAACTGTCTCCTAAATTTTCAAACTTGCTTGCATGTAATAAGCGTTGCTCCTTTCAGAATTTAGGCCTCAAAGCTATTGTGCATGCAGTTATTTTCAACCATCATGGGAGAAGCCTCTGAAAACAGAAGAGATATTCCCAGTCTGAACAGGGACTACAGTACAGTGTGTTTCTAATGGATGAGCAATCTGTTTACACTATGTTGCATTATATGTTGAAAGTGGTCAGAGGAGCGGCCATGGTTTCTGGTAAAGCAACTATGTCATCTCGGAAGGAGGTTCAATTCAGCTTTTTGTTTGCTTCAGGTCCTTTTCTTTTAATCCCTTTATCTTCACTTCTGCTATTTGCCCACTAATCTATCCCTCAAGGTCTTGACTGCCCTATGGGTTGTTTTTTTTTTCTTCCCACACCTTGCTTTTATCTTCATCTGCTGGTTTATATAACTAGTTTATATAACAGATTGCTGCACTTGCTTTTCAGTGAACAAGTGTAATTTCTGAAGCAACAGGAGGCCAAAAACCCCAATAAACTATGTTCATTTAGAAAACCAAAAAAAGCCCCCTTCATTGCATACGCTTACAAGGTGAAAAATAGAGCACCATATAGATAGACAAACCTAAATTTGAATGATATCACCTCTCAAGAAGGCCCCATTATTAAAATGAAAGGCAAAGCCTTGAACATACTGAGGGGCAGTAGAAATTATGAATGTGAATATGAAAAATATGAAGTGTTGTAAAAGCAAAGCAGTAGGAGGCCTAGCCGGCAAAACGCAAGTGGTAGGATTAATACTGAAATAGGTGCTGGAGTAACTGCAAAAAGACAAGAGCTTAAGGGACACAGATCTAAGTGGTAAATTAATATATACAAATTTCCCTACTTAAGGGAAGAAGAAATCCCTTCCCAATACTGGATGAAAATAAGCCCTTTTGAATCAGTGTTTTGTAAAGATCTTTTTTACCCCTAAGAGAAATGCAAACAGGGAAATTTAAACCTAAAACATTGCTCAGCCTAAGAGAATTGAGTTCTGGGTGAATGGATGGATGGATATAGATAATGTATTATTCAGAATATTATCAACTTGATTTTTTGCTAAGGAGGAAATAAATACTATTTGAGTGAGCTGAAATGCTGATGTATTTGGTGAAACTGTTTCTGACTTAGAAATAAATCAAGTGAAACAATTTGGCCATGGTAAATATGCTAATAACTGTCTGTACAAATTTGATAAAACTCTTCTGTGCTGCCAGGGTTTTAATTTATTAACTAATGTGGCTATGATGACTGGAAAATGACTATGTGAACTAGTTAAACAAGAGGTGTAGAAAACCTGCCCAAGGAGGTGGCTCTTCAGAGTACTTTCCTCAGGGATACTTCCAGATGCAGCACTAGCCTGCTTTTACCAGGCTGTGTTTTAGCAGTTTTAAAAGAACAATTATTCAAAATACTTCTTGATTTCTATCTAAGAAGGCTTATGATTTTCAGTAACAGTTTCAATGTTACTAAGAGACAAGCCCAGCACAGAAAGCAAGCTTTGTCTTTGACCCAGGGCTCCTAGGACAGGGCACTTCAGAGCATTTCATGCATCTTTCTGGAGCTCAAATTTAACTCAGAGTGAGTGGTGCAGACAAAGGGTATGCCTTGTTTATCTGAACTAGCCTTACCCTGACTAAGTAATAAGTTCAGAAATCCTGCCCAGACCTCTCTGTGGACATGAGCTATTGGCCTTTGTTGGCATTAGCTCCATGAGAGTCACATCATTGGAACAGTACCTGAGATAATTTCAGGTTAGATGGACTGCATTTAATATTTTTTACTGCAGAGTAATCAAGATATAAATATTCACTAGGAAAAAAACTTGCAAGTATTAAAAAAGTAGTCATCTAATATATTTGATTTAACTCCTGTTTAGAGATGCCAAGTGTAATCCATAATGTTATTTTTTTTAACTTATACACAGAGCAAGAACTATTCATGTAAACTCTTGAAATCAACATAGAGTTTTAAATCATCAGTGCTTTCTAGAATTCATATATGTGTAGTAACTCATGGGCAGCAGAGAAGACACTGGCAAAATTCATTTAATAAATTACTCATTGTGGATTATTCACCTGCTATTTTTAAATATGAATAAAGAAATAAACAGGTTTTGATTAAAAATGTGAAGCAAAAGAGGGTACATGATGAACTATTTCTACATGCAAACATATTTCTGTGGTGAAATATCACCTCATTTAGAATAATCTACAGTATAATTTTAACATTGACAAGTCATTTCATTTAGAAGTCTATATCTGTGTAGATAGCACAACACACATATGTATCTTCAGTAAATATCAGTAAAGCCCTAGTTGCATTTACACTGCATGTACCGTTTTGTTAGATGACAAGCAATAGGGTACAAAGTCTGTCTGGGTTGCAGATAGTAGAGCTTGATTACAGATTTAACTTCCATTTCTTTCCTTCCTTGTCTTTTTTACTCTATGTATTGCAAATCTTTGACTGATAGAAATTTCAGAGCTAGCCTTACCTTTTAGAGTTGGTAGAATATTTAAGCAACACACACTATAAATAGCATTTAAGGAGGAGATTTTGCTTTCATCGTGAGACAGGATTTCATAAAGAACTAATGATGTTATTTTCTCACTCCCAAAACCATGCCTTTGATCATGGCAGTCTACTACTTCTGATGTGTTTTGCCTGGTCTTAGCCTTCAAAATCTATCTATCTGTTACTCCACCAAGGCATTATTAAAATCTTTGAACATGGTGTCCTGCCTGCAATTCTTCTTTATTAGTTTCCATCTTCTCTCTTCTCTGTCCACATGTCACTCATATGCTGAGATTTCTGAAATTTAGTTTAATAATTTCTTTACAGTGGAAATCATTCCTTTTTAATTGCTCGGGTGTATTTGTGCTTCCGTGAATAACTAAATACAGTAATCATAGAATGGCTGGGGTTGAAAGGCACCTTAAAGATCATCTAGTTCCAACTCCCCTGCCATAGGCAAGGACATCTCCCTCTAGACTAGGTTGGTGAAAGGCCCATCAAAGTATAATTTAAGGGATAACAAAAAAGAGGGACTGATGAAGTTGTTTGTGTTTTTAAAGGGCTTAGGTAGTTCAAATAACACAGTAATAGTGAAATTGCAAAGAACAAAATTGATGTATAGATGGGAAGATCTCCTCTAACTATAGGATAAGAGTGTTAATGAAATGGTGGCTTGAACTATTGCTAACGAAGTAAATTGCCACTCTAATACAGGTCATCAACCTTTTATAGAGTTTATTGTACTGTTTGTAATGTTTTCTTTCATGTAGTCTGATGCGCATGCTATGACTTCACAAATTTGCGTTGACACTGGAAAGCAGAGTTGGGAATAATCAGAAGTGTGCCTGAAGAGGACTTAAGAAATGGAAACATATTGCTGATTTTCTTGCTTCTATATACTATCAAGGTAGACCATGGTGCCACTTTGCTGACACTTTTTCTTGTTTGCCCATGTAAGATGTAAAGATGATTGTTCTGAATTCATAGAAGGCTGACTGTGTGACACAGACTGCAATGTCCTGGCAGTTTTCACAGTATAATTACAGCTTGTAAAAATAAATAAAATCTCACCTTGAAAACGCTCTTAAGAAGAAATCATAGAACACCCCTACAATAGTAGCTGAGGGTTAGGCACCTAAGACATACAATTATATCCAGGAAACTTTACGTAAAACATGATCAAAACCAAATAAAACATGTATAACTGTGAAAAGCATGTTCAATGCATGTCACCACCTCATGTTGAACAATTTCTGAAACAAAAAGTTTTTAAAATTTAATTCAAACTTATCTAATTCCAAGGACCTTTCAAGGCCATAAGAAAAGCCCCAAAATTAAATTAGTGAAACACCTATGTGAAATTCAACATTGAAATATAAACTCAAATATGAACTTAGACTTATTTTAATTTCTAATTAACGTATTTCTCCATTTCTGTTCCTTTACGGTAGCTGTTCCCATCGATCTTACTCCATTAAATAACTGCCTTTCCGCATTGTTCATTCACTTGGAGCTGAGGACTTGAAGCTGCACAAACTTTATATTAAGAAAATAGACTCTGTCTTCAGTACTTCTGACTCTTGCTTTACAAAGAGCAGGTTCCTTGGCCATGCTTAAAGACCTTCCTGGAGGTTTTGAAAGAGCTTTGCAGCTATTATTTTTCAAAATTTAAAAAAAAAAAAAAAAGGTGACACCTTGAATAGCCAAGCTACAAGCATGATTACTGTATTGTGAGCACAACATCTCAGATGTGAGGATTTGCCTGAGATTTACTTGGTTGAAGTTCTTTTTTTTTTTCCTTTTTTTAGAATACTTCATTGCTATGAGGGGTTAAACAACAAGGGAGCTGCAGTCCCACAACTTTATTATTTACATAAAGTGATATAGCGGAGTAAGATCTTCAGTTTGCTTCTCATTTCGGAAAGGAAATTAAAATACTTTGTTCTTTCCTCTGGACTTCTCAGCATAACACAACTGTTTCACTGATCACAATAGGACTAGCTATGCACTGGCTTGTCTCTGTGGCCATCACAAAAGAGGAAGGAATAAACAGCAGCACATGTGTCAGACAGACTCATAGCCTGGACACTTGGGGAAACCCAAGCACTGCATCTAATTGCTCTTTGGGGAAGCCATGGTGGTCGACAAAGGAGGGTTCAGCCAGAGGCATGATGCAGCAGCCTTTGTAACAAGTTCCATGTCACTGTGCATGCCAAGTATCAGAGTACATCCAATTCATGCCATGAAACTCTTCCAAATATGAGTCTATGCCTTGTAGACATGATCTAGCTCTATATCATTATTTCTTTATAGCTATATTATCAACATGCCAGTTTCCCTGCCCTGATTAGACACTGTAATTCAGCCCTGAATGGTACTTGTGCTCTGAGTTCCCATGTGACCAGATAACTTGGAAATGCTAACCGTGTTTAAAGAAAGAGCCTAAAGAAGATAAAATTAAACCCTTTTCCAAGAGCCTCCATGAAGTGACTGGGATACAGAATCATTCATCATCTTCTGCAAAGAGAGGGAGAGAGAGCACTTGCCTAGTGCAGTACAGTCTCATGTGGATTGCCCCAAGCTAGCCCTAGGCTAACAATGCATCTACACAGCACAGAAATGCTGTGAACTCAAAAATCAGCTTTGTCAAAGTGATGCTCAGGCTTATAAGCACAGCCAGTCTGTGAGGATAGTTTGCTAAGACCCTGTGCTGTGGCTTGACTGCTTCTGCTACTGAGACTGACCTGTTCAGAATGGATAAGGGACACATCTGACTTCATAGTGTAAACTCCCCTTGTCATTCACACCTAGCTTTGATGAGGACTCAGGCTCTCTGAACACTATCTGTTTATTTCAAGTACCACCAAGACCTCTTGATGGTGATGAGAAAGCAATTAATAATGAGGGCATCTCTATGCTGCAGGCTTCAGAGTTGTAGAGAAATTAGCAAGCAAGCTGTAAACAGTTTAGCTCAAGTATCAGAAAGGAGGCTTGTTGAGCACTGCAGGTCTCTGCATGGGCTCACTTAGAGGTCAGGTGCTCTGCAGTCTGTAGCACAAAGGCAAACGAGGTCCACACACACAAGCTACTACCCTCCAGTTGAGGTTATATCCCAAAGCTCAAACTCCTGAGAGCAGGAAGCCACCCAACACTGCCTCTCCATCACTTAAACTATACACACAAATCACAACCTACTCCTAAAATCTCTGTCAGTTTGTTCCCATTAAGGATCTGGAAAGATAACAGAAAATATTGTAGTAGATTAAGGAGATTGGGAATAAATAACCATAAACTCACACCATCTTGTTTCTTGCCACAGTGAAGCATTCATTGTTCTTGGTATTTTTCTTGACATCTAATGATAGGATAGGAAATACCAGTTTCTGAGAGCACCAACATGTAATGGTCTGGTTTTGATGCAATTTTTCCTTTTGATTGTCTTTTCTTTTTTTTTAATCCTGTTAAACAAACTTGACCTGGAAAAGAACTCTTCTACACAGACACCTGACACGATCATTCACTTTTAAAAATTTCTGCCTGGAGGAATTCTAATTTCTTTGTAAAGTAAGCACAGTTTGTCTGTGACTTTTACTTACAGACTATGTATGCATTAGTTTAGGATTAAATCCATTAAGGAGCCTAAATCCCAGCTGACTCTCCTTTCTGCATATTATATTAAGTCCCTCTTTCCCCTTATGCAATATCTCAATGACTAGCAAATGCATTGAGATTTTGGTCTTTGTGACTTCTGATTGCAGCGGTAGCCTTGCAGGCTGTGGCTTGATCTCAAGCTGCAGTATGAAATGGCATCTTACAGTACCTCTTGCTGCATTATCAGACTCCTCATGGTATGGTGAAATTGTGCCAAGGACAGTCTCTGAGCTCCACTCTTCACAGCTTTAAAAGTCACGCAGGAAAATGAAGGCCAGCTCTTCCCTAGTCCGGGGACCACAGAACCTTCAAGGGACCCTGACACTTAGAGCAGAGTTGGATGAACTCCAGCAACCAAAAATTGCAGAGATGAATGGGACTGTTCAGAGAGAAAAGGTTTACAGGTACTTCCCTGATGGCTTCCTTCTTCTAGAGACACAGAAAGCTCAGCCTCAGTCTCATCCCTTCCAGACTGTTGCCAGGCTGAGCACAAGGAAAATCTGTAGAAGTGAGTGCATGACTGATGTCACAGCAGGATGGTCAAGGTCAATGGCAGCTAATCTTAGCCTGACAAACAGTTGCAATTCTTATAACTTTCATCTGGCTTTCTGCAGAATTGTACAGATTTTTCTTAAAGTAATTAAAATAATAATTATATTATAAAAACACTTTACAAGATAATCTCCTCTTCAATTTCCTTTAATATTTTCTGGGGAATTACCATGGGTAACACAGAAAATAGGTAATTGAATTTCATTTCTATTACCATTTTGACAGCCTGAACTCTTTCCCAGGGTGACAGATTTAATTTCCCACACATGGCTTATATTGTTTTAAAATGCAATAATAAGTGGCATGATACTGTTTCTTACAGTGGCATCTAAGCCATTATTTAGCAATATATCTGAAGTATTACTTCTGAACTGATAGCCATTAAAATTTTTACAATAAAACTTAGCAGGGATAGATTGATACAGCATCACTGGAATCAGCTGTGTCGTGCTGATTCACACAAGCTCAGAACCTAACCTGTGATATTACTATGACTTTTTTTTTTTTTTCTCTTACCAAATTTTAGCATATTTTTCTTATTGATGGCCAGAAACAAGGCATGGAAAAAAACCTGTGAATTCATTATAAGCCCAGCCCTGCAACCCAGAGAGCTACACAAGGTGTGATGTGTCATTGTCAATTTGTGCTGAAGACAATGGCAGCAGAAGGTGTTCTGCTTCTTTCCAGCACTGCTCAGCAACTCATAACATTTAGGTTGCAGGAGCAAGCTTTGTTTGCATAGCTGCCAATGATAGAGTAAGGCAAAACTAGGAAAAGGTGGATAGCTCTCATGAATTCCTCTTTCCAACACAAATTTGAAGGCTAATAAGTGTTACGTAATGCAGCTGCTTTCGGTTCAAAATCAAGTAGTTTAATTCACCTCTGAAAGAGCAGGCCTGTATTAAAATCCTCAGCTGTGGACATAAATACATGCTTTCTGCACAAGTTAATAGCTTTTCTGCATGCAAGGGTAGAGGAAGTTTAAGAAGGTCATAATTTCCTACCAAGTGTATTAAGAGAGGGTCACTTGGAGGTGCCGTGCATCCCAAAATGCGTTGCAAAAGTTCATAGGAATCCCTTGATAATTGCATTGCCTTTTGTAATTCCATGATGCTGAATTTTAGGTCTGTTTCCAGAAAGGAAGTTTCTGTCCTATTTGTTGTATAAATAGGTGTGAAAATACAGGTTAAAACAGAGCAGAATATCTGATAGCTAACCTGGAAGGGAGAAAGCTTCTACGGCAGAAAATGGGAAAAGTGTAAAATAATTATATAGACCAAATAACTTAGAAAAGTCAGCCCTTTACACTTCCTTTGCATTCTTTGGAACTATTCTACAAAGATCTTTTTGCCTCAGTTCCTGAAAAGAATTTTGTGATAACTTTCAGCTTTCTGTTTATGGGGCAGGCAATTGCACACTAACCCAACCCTGACACGATGAAATGAAGGAGCTGTGGTTTTTAACCCTTCAATTTTTTCAGACACAGTGGCAACTGTATTTCTGTACTCCCCATCCTTTCCTCTTGCAGCCTTCAACACACACCTCACAGAGACCCTATAGCAGTTCTCAGTGAAAGCAGAAGTGAGAGCCAGCTGATGTTATGCTGAAGCTGTTGCAATCTTTTCTCAGCCTGGTAAAGCAGAAGACAGTAGGTGAAGATGCTATGGGTGGGGAAGCAGCTGGAAGGATGATATATCAAATGGGAGAATAACACTCTGGGTTCATGACAGAATTAAGGTATTTATCTCATCTATGCAATATCTCCTCTCTACAATAGCAATAGCATTCATTGCTTCTGCTTACCAATACCATAGAGAATACACCTCATGCAAGAAACTGCCTGTTTCTTCCTCAATAGAAGGAAAGAAAATGAATATTTCACCAAAATTAGAGCTGTATTTTGGAAAATTTGGTATAGTCAGCATGGACAAGGTGAGAGACATTTTCAGGAATGCTGGCAGGAATTAAGGAAGCTATTGCTAAAGGATGTGACTGTAGAAATATTCCAGAACATATAATTGCAACACTGGCCCTTTGGCATTTTAAAAAGCCCTAAATGCTGTGATACACTTGCATAAAATCTACTGTAAGAGAATGAAAGTCTGTACATATTAATAGTTAGCTTCATTTTGTGTCTCAAATCAGTCTCCAGCAGCATTGGTAGGTTAATCAATGCTATTTCACTAAAACTAAACCAGTTCCTGCCAGCAACAGACCTCTTCTCCCATACAGAGGGTCTACCTTGGACATGGAGCTAATTAGGTCTTTGAGCTCACAGTACCATATTTGCTTTGGTCTGAGGTTGTGCAGATGTCAAACAAAAATAACCATTTCCAAACCAGAAAAACTGCAACTGAATTTCTTGGCTACCTCAGCTTGTTTCAGACAGAAGTGTTGCCTAGCTGACCTCAGTTTACCAGTGCTGAGTTCAGGGGGTATATTGTTTATTGCCTAAACCATAATGGAGTTCCCCTCTGAACCATTATTAAGAAATGCAGCATATAAAAAAGTATGCTGTTCATAAGTGGAATTTCATAAAAATAATGTAAAGTAGACAGATTTACCTTGAAGAATCTATAGTCAAGGACCTGAGTACTTACCAGAAATTCATGGCTTCCCTTCTTCAGAGCATTCAGACTCCAGGAACAGATCTACAGGAAACCACAGGGAAAAATTCAAACCTGCAGTGAATCAATAGAAGTAGGCAAGAAATGGCTGTGAAATAACTAGGAGATAAGTGGATTAATCTCGCACAAGGGTTGGCTAGGTTTTTTCTGCTTGAGCTCTACTGGCTGAAATTTGAACTGAACGTGGAGCCTCCTGTGGGGTGTTTAACCTCCTGCAATTCCACTTATCTCAAGGAAAAGTTCAGTTTCTTCTAAAGGAAAATCAGTAGCCCAGAAGATTAGCTGCACATTTCCATGATTCATTAATTGTGAAGCAAACTACACTAGTTTGATATTTAACTGGTTTTTAAACAATATTATTTTTAAATACAGTCAAAACAAACCTCAAAACAAAAAGGTTATTTGAAATGAGAAATCAAAACCTAGCATATATCAGAATGAAATGTGGATTTTTAATATATTTTTGTCGTTGTGTTCAGTGATTTTTTTTTTAATTCATGAAGGAAGAATGTGACAAAATCAAAGCATACTCAAAAGCGTTACGACAACCATGAATCTATGTTTCAAATGTAAACTTTAGCTCCACATTAGAAACCACAGTAGTTGTAGGAGTAACTATTGCAGAAAGAGTTACAGCCACAGTCAAGAGCAAGTGTCTCTGACCAGTGTGACTGAGGAAGTTGCCTACACATCCATACATCGAAGCCTGACACACACTATACCCAGAATCCTTGCTGCTACCTCCTCTGGTTAACTGGTCGGAGTATTGATAGCAACCAGAGACTTCTCTTTCCTTTATCCCTTGTAAAAGTCTCAATGCATCAAGGAGAAAACTATTATATTCTTCTGAGCAACAACTGCCTTTTGCTGAACAGAGGGTTTTTTCTTCCTTCCAAGCTCGTAGGACAAAAAAGCTACAAAGCACAATTTGGATTTCTTTGTGGAAGCAGTGCAAGACACAGAGGAAAGAATTTACAGTGATTTTACACTCAGATGTTCCTTTCTTCTTTTGTTTTTTTCACCTTAAATTTGGCATGAAGTTTCTAGGCAATTTTGTGCTTATGTTAATGTAACATTAAGGTTGATAAATCAAGTTCTCAAATGTCATGAAATGCAGAAGTCAGGCTGTAGGCTCAACCTTTACTCTGGCTCTTTGCCTCTTTCTTAAAATATAGTCTGACTTTATGCTATTATAAATTATTACTCAGACTACACAGAAGTCAGTATAACACAAACTGGAATTTTCTACAAAGCTTTATAAAAAGTAAACTCAAAATGCTGTGCAGCTGGGCTATATAAGGAAAGGAACAATTAAATCACAAATGCTTCTGTACGTTCTTTCTTGTGTTTCAATTTGGCATGATCATCTCTCTGCCATTATTCATGCAATGAAATTTTGGATATCATTGGTATTGTAGAGGTGTTGTCTCTCACAGTGATACTGATATTCATGTGCAAATGAAAGTATTCATCTGTGAACACAAGTATTCCTTTATTTCCTGCCAAGACTGCTGGATACTGAAGATAAGCCTTTCTGGCCTCAAAGGATAGAAGTGGAACACCTTAGAAGGAAGGGAATTCTTTAAGGCCTTCTGCTTTCTGGACAGTCTTGACAGAACAGCTATCAGTAGTAGCAGGACAGGAGTCTGCACAAGGTTGGGTTTGTCTAAGATCCCCCTTACAGCCACAGTAAACATCAATTGTGTGATGGCAGCTATCCTCAAGTTTGGGCAAGGAAGACAAGACTGATTAGTATTCTCCTTACAGCCCCTTTTTTTAGGCACTGGTCACTCCACACACATCTTGATTAGTCCTTCACTGAGCAAAGCCCTTTAAGATCAGCAAAGGAGGTCTGTGTTAAGGTAACTTCCCTGTCTGACCATCTGGAGCCACTATGACAGTCACACTCACACCACCTGAGCTGGGACTGAAGCCCCTTCGCAGCTACACCATACTGGGGGTTATCAGCTCCTCTGGTCTCTTTAGTGTCCAGTCACCTGGCTGGTGCCACAGGTCCCCATGCCCTTTTTTACGCGAAGGACCGCCAGTTCATGGCCTCCTGCCAGGGGCTCCTGCCACCCAGAGCTCGATCTGCAATTGGCACTGCAGCTGCCCACTGAGCTACCTGCCCTGAATGTATTCCTCAACATATAATATAAATACGGTGTTTCACATGCACATGTACATTAGTTTCATAAAAGGTGGCATGTAGGGCTCCATCTTCTGTCAGAAACCCAGCCCAGCATCCATGCTTTTTTGACCATAATCTACTTAAAACTGGGAAAAGTACTATGATGAAGAGTAGAATTACCTTGATGGCTTCCTATATAAGTGCAAAATATCTCGTCCATGTGTGTAACAAACTCTATGTTAAAACATGAAGATTTATTTTTCAAAGCCGCATATGATCTGCTGGATGAAGGACAAAGAATCTGGAAGATGCTATGTTCCATCATGGCAGTCTCATGCAAACTATTCTTCTGGCTCCTTTAGAGATGTAAAGGCCCTTCTACAAGAGGGAGAGAGCCTAAAGATGGTGGATATAAGGGTAGATATAGACAGTCATGTATGGATTATCAGGCTGATACGATTAATTTCAACCATTACTTTGTCATGCAGGCAACTATTGAGGACAATTTCTTGGTATGGCTATATTTTAGAGTGAAAATGTTTCTGCCTTTTAATATTGCAGCTCAGAACTTCTGGTATGTATGTGTGGAATGCAGAGCTCACAAAAGCAAAGTACTTTAGTTTCCACCACTTAAAATAATGTAACGGGAAACACAAGAGACCCAGGCAGCATTCACCAAGGTAACTACATCATAAGATTGCCATGAAAACAGCTTTGTAGCACAGCATTTAAGGGAAGATTATATGGAGGGCACCAGTGGACCCCATAGGACAAGACTCCTCCATCACCATTGATCCAATGATATTAAGCCTCTTTGAAGATAGGGTGAGCTGTAATCCTTAATTTCTCCCTCCCACCATGGAAGAAACTCCACGTCTTTGGTTTTCCCTGAAGCCCAAGGAGTCCTATTCCTGCCCTGCACCCAGGTCAACCTATTCGCAGCAATGCTGTGCCTTGGTGGGAAACTGGCCTTATGCCTAAAACACACTCAGAAAGAAGATAGAGAGGAGAGGCTTAGACGCTTGTAGCAATCAGGTTTGTTTTGAACATAAAGCTGCCAGAAGATAAAGAGTATTTGAGAAAGCTGTGCTTTTCTTTCTCAGCATGTGAAGGAATATAGTCCAAATAATATCCTGGATATACCACATCTAAATATGAATGCACAAGGTTAGAAAGAAGTCAACTGGTCAAGGTTATTACCCTGGATAACATCTACTGAGATTTATCAGACTCCTAACAGCAATTTTCATCACACTAGTAAGCACGGTACTATTATGCCTGTGATTGAGAACTCTTGAAATTTTGATAGCTTTCAGATACTTATCTCTGAACACAAAGAGAAATTTTACAATTGTACCACTGCAAAAGTGTCCCAGTTTTAAATAAATTATTTCAGCTTTAGTCAAAGATGTGAAGCATACTGCTTTATAACAAGTGTCTGCTTCAAGCACATTTTTTACTGGTCTCAGATTACTCTTCAAGAATTATTTTTACATACTGTGCATAAGGATGTGTACTCGCCTTGAACATATATTCAAGGTAAAATCTTACTCTAGGTGACGTGTTTGCATTTGTAGTGAAGAGTGGGAGAGGGAAAAACTCCTCCAGGTGTTGGGGTGAGGTCACATAGCCATGTTCTAGAACAGGAGCTGGATATCCCCTCTGTCTAGCCAGGGTGAGACCCAGTGAAGAACTGGTGGACTCTACTCCACCATGATCATGCACTGGTGAAAGGAACGAAAGCCTATGCATTGTGAGAGGAAAGGATGCTTCACCACAGAATTTAAGTGTCACAGATTACTTTGTGCTCCTACTGTGTGCAGTGAGGACAAGCTTTACCCCAAGACTCAATGTTTTGGGTGCCTTTCACCACAGTCTTCATTTTGGGCATTACCCATGGCACGATTTAGCCTAATGTGAAAAAATCCCTGGCAAACCAATTTTCTTTACATAAGCCTGTTGGCATATCATAATGTTTAAGTTCCCTTCCATTAAATGCTATTCTTTGCATCTTAAATTATTTCAGACAGTTTCCTCTAACATTAACTGGAATTAACATTCACATTGTGATATATTGCAAATGACGTCTGATGGACTAACTTTTTCCCCCCAGAACTGTATTTCCTACCAGCCAGATAACCTCAGAATTTGGGCAAATTATTATATAATGTTGTTTCCAAGCAAAATAAATATGTTCAGTTTTCCTATAGGCAGTGGCATTAAATAACAGTTAAACAGCTCTATCCTCTACCCACTAAATTTGGTGGCAAAACTCCCACTGACTTTGTGGGGGCAGCATTTGATTTACTGTAACAGTCACAGAAATTATAGGTTAACCTCTAAATGTAGGGAAAGCTTGGCCACATGAGCCTCTAAAGACCTAGATATTTCAAACATATCTGTTACTCCTACTTACACGTCACTCCATACACTTTCAGTCTCCCTTTCTCATGCTTTCACTAATTGCACAGTCACGTTTGTGAATGCAGTCAAATCAACTGGAATAATTAAAGCTTATTTTTAGGGACAATTGCAATCCATAGGAGGTAGAAATTTACCTACTCCCCTTTCTCCAGACAAGGAAACCAATCTTTTGAAGGTTAACTGCCAAAACAAAATCCAGAGAGGGACTTTTGCATGTTTAACCACATCTATACACAAACTTATAACTCCCTTATTGTCCCCACTATATCCAGAGGTGTCTAAACTCCTTGATCTCTTAAGCAACTTCCTATGTTCTTGTGCCAGAAAAAAAATGTTTCCAGCTGTATGATATTTGGTGTTCCTTTTTTTTCTGACATTATTGCCAGTTGCAGCCATGCACCAAGCTTTTCCTGGTCAGGTCTGCCCTTCCTCACTCCAAAGAATGAACACTGTGAGAAGTTGCTTTGCACAGAGGAGCTCTGCACTAAGGAAATACTTAAGTCATGGCCCAAGCTGAGGGGGTGAGGAAATTCTTAGAGCAATCACTCTAAACCCTTTTTTAAGAAAGAGACTTCCCTCAAAAGAGTGTCTCCAGGGTAATCCATCCAGATGTCCAGAGCAGCCTGTGGAGAACAGAGATACTGAACATCAGCAGACCATTCCAGAAAACTAACTCTAACCTGCATAAACAACCTCATTTCTGCAGAAATCCCAAGAGACAACACACCTCCACAGAATCAGGCCCTCCCTACTTTTTCAGGGTTTGAGGAAAGGGATGGTCATTTATTGCAACCCAAATGAACAGTAAATATCAATATTTTTTGCCTGACTCAGCTGCCCTGTTTAGTGTATTGATCTACCCATCTTCCAATTCCTATTCCTGTGCACCAAGGGAAGAAAACCAAGCAGGTTCACAGCATTTATTTATGTCAGCACACCCCAACACCAGTCCCAGGGGCACAACAAAAATTCTCATTTCTTCCCTTTTCTTTGCAGGAGTGCAAAATGAAAGTCACAGTGTAGCTTGCTACACTCTGCTCAATGTTTATGAACAACATATAAGAATGTAGAAACCTGGAAATGTTACTGGAATAGTCACATGGGGCATAAGTCACCTGCAGTCCTGCATGTGCCAGTACCTCTACCTGCACTGCCAGCTTCTCTCCTTCATCACAGTTGTAGCCTGCCCTGGGGGGTAGCACAGTTACAAAAGTGCGTTATCATATCGTATCATATCATGCAGATAAATTACTGAAATAATGTCAGGAAAAGCATAAAACCAAACCAACCAACTGAAAAAAAAACCCCAAACCAAACCAAAACAATAAAACCAAAAAACCCAAATGATAATTTATTTATTTATTTAGATTAAGATTAGTTAATAATATTATCTTCCAGTCTTAGAATCTGATTTTTTTGTTACAACTGAGAAAGGCTGAATAAATATTTTTAAATGTCAGAAATCCCTTCTGATCCAAACGAATATAGAATAATACTAATAATTTTCCTGTAATAGTAGAAGAAATACCTGAGGCAAAAAAATGCTATGAAAGGATGCTTTCCTTACTAAGTTTTCCTTACTGAGTTAATCTTGAAGATTTAGTCAATTCCAGTTCTTTTTTTTCAATAGATATTTAAAGAAAATGAGGAAAAGGGTCATTTTTGGTACTTTCAGGTGCAACTTTTTCTCACAATGCTAGGAATCTTCCACAGTACACCAGATAAGAATTCTTGCCCTTAAAAAAATGTAGTGGCTTTGTAACTAAATAATGTTACCCATTTGGGAAAAAAAAAAAAATCTCTGCAGAAATTGTACTCAGTCATAGAAAAGAAAACTTGGGGAACAAAATTGTCCCCTTTAACATTTTGTACTAGTTCTGTTACAAAATTTTTAGCTGTCAATATAATGGAGGGAGTGCCAAACAGACATGAAACAATAATAAGCCCCTATGGATTATAGAATCATAGAATGGCCTGGGTGAGGCTGACAGGTCAGTAGTTCCCAGAGTCCTCCTTTCTACCTCTTTTTAAAGGTGGGTGCACTGTTTCCCCTTCTCCAGCTACCCTGGACTTCACCTGACTGCCAGGACTTTTCCAATAAGGTGGAGAGAGGCTTGGCAACAGTATCAGCCAGTTCCCTTAGGACTCTGGGATGCATCTCATCAGATCCCATAGACTTCTGAACATTCAGGTTCTGCAGGTGGTCATGAACCTGACCTTCACTTACAGTGGGAAGGACTTTGCTCTTCCAGACCCCATCTTGCTTTCCATCCACTCAAGAGGCGTGGGAAGAGAGGCTGCCATTGAAGACCAAGGCAAAAAGTTATTGAGTACCTCAGCCTTCTCCTCATCCAATGTTACCAGTTTTCCAGCATTGAGAGGGTACACATTCTTTGACCTTCTTTTTCATGTTAATATATACCTCTAGAAACCTTTCTGTTATTCTTTTGAATCCCTTGCCAGTTCATTCTTTGAGTTCCAGTTTCACCTTGGCCTTCCTCTCCCCATCCCTACATAACAGAACTTCATCTTCCCAGATCAACTGTCCTAGCTTCAGCCATCTGTGCATCTGCTTCTTTCCCTTTAGTTTGACCAGCAGGTTCCTACATATATCATAACAACTCAGACACAAGAATAAAGTGAGGTCCTTCTACAGGGGAAAAAAATTATGCAGAACAAAACAGAACAACTCAAAACATTTAAAGGGAATATATTTTGCTTTCTTTAATTTATCTTTAATCTATCTCCTGCTTATTTACTCTTCCATAAAATCCTAATTGTAGTAAAATATACTGGGACTCAGAACAGCAATTGGTTGTACTATCATAGGATCATTCAGGTTTTGCAGAAGACCAGTTAGTCATAATGCCACTGTGACTATAACTGTTATAACATTACTTTAGATTTACCTTCGTGATCATCTTAATTTTAAAGGGCAAAAATAAAATCTGGCATCTTTCAAAAATAACTACTGCTACAAGTTTAGAGACTAGTCATAAAGTACAAGCACGATTACTAGCAGAGGGGCCAGAAATAACAGTGGTAATAAAGCAGATGCTTCAAAATACATTGGTTTCCTTTAATTCTGTATGCAGAAATTCATTTACAAAGAAGAGGCCAATATTTCCCACTTTTCTCAATTATTGAAGCATCTTGAAGGTCAGGGGAAATATGTAGATTTAAATTGTTAAATCTTTATCATTACATTTTCTTCTTTCTCTTTTAACCGTGTAAACAACATTTCTGGGTTAATTTAATGTAAAAAGATTCTTTACTCTTCCTGAGTCAGAAAGTAGCCTGAAACACAGCTCCAAAAGGACTTTCCACTTAGTCTCAACATGCAGTACCCGTGCAATTCACATTTCAACAGCATGTATTGGATTTCAGAATGTTTCTATGGGTAATAATGAGTTATCATTTATTTTTAATCTTCTGCATTCACCATAAAACAATTTAATAAAAATAGAAATCAACACCTCTATATTTTAAGTGGGACCTCATAACTGATATCTCACACCATGGGAGCTCAGTCTCTACTGAGAACTATTTTATCTAAAAAATAAATCCTCTATAAAATTTGTGTACTCTGTATGCCACAGTCAAATATTTTTAAAAATGAGGAATGCAGTATTGACTCTAGTTTTCCTAGTTTCAGAACACTTTTCCTCCAAATTTACTCAGAAATTGCAGTAGGATAGCCTGGAAGGCCACAGATTAAGGGACCCGCAAAGGGTGTGTGGGAAGCTGGTCCACACAGGATTTTACACAGGACAATTTCACAGTTTCTGTACTTAAAATGCTTCCCAGCCCTTCCCTCCAGTCTGCATTCATTCAGATGAAACAACTAAAATGAGGTTTGACCAAGCAGGAGGAGTCCCAAAGCCTGCATCAATCAGCTAAGCTCTATTGAAGTCAATGAGCCAGTTTATTCTGGCTGAGGTATGGGCCCCTAATCTCTATAAAAGAATTCATCTACACATTTAGTACAATAAAACCCAACAAAGCTGTGAAATTTCCGTTTCCAAGTTGGATAGGTCTGTGGAGGTTGGTCATGGATGGAAGCAGCCCTGATCTCAGTGCCAGCAGGGGAAGGAAGGATCCCCTCTGGTGCTGTGGCTGGGCATTATCACATGAAAGGCAGCATGTGATGCCCTGGGAAGTATTAATGTGAGTGGCTCTTTTTCGACTCTGCTAGAGCCAGGCTTGGATGTGTATAAACAAACAAGCAGACACAGGGCCAGGTGTCAGCTAAGCCTTCCACCAAATACAAACTTTCACATATTTATTTATGCAGGGACTGCAGTGAATTTAAAGGTCAGTATGGATTACCTTGACTTGATATCACCTGGAAAGTTCTGTTCACCACAAGTGCTTAACCTGCATGTCATTCCTTGAACTAATGAAAAATGTTAACTTACAAAAAGGTGCCTCTCAACTCACTTTAATGCATACTTTGTTTAAAAGTATGTCTTGGGAGTCCTTGTATTTCACATTCCTAATATAAATATTACAAGTGTGAAAGAACATCTGATCAAAGAGCTTTTGTTATCTTGATTCTAGAAAAAGATACCATCTATTACAAGCCACCTTGTGTCTGCTAATATTGGGTTTTCTTCAGGGGTTTTCTTTAGGGTTTTTTTTGTTGTTGTTTTTTTTTCATTTGTTTGTTTGTTTGTTGGGGTTTTAGGGTGTTTGGGAGGGTTGTTTTTCAGTTTTGTTTTGGTTTGTTTGTTTTTTCTTTTTTTACCTATTGCTAGTTCTGCTGACAGAGGTGACAAAGAAACAAAAAATCCAGACAAAAAAAGTCACATAAATTCTCCATTTTTCTGTGTTCTCATTTACACCAGGCTTAATTTCAAACCATATGTGTATTTCACATTGTGGTGGCGTAAATGACTACACAGGTGCAGAGCAATACAAAGTCTGCCCTAAAACCAGGGATGTTCAGATCATCTGTGAGCGCTGTTACCCAGGAGACCAGTTTATGCAGCAAGGTTAGAGGAGATGACTGGAAGGGAAGTCTCACCTTGAGTTAATGATCTAACATACAACAGATTTAAAAACTGAAGATTGCAGAGCAATAAGTGCCTATACATGAGTTTCATTGTGCATACAACTAAACAGACAGAAATTCATATAAATGGGCTTACCATTTCAAACATCAGGATCATACTAGTGGGAATAACCTCAGATATTCCACCTCTTCTAGGACAGACTATCAAAGGGATTTTTTAAATTTATTTTCCAGCAAAGGAACCCTTGTGTAGCTTGTCACATCAGCACAGTCTCATTGAATGGATTAGAGTGTGACATAAACAGCTGGATCACTGGATGTGCAAGGACTGAAAGCATGCTGGAAAGGAGAACAAAGGAGTAATTAGTGGTATAATCCACTAAGTGTTTTAAAATCCAAGGGGATAAGGTTACTGGGAGTGAAAGGTGGAAAGTGGCTGCATTTGTTTGTGCCTTAGAGATGCTATGGAGGTGGTGAGCTGAGAAAAGTGGTTTCTTCGGGGGAGGTAGAACTGGGTTCAGGGGTGTTTAATGTGGATCCCCCCACCAGTATTTGTCTCTGCATCAGACATCATGGAACATCAGAGGAATGATGGACAGTGGGTGACAGTGACACCAGTCTGGCTGCTGGGGGTTGCTTGCTTTAGGCAAACCACGACCTGTCTGGAATCACAGAGGCAGGTGGCATCTCTCTCCTTCATCAGTTTGACCTGTTTTGCTTAGAAAGTTTACCACTTTACCTCTCAGCCCAGTATGGTCCAGTGAACAAGTCCTTTCTCTTCATGTTCCACTTGAGAAAGTCTGTATTTTCTCATCTCTTTTACAGTGATGATTTTATCTTTTTGTGAATATCTCTATTTTCAGAAAACATCTAGAAATTCTCTAAAGAAAATCTCATTCTCTTTCTTAAATGCTTTCCCTTTGATTTACTTTGCTATTCTTCACTTTTATGGCTATTGCCTTCTTTTTCTTTATTTACACTGTATACCATATCCGTATTTCAGCTCATTTTCTTTTACTTTCTTTGTATATCCTTGTGCTCATTCACTCAGAAAATGTCATTTCCAATAAGTGATTTTCAGGTCCTGAGTCTCCTGTATCTTCCTTCAGTGTTCAGAGTTGCAGTACTTTTTCTTTATATTTTTCAACTCTCTTTGCTTTTTTTCTTAATTAGACTGTTTTTTTACTCTTATGCTTTCATTGCCCCAACATTTCCTTATCACTTCTCTCCTTTGGTCCACGCCACTCTATCTTTTGTATTTGTGTAGAACTAAAGCAGTGAAAGTTGCCCTGCACCACTTCAAGTCCTTCTTGTCATGCTTTACTTTTGGTCCCTTTTCAGCTAATTATGCAGTCCTACCCTATGTTTTTTACTGAATCTAGTAATTCTTTTTTTCATAAACTTTGCTTTACCCTCTTTCACCTCCATTCTCTCATTTCTTTAAAAGAAATTGCCTTCATGTACGAGTTATCAAAGCCATAAGTTCTAATACCAGTATCACCTCTTGAAATATTTTGAGTAGTTGGGATATGAAAACCCTTTCTCATTTTTATTTAAATATAAATAGAAGTCAAGTAACAGAACCTTGTGAATCAAATTCTAACAGGTGCATTAGTTTGATACAAGACAAAATGGAATTTTGAGATATCCTTTCATTTTATTATGAAAAGGGTGCTTTAGTCATTCAGTTTCACAGGATTATGAGTTGACAGTTGACATTGCGGAGGAGCATGTTTGTTCTACTTTGGGCTTTTTTAAGCAAAGCTCTGAAGATACCCCTGGGATTGTTGGACTTGCAATTGAATGAAAAGTTAAAATTCATTTTACTTATCTCTAAGTGTAAAGCAGAATATATGCAGGTATTACTCCCCAAAAATACCAAAGAAATTGGAAAGATTCAAAAAGGTTTATTTCGGAAGCAAGGATGTTGAAAACTTACAAAACCTTACAGTGCTGCCAGACAGCACCAGGCCTCAGGGAAAAGGCAGTTCCCGCATTCTCCCAGGGATTTTTATCTTCACTCTGTCCTTGCTTGCTCTCTCTGGCCAAGGAGGCCCCGTACATGTCTGCAAACATTATCTCTCCTGCACAGCAGAAAGAGTGCTCACTCACAACCCTCTCTGCAACTTTCTCTGGAATGCAAAGGGAAAGGCAAAGGTAAAGAAACTATCTAACCCTCTTGAGAGAGGCACTTTACAGGCAGGAAAGGCTTCCAGAGCAAAAAATGAGTTCTAGTTTCCCGTTACAAATTCTTACAAAAAGAGTATCTATTCCTACTCTAAGCCCCAGCAGAAGACAGAGACTTTTCATATCTGTCACTGTTTTGCTCAATTTAACACATATTCTCAGAGGAGCCTCTGTCTTGAATCTCAAAACATGTGGTTGTTTCCACTGGTCAGACAGTGACACTATGACCTGAGACTGAGATCCTAAATCTGGTAAGGACTCCTCCTGAAACACAGGCTCTTCTCACTCCAGTCCAACCAGCAGTTAAACACTTTAAGCACAGCAAACAACTGCAAAGGGACAGCCTCACTATCAAGTATCCTGCTGCCCAGTTTTTTGGAAAACCCAGGTAAATACATCATTCCAGATACCTGTGATAAATCAGATGGGATCTTCTGAACAGCCTAGGCAGCCACTCCCTTGGGTTTTTGCTAAAGCAGAAATGCCTGAACTTCACTCAGCCCCATCCATTCTGCCCTGGTTGTCTTTTCCCTCATGCCATGTTAAATCCCATGGGCAAGCCAGTAGTAGAGCGGTGCGGCATAGCCCTGGGCTTTGGAACCCCAGTCAGGGTGGGCTTGCCCACCAGTCCTGCAGGCTGGGGCCTTCAGGTGTCAATGAAATTGTACAGGGGCTGAAAAGAGTCTAATCATGCTTAAGGGTTCTCCTTAACAACCTAAGTTGGCATGTAGGTAAAGGCAGCCTGTATGTGTAATATTTCACAAAAATAACCTGTTTTCCAGAATGCTAAATGCTACTTTACAAAGCACAACTTAAGTAACTTCAACTTTGGATGACATCAGCAACAAGACTCTCAAATAAAACATTTCTGAAATGGTCATCAGCACTCTTAAATAGGAACAATTAGCATTTTGTCATGTTCCCAGAAGACAAACCATTTGCTTTCTGTTTAATGAGTGCCAATTCTGATACTGCTGACTTTTTTTCCAAGCAGTTATGAACACTCACTTAAAAATCTGAGGATGTTGTTTTCAGAAAGTAACATTTCTGAGGGAAATGAGGTTTGTTTTTTCCCTCTGGTCTGCCTTGCACAAAAGAAAATAAGTGTTGAAAGTGATTTAGTGCCATAAATAAAGTTCTGGAAAATTAACACTGATACTGGACTTTTCCATCCCTTGAAAGTTCAGATTTTCAACGACAAGGAATAAAACTTGTTTTCAGGATAACAATGCAGGCTGCAGATTCACTGAGGCAACTTCTTAGAATAAGTACACATTGGAAAAGAGGACAGACAGATTATTTTTTCTGTATTTGATAAGTAATTGAGTGTTTTCTCAGTGTTTTGAAAAGTCAAGTATTTATGGTTGGATTTTGCTATT
>JAWWMP010000116.1:34899062-34924617 GCA_035047865.1 Dendrocincla tyrannina | reverse complement strand
CATACAGTATTTCTCAGGTTTTTATGAATTTTGTATAGTTTGTATTGATTTACTCTATATGTAATCACAGTTTCTCAGGCCACATATTTTTGCTGCCTGATAGTTTCAGCAAGAAGTAGAGTCATTGTGAACCTGTCTCCTTCGAATGCAGCCCTCCCTTCCATTGGCAATAGTAATGTTATAAAACAATAGTGATTAGTCTCCGTCCTGTAAAGGATTTAACCCATTTTTGCCAATCCAGCCTTGGTTTCCATGGAAACAGAAGACAGTAACACAGAAAACAGAACTCTTTTTTTTTCTTTTGCTGGATGTCAGCTGCCTTCAAAGTTCATTCACAAAGCCCTCCCTGCTCCACATTTTTTTATCCTTAAACCTATAGATTTTAGGATTCAGAAAGATTCAGTAATCTGGGGATTTCATTTTGCTGCAAATGGTTTTAAGGAAAATTTGTGCCCAGCAAAATTTGACAGAATGATAGACTTGGACATTGGAGTCCTGGGTTAATTCACAAAGTTGTCTGAATTCAGTTTCTCATAGAAAAAATGAAGCCTTAGTGGAGCCTGTTGGCACTGTAATTTATCAGGAGTAAGACAGACAAAAGCTATTACCTGGATTACCACTTTTGTCATCTTAAGATACAAGTGTAGAGATGACTAAAAGCATATAACAGTCAAATAATATTCTATGTCCTTAGAAGGAGTTTTTTTTGGCTTTCTGAGAAAAGAGAAATATTTCTTTAAAGCCATTTGAAATACATGAATATATCACCTTACTCTATTAAGGACTCTTTAAAGGATATCTTATCAATTAGGTTGTCTTGGGTTTTGGTGAGGTCCAGAAGGCATGTGCTAAAATTTTAGAAATTAAATATATCAAATCAAATTAGTCATCTGTCTGTGTAGAAAAACACTTTTAAAGGTCACAAAGGTGAAATGTATACAAAGCATCATTTAGCACATGGTAATGCTAAAGACTAGTACTATATTCCAAGACTAAAGAAGCTGAGCTTCTTTTCCATGTAATACTTGTTCATTAATAAAACTATGAGTTTTTCATCAATGTTTTTATTACCAGTAATTTTATGACAAAAGTTATGCGGGATAAATGGGAGACCCAAAGTAACGGATTCACATCATTTTCTGTTCAAAGGATGACTGATCATGTAAATCACTAACAGAATAGGTTGCCATGCTACATAAGCAGCAAGACAGGTCTCACTAAAACAGAGGAGACTGATTGCTTCATGTGGTGTTTATATTTTTCAAATTTGGAAGTATATAAGAGATAGAACATCAACACAGGTGGATAGGGAAGGTCAGAAATTTCACTTTAAAACATCCTTTTTCCTTCTCCATATTTTTAAAAAGCATTATGGCCTGTGGAAGCCAAGAAGATTTTTAACGTTTTCCTCACTTCTCTTATTATCTGCATCGTGTACTATATGGGAACCCTCACTATGAACTAAGGTTTCTCTGCGACATGTTCTTGCCTTGAAAAGCTGATGACTTTGGTTTCAATGAACATCATTTCAGTACTCAGATGCCATGTTTCACCTGTTATTGTTGTAAACTTGCCTGTTTTTATCCCTGACAGGGGAAAATAAAGCAAGGTAGTCAATATACATATGTGGGTTTTTTTGCATCCCCAAGCAATAACTTATTTACATATCTGTGCACATTCCTCCATAAACATCACATTGTGCCACTTTATATTTGTTTCACCATTCCTAACGAACTAAAAAATCATATTAAAAGTCTGCTCAGGCTCCCAATTCTCACTGGAGGCAGCTGCTCTAAGCACAGCAGCACAGGCACCCCAGCACCACAACACTGACAAAAAACGCTATCTGTGCTTTGCCATCTGACCTCAAATAATGGTGACCTACCTGCAAGACCAGCATAAACTCTCTAACATGACAAATGTCACTTTTGAAATATCTCAGATTTTTCCTTTTTTATCATGGGGGAGGCTTATGGAAAGAATAGTTCTAGACTTTCCTTCCCATTCCTCCCACCAACACCTCTGAGTCCTCTCCAGCCACCCACTCATTTCTGCAGTTCCATGCGGGCGACGATGTTGCCCCAAGTCCTGCCACCACCAATTGAGCAAAAATCTCACCACCTCACAAGCAACTCATGTCTCAGTGAAGTCAGATCAATCTGGCACCACCAGAAATGCCCCAAACCCCAGGGCTAACCAAAAGCACAACTCTGAGCACTGTGGTGCTGCCCATTTCTCAGACGCCTGAGAAGCTGCCCAGCCTCCACAGCATGTGCCAGTAAGGCTCAAGCAACTGTTGGCATGTATTTATATTGTTGACAGCATCACTTTGTTAGCACAGTCATTCTCATGCTGATGGGATGCTGCTTCTCACACCTCTGTCCCTAACTGCTTTAGTCACCCTTCAACCATGCATCAGAAGTGAAATAATAGGATTTTCTGATGAACAAAATAAAATTAATTCCCTAAATTTGTGTATACAGACAACAATTATGTGACAAGATGATCGATTATTTTTATTTTTTTGTACCCTGATATCCCCATGGACTTTTTGCTGGGACCACCAACTAACCTCACAGAGACAAATGAGATACAAAGATACAATTTTTGCTGCTGTCACCATGGGACCCATTTCAGTTAACAAGGTAACAGTGAAACCTTCCAGGTCTTTTCCCCAATTCTCTCAGCTGTCTAGACCCACTAACTTGATTTTTACCAGAGTAAAGACTTCATCAAATATATTTATTTTCTTTCACAACAGCGAAGCACAACAGTTGGCTCAGCTGAAATGAGCCCAGAGGTTCACATTGGTGCTATCATAAAGAGAACCACCTCTTGTCTATTTATTTCTTTTCACCTTTCTTGATTTAAAGAAGAAGAATGTCTTCAGAAAGGAATACCCTGGGATCTTTACAATAGGTGTTATGCAGTGGTAACACAAAGTAGAATTTTTGGAACAGATTTGTACACTTTCCCCACAAGTAACACAAAAGTAATTTACAGAAATAAAAGTCTAAGGAGAATTACATTATTACATCAAGGCAAAGTGGGATTGTATGGAGCTACTTGGTGACAGTTAGTGAATATGGCACAATGATGTCACTAAAAAAATTGATAAATGGAAGTGAATATCACATTGTAATGCATTTTTAAGAGTTTCAATGGAAGTTTTTATCTTCATAGAAATGAAGACTTGATTTTATTGCATTTTGTACTATTCGGTGTAGGTTGTATTTTTATTTAACTAAATCTTAATGCCACAGAAAATATAGCTACAGGACTTAGTAATAAAACATATACAGAATGTAAATGTAAAAGAAAGACTGCAGTACTGATTGAAAAGATATTATTTGAAAAAATCATCATTTTATTTGTATATTGTGAAATACAAGCATTTGTCTTTTGTACATTTTGTCTGGTGCTAATTAGATCTGAAAGAAATTAGTAAAGCAGCTTAAAATTAGTGTTAAAGTTTTAAAGCCACCATAATACTTAGATTATAAAAATTCTAAAAATTTCTAATAAATCTGTAAAAATATCTTATTTTGGTTTTGATGGTTTTTTATTTGCAAACCATAAAATTTCACTTTATGAGAACTCAGTACTCTGATTAATTTTCTTCATTATTCATGTTTAAAGTTCTTACAACTTGAGTGGTTATAAATCTCTCATGGTTCGAAACTTATCCTACAAGGGTTTTAACAGAGGGATTTCAAGACTGAGTATTATGAGAACAGCCTGCTGAAAACTCATGCCAAGTTATAAACAATACTTCCCAGAGGATATCAGCTTTCCATCACAATTCCCTTGTGATTTTCAGAAGTCAGTGCATCTCTAGATCTTGGCTTTGTGAATGACTTTTTTCATCTGTTCTGGTTTGTGGGATCCATTTTTCTTACTCTCCTAACCTTCTTGGGTAAACTGTGTGAAAGATAATTTAGGTTGGCAGCTCTGTATTACTCCACCCAACACAATTCTCCAGCACCCATGCCCTGTCCTTGCTCATACTCTGCTTGAAAATTTTAATGATTAGGTTGCCTTCATGATTTGAATTTAAGAAGGAGTTGATGGGTTTCCAAAAAGCAGGACATCTACCTGCACAGAGAAGGCTGAACTACTAGTGCTCTCCAAGGGTGCTTAATTGCTACAATCAACCCTAATTAGTGGGAGGAAGCAGAGGAAGAAAAAAAGGCATCAGGATGGACATCTGGTGCAGTTTCCTGATCTCTACCTCTTCAAAATATAAATTGCAGGCAAAAACTGTAAACTGAGTAGCAAACCTCCTGAGTCCTAATGGATCATGACTGTGAAGAGCACACTCCTTTGATGATTCCCTTCTATGTACAAACAAACTCCATCTTCTGTTCTTGTTTATGCTTAAAATTGAAAGGTACTTAGCAGTTCATAAGCCAGAAAACCTGTCCATTAGTTCCCTTATTGCTGCAGTAATGCTGTCTTATGTACTATGAAATTGCTTCCAGAATTTACAAAAAAATCTGTGTACACATAGTGACAGCAAGCAATTATCAGAAGAGGAGGAGGAAAGTTGAAGAGTTTTTGCCCTCTGAATGTGGCATCAGCCAGCTTGGAGGAAGCAAGTGCCTGAAGTGGTGCCATATCACAGAGCATTAATTTCTATCTGAACCAGGGCAATTCTAATCTGACTTGTTCTGTCTCCAAGTTCCCTTCACTGAAGGTTATTTTGTCTTTATTTTCTGTATTGTATGTCATGCTATTTTACTTCTTTCTCCACTTACAATTTAGAGAGTTGTGACCAAATCATCATTTTAGCCTAAGCTAGAATATTTTCTAAGTAGTTAGGCACACTTAATTCCCCCCCCACTTGTCCTACTTTCTATGACAGAGCAGCAGTAGAAGACCCACAGCACCTGAACTGCCCTCCAATCTCAGGGGAAGTCTGGTGAAGAATATGAAACAGACCATAAACAAGAATTACTGTGCCATGCTCTTGATTGCTGCTTTTCAGTTTTTAGCTTTTATGCATCCTAGGAAAAAAGCATGATAAAGCAAAGTATTCCTCTTGGGGAAAAAAAAATAAAAAATCATGATTCAAAAAAGAAAAAAACTGCAGAGGAAATTATTGACAGATTTTTAAATGTTTTGGTAGTACTCTTGGAGTTTTCTTCAATCATTCTTTTCTTTTTTCAGGCCTGCTAGTCTGTATTTTATTGAAGGCCCACAATATAGTCCAAGATGATCCAGCAAGAAAAAGCAAACCCAAAAAAACTCAAAGAAAAACAAAACCAAAAATCAAAACAGAAAAAAAAACACAACAAAAAAAAAACAAAGAAAAGCCAAAGGATAAACAACCCAAACAAATAAAACTGAAATAAATTTGTGCTTCTAAGTCATGGTGAGAGCATCCTCCAATTTCTGGTTAGATATTTACAGCTATTAATAGTTTCCATTAGTGGAAAAAATTACTCAGCAATCATGAATTACCTGCATGCTGACATATATATTTTTGCCTGATTAATTTAATTATCATGCTTTATTAAAATTGTGCAAGCAATTAAAATATATGTTGAAGGTGAATCCTTGACCTTTGCTGGAGCATGTCCTTCATGCTCCATTTACATTTTGATGGGGCCTAAATTCATGGCTACATTTGCCTATTGCCTCTGTTTCCACCACTGTTTCCTTTTTTTTCCACCTTCATTGTCTTTTTAATATATCTTAGTTGTGTACCTAAATATATAATTCAAGAAGCTTTGGGCTATTTTTCAGAAATTATTTATTTCTAATAGACTTGAATGCTTTGACATAGCTCCTTTAGGCAAATGATGTCAGAATAATGACATAAAAAAAAATTGAAGAAAATATGGATGGTTAACTAACCTTCTGACAGGAAAAAAGGTAGAAAGATGAAGAACATAACCTTTTTATGTTATTATTATTACCCTTTTACCTTCAGAAAGGAACTTTTTTTCTTTTTGCTTATAGAATATTAAATTATTAGAAACAAATTTTAGTATTACTTAATATTTCTAATTGTTGTGTAGGCAAAGCTTTTCTTTCTAGAAAACACCTTTCCTATCATGAGAACATATGTAATACCAAGCATGCATTTGAAACTCCCTGAACAAGAAACTCATTAATAGAGTTTAAAAATTTATTAATTGGTTCTCGTAACTGGGCCATCTGTCACAAGAAGATGAAAAGCTATGTGAAAAGAGTCATTCATTTGCGAATTGGGAAATACTTTTTAAGTCTTTTTAGTGTTTGTGTCCTTATTATTTCCAAAGACAAGAATTTTTCTCCTCAGGTACCTGCCACTTTCTCTCAGAAGGAGACATATACCAAAAAGGCAGATGCTATTAGAGAAATAGTACAGCACATTCCCATTTCATATGATTCCTTGAAACAAAAATCCTCATTCTGAATCATAGAATCATATAGGTTGGAGAAGACCACTAAGATCATCAACTCCAACTGCAAATGGTCATAAGTAGATAATTCACTGAGAAATCAGCGACATTCAAGTGTTCAAATATTAATTATATATTAAGGGCCATGAGCCGATCCTCCCAAATATGGGGGGAAAAAGAAGACAAATACTGTAATGCTTGTGCATTATAGATGAAGTGGGGAAAAAAGAAAAAGGATCCTGTGGTAACTTTGTCTCCTCTCTCTTGGGGTTTAGATGGTGTATTAAAGTTGATTTTGTTGCAAACACTTGAGGGTTTCCTTGAGGTCTGTGGATAACAGAGGGATGAAGGATTTTCTGCTCTTCTGGAGAAGATTTGCTGAAGTGGGAAAATATTTCATACTATTTTAGCAAAGAGAGAAGTGTTTCAGAGCACAACTGGCGGCTGTGGTACATTGTTTTTAGGGACATCAGAGCAATGACCAACATGTTCCTGTGCTGGAGGAAGCTTTAATGTTCAGTCTTCAGTAGGAAAAACTCTAGGGAAAAAGGTTCTGAAATTTTCAGTCATCTCTGCAATTATCGCTGTTCCCAAACTTTCCTTGGAATTTTTTGTCTGAAATGGTCAAGTTCTCTGCCCAGACTGGATTTACATATTCCTGCAGTTTATACCTTGTAAAAATCATTGAGGATATAACAATTAACTTGAGGGAAATAAAACATGGAGCATGGCAACTAAAATACATAAAAAAGAACATTCCAAACAACAATTCATGTAAACTTAGGATTGAAAGAGCTGAGTGAAAAGTTTATGTACTTATGACTCCTGCTCAGCAGAGTTTAACCCTGGTGCTGTTTTCTGGAGTTCCTTGCACCTAGGCAGTATGAACAGATAACACCCTAAAGACAGTGTAACACACCATGCTCAGTCCACGAGAAGGATTTCAACTTAGGATTTTAAATACTAAGAACATTAACCTCCACAGTTTGAGTAAAGGAAATGAGTGTCTTGGCCAGTAGCAGTTCTTCAGGACTGCCATACAGAGCTACTAGAGGAAACCTGGTCTATCCATAGTCATTTTTGCTGGTTCTACAAGAATCAAGTATCATGCATTAGTATTTGTGTTTATGTAGATCATCCACATAGAACTGGTAGAATTTTTATTCGTAGGACAGTACAAAACTTTATACTCCAGAGTCAATGCTGACAGATATTTTGATAAAAAGACTCAAGCAACAGTTTTCATATTTGTCATTGTAAATGTCCCAATCCTAAACCAACAGAAACTTATTTGTAACCTGTGCATCCTCTTCAACAGGAGGTCTCCAGAAAAGTGCTTCTCAATAGCCATTTTCCAGTAAAATATTCTGTGAAGAAATGATCCCTTCAGTTGTTCGGAACTCCTGAAAAATTAGAGTTTGAAAAGTGGAAGCTGGTCCTGGAATAAGGTGAAAATGTTCTGTTCATAGGCTAAACAAATATGTCTCTATAAACAGTACTTTGGGAGAACAAAATCAGGATTATGCAGCTTCACTGTACATCGCAAAGTGTTTTAAGCAGACCAGGGAGCTGGCTGGAAGAGAAGGTGGGAACTTGGCAAGCATTTTACAGGCAGTCTGGAGCCAGGAGCATTTATCATGATCATGTAATCTAAGGTCTAAAAGGTACCTACACACAAATGGAAAATTAAATTACAAATCAATCCCTAAAATATTCCCTTGGAATTTTGAGAATTGCAAGTTTATTGTTGTCCTAGTTTATATTAACATTATTTGTAAATAAATCTTCAATCATAAGCAAAAAAAAAAAGCAAAAACAAAACAAAACCCAACAAAACAACAAACAGAACAAAAATTATGATTTTACCATGGTTTTTTGGTGTTCTTTTCAGATACCATATCTATTTTCTGAAAGGGTGTAAAAAATTTCTGGAGGAAAATGTATTAACTATCCAAAAACTGAGGCACACTTACAAACCAGCCATATGTAAAGAACTTGACTTGCTGTTGTGGTGACCTTGGTTCTGTGTGTTTTGTAATACATGAGTTCACTTTCTGTGACTGACAGCTTCAGGTCCAAACTGCACATTCAATTAGGATGTGCTGGAGCAACAAGAAATGACATAATCTTAATCTCAGTTATCTCGGTCTCTTCTTCACATTATGCACTGTCGAAAAAAAAGGTTAGTTCAGCAAATGACTCTTATACTATTGTCAGTTTCCTAGATTTTATTTAGATTTAAAATGAATAAAGTTTCCAGCTTGACATGTTACAAAGGAAAACTGGGAAACAGAATCCTGGCAGCTTACATGCACACACACACACAGAAACACAAAAGGCAAATAAAAAGAACAAAACATTTATTTGCAATTGCATCTATTTCTTTCTAAATCAAACTTTATGACATTTCAGATCTTGGTTAAGTTGTATTTTGGGCTTTTGAGCAGCTTGGAGTTTAAAACAAGATTGTTGCTGCTTCCCAGAAGAGATTACTTAGGAAAAGGCAACAGTAATGGCTGGGTGCCCTGTGAGGGTGCATGGGGAAAGTCTTGAAGCATGGAATAGCAAGGAACAGAAAGTACCACAGTTTATAATGAACCACAGGGTTTCTTACCGACTCTGAAAGTGAAGAAGTCAAGTAAGTTTGAAAGTTACAAATAAATGATGGAAAAAGGAAAATAGTTTCCAGCCATGATAGCTTCAGGTAAAGCCTGAAATTATTTTTTTATGAATAAACCTGTTGCTGTTCATTCAGCATTCCTTCTTGTGCACTTACTCAGACACGGTTCCTGCTCAGAATTTGCATCCTTTCTTTTTCTTCTTCTCCCAAAGATAAAAATCTAATGACATTAATGAGATCATATAAGGTATTTATAATGCCATAAAACACTGAAAGCAGCTTTGAACATTTGGAATTTCTTTCTATTTGCAGATATTTTATTAGAACATTAGCAATGGGCTGAGTAGTTTTAATGCCTCAGTTACTTGCCACTCTTTTGGTCTGGGATGAGTTTTTTGTCTCTTTGGGTTTGGATAGATTTTTTTTGTTGCTTTATTCCTTTCTTCAGATGACTTAGGGGAACAAAGGAGAAGAGTCTCTTGATGCAAGATGGATATCTTTGAAGCTATGACAGAATGAAATTTGGAAAAAATTAGAACCCATAACAAAGAACTTAACTCTATGTAGCTATCCAAATCGCTCCCTATGGTTCCTGAATTTGGTAGTGAGGCTGAACAGGGCTGAATGTGAATTTTTTGTATATTCTTTTCCTCATGACCAGTTTCTACAGAAGAAATTGATTTATCCCTTTTTTTTCATCATATATTTATCAAGTTACTTAATGCTTCTGTATCTTTAATCACATTGTTTTGATGGATTTGGATATATTATTCCAGCATCTTCTAAAAATATTCAAGTACTTGAGTGCTTTGCTGAATGAGGTAATAAAAGGAGGAAATAGAGGCTACAAATACACCTATACTACTTATGCAGAAACATTGCCTAGAAAAAGTTAACCATCATCCTTACTCCTCTATGTATAGCATCAGTGGCCATAAAAGACTTGACATCTTGGGATTTACCACAACCATAAGCCACTCCTGAATGCTGCAGTGGAACTTGAGTTTTCTGTGAGCAAACTGCTGATCCTGTGTCCATCTCCAACAGACCAATAATAAATATATCTCAGGCCTACTAATACTCTGGGGTTGTCTTACATGACCTATGTCTCAGAATAATTGAAAGCATTTCAAAATTTAGTTTTTTTAAATAATATTTTACTTCAGAATACATGATGTTATAAAATAATAATGATTACATCATTGTTAAATTTTCTTCAACTATTGCTTACACTTTAGCAAACTTTAAGTATCCTGCCTCTCCCAAAAGCAACATGGTTTTCCCACTTGAAATCAAATAGAGAAAACACTTTATAGGATAGCATGAAATTACTTAATTTGGTTTTATTACACAATTTATTTTTAAATCCTGAAAACATGAAGTTACACTCACAATTTTATTTCCTTTAAGTCTGTTCATTCTAAGAGGAATATCTATTTTTATCTGTTCTGTGCATACTTCTACAAGTAGATAAATTAGCTATGCATATCCACAGAATGAGCTAGAGGGTTTGCCTTTGTCCGTCTTGTTGCTTGAGAAAAGCAAAGCATGGTTTTGCAGAGAGGGTTTTGTTGGTTCTTCTAAAATTATTTTTTCATATTCCTGAAATGAAATTGTGCCTATATTCCAGTGACATACATCAATAGCATCTTAGGAAGTGATGGGCAGAGACAGATGGACAGTCTTCCTGCTTCTTGCTGCCATAACTTAAACAGATACCTTACAGAAGGCCCCAGTTCAAGATGAAAACCACTGCATCCAGTGGACAACAGAAGAGCATTTGCAAGTCTGGTTCTGGGAATGTAAGTCATACAGCATCCACATCTTGAGTGCAATAAATAACAGCTCAGTAAAATCCACTGTGATATAACTACACTTTCTAGACATTACAACAGGACTATCAAGGAGGTGCTAAACATTGAAAAGCTGTGAGCACTGAGCCTTGCCGTACTAGTAAACTACAGCAATGAAAAGGATGCAGATTACATGCTTAGAATATTTATCTGTGTTTTCCAAGCTTTGTGAAACGCTACATCACATCACTACACCTTTTGCTTTTGCATTTAATTAGAGGACAATGATCATTTTCATAGTGAGGGCTGCTAGAGACAGTGCACCCAGTAGATCAGCCATGTAAAAGTGGGTGAAGTTTTGAGTCTGTAAAGGCAGATTTTATGGAATTTAAATTTTATTGCAGACAAAAGTAAATGGCCATATCATTCAGATTTACAATTACAAATTTTCTCTGTGTAATTAAAACACAATTTTCTAATTACAAGAGTAGAAAATCTGGCATATGAGCTTTTTCCAAATACATTAACAATACAGTAAGGATTGTAGTACATACTGACAGGCAGAATTTGATTACTGGAATCAGCTATTTTACCCAAAGTCTGCCTCTCTGGAACTTTATTTCAGGAACTGAAGTATCATTTCACGAGTGCTCTAATTTTATGGTGTAATAAACATTGAAATTATAAACAGGATTTCTGGAAGCAGCTTTTTTAAATGCTGCTTGAAACATTTATTTTTTTTTATACTTAACATCTTTTTTTCTTTTAAATTACATTTAAAAGAAAATTCAGTGAATTCAACCCCTTGTATGCTCATGCCATTTCAGTTTCCCTATAATAATCCAGAAAAAAAAAATAAAAAAAATAGCAATGTACTGTGAGAATATTAAAGCCTGACATTTATGTATTTCAAGACCTACAAAACTTTAAAGTTTATCAAACTTATTGTCTATGTTAATTTAAAATAGATTCTACTAGTTCCTATAACATGGATCTTCAGTCAAACTGTGTCTTTATAGTGCCAGTATTACACTGAGAGTATCAATCATTGCTCTGTAAATGATGATGACTTAAATGCCTTACTCTTGCTGATCACTTTGCTTTTGGATACACTTAGTAAGTTAACTTATTTCTGATCTTGAAGATAGATGAAATCAGGATATGCTCACTGGTACTTGCTTTCAAACTTTGTAGCATAACAGCTGTAATTCTAGATAAAACTCTGGATGATACTATAATATAAACACTAAAAAATAAATTACTGTAAAATTTGAGTAGTTTTAAGAACTTAGCCTTTTCTTGCTGGTTATTTGAACTGGAAACTACTTGGATCTAGCTGAAGAACTTACTTTCACTTCCATGTTTCCTCTAGCTTTCCATATATCTTTTCAAGAACTTATGAAAAATGCAGCAGAAATCAACATCAATGTTTCAGTCAGTACTTCAAAGCGAGATATCTGGAGCTAGAAATTAGAAATGTGACCAAGTACAGAAACTGAGCAGCTTTTGTCAAACAAGGTCACAATTCCTGCACATCCTCTGCACAACTTAAGCTTCACCAGTATGTAAAACTTTTGGCTGCCCAACCTAGCTACCTACAACCTCTTCAACTGGCTCAGCCCCTGTATGACAAGATGCAAGTGGAGGGCAGTGGTCATGCAGAGGAGGTGTGAGAAGTTTTATCCACTTTCTCCACTGTGACCCAGACTCAGTGCTGTGACATCTCACTCTTCCTGCTGTTCTGTGAATGCATCAACTGCTCCCCACCCCCACTTTCTCCAGCACCTTATTCCACAGTCGTTTCTGAAAGGTGATGGCAGCTCTTATACCAAATAGATTTTAAAAGTGTCAGATCAGTTCATTAGGTGTCAGGGATTTCTGAGACACCAATTACATACATGCTTTGTGAAGCATTTACACAGTAAATACAATGTCTTCAATGATTCTCTGCTCAGACAAGGTAGAAAGCACCTGGACTTGTACCGGGAAAGTGCCATGATCCACTTTTCTTCATTAGAGGTCACAAGGGGGAAAAAATAAAGTAATATAGGAAATGGTTGATGCCTAAAAATAGCTGGAATACACTACAAAAACTGTTACACTAGGCTGGTCCCAGCTACAGAGAAACATGTTTGTTCTAGATCTGTAAAGTAAATAAAAAATACTGTAAAGTCTGCACAAAGAGAATTATGTGTGGAGTTGCTAAATGCAAACACAATGGACATTCAGGGAGAATGTACATGTACTTTATGGTAACCAGCAAAATGAATTACATTGAGTGAATGCCCTCAGGTACCTGCATCACCTCCAAACGTGCTGATTTCTTCTTTTCTCGTGCCATTACTGAACCGTGATTGAATATCAAGTTGTCTTTGCAGTCTCAGAGACATTCAAGACCATTTTGTGACTGCAAACTCTTTTACAATTATAGCCATCCAGTCCCTAAATTCAGAGCTACATGAAAACTGCTGAAACAGACAAGGTGTGCCTGCCAGTTCTGCAAAGGAGAGGTGGTCAAATCATAATGATGCACTCACAGTAATTCCAGTGCTCTGATGGCTATTCTATAGCAAGCTCAACAAAAGAGATTGCTAGATTAGAAAGAGGAGGCAAAGGCAAATTTTGAAGTCTATGTTCCAGCTAGTGTGCATTTCAGTTTAAATTGATGATATTCAGCTTTACGGCACTCAGATGACTATGACCAGTCTACTGGTCATAGTACTCTATCAGTGCTATCAGTACTCTACTGATAGCACAAACTGCACTGAGTCTCATTCAGTTAACAGTAAAGTCTTAATCGTAGTGTTTGCTCAGACTTCCCCGTGTGTCTGTAACTGCAGACCCAGACATCTTCATTCTGCCATCAACCAAACCAGAAATCTCAGCTACAAATCTTCTTGGACTCCAGGCTCTGCACTAAACATCCACATCCAAATCCAGTCCATTGCAGTGGTTTTAATTTGGATTTGGGATTGGATTTTGTTACAGAAGGAGATTAAAGATGCAAAATGCTTCTCAGAAGTAGACTCAGGGAAAGATTCTGACTCCTTCCTAATTTTATGGGAATAAAAGCTGACCCCTTTCAAACTCAGCAATACCTGTCTCAAAACAGGGTGACAACACTTTCAGACTTTCACAAACTTCCTGAAGGGAACAGTTGGTGCTGTAAAGTCAACATTGCCTGCTCCAATAGAATGTGCAGCCCTAAGATCTGTACCCAGATCGCCCAGGGAGCTTGTGGAGAGCAATGGTGCCATGCTCCAGCTAGCTAGCTGACAGGGAAGCCACCAAAGGCCACCAGATTCATAGTGAATCCTGGCCTCCTGCACACCAAAGCAGCACCTCAGCCATCCAGCTCTCCATTCTACAAGATGTGTCTTGCCTGATTTCTCCTGGTTGAAATTCCTCTGTGATTTAAGTTCTTCCATGGACGGGGCAACATGGTCCTCCTTCTTTCACCATCAGTGCCCTACAATCTTGACAGAAGACTCAAACTTTTCTTTCTCCTTTCCCGTTCCTTTCCACAGAATGGCATAGAAAGGGAAATAGTCACCTTCTCCTTCCTGTTCAGGTGTCTGGGTTATTACCCCTGGGGCAGTAGTCCCTCTTGATTTTTGTGGAACCTGTTTTAGGTCTTTGCTCTAAACTAGAACTGCAACAGGTCACCTGGAGAGGCTGAGGGCCACCAGTGCCATGAAGCAATGCCATCATCAGCACTACAGTTATAATGTTGTTGTGCTCTGTGCCATACAGCCACTCTTTGAGAGGACCACCTCAGTCCTGCAGCTAAAGCGATGCATAGTTTAAGCCTCTCACAAAGCTTTAAATATTAGCTAACAATGGTGACATCGGGACCTCGGCACAGCTACAAGAAAAATGGCCTCACAGATTCAGGTAGCTACAAAGAGAAGAGTTATAAGAACTAATGTCGCACTTACATATGGTTCTGCAAATAACATTTGTGGACTGAGTTCTCAGAGCACTGATTCAGTTAAAGCACTTGTTCTTGCAGCTTAAGTTTAAGCTAATTTAACATTGTGCTGTCCCCCTTAAACCAGCAAGACTCATCACACACTCAGATTTGGGTACATGTTGTCTAAGCTCTTTGCAGAATCAGGATCAGGAGAAATAACTGGTGCTGATAAAAATGCTCAAAATCAAGTACAATGACATTACTAACATTGAAAAGGAGAAACCTACAAAAAAGAAAAGAAAACAACTCACTCTTAGGGCATGTTAAAGATAGTGACTGGACAATATTCTGGACATTAAATACAGAAGGTCCACTGCTTTTAGTGATTAATAGTGCAGATTGATGTCCATTTGCTGGTTGTGCTCAAACCCAATTTTTCAGCTCAATCACCACTATATCATGTGTTATAAGAATCCTAGGGGAAAGCAGTATTTTTCTCATTGAGCAACATTTCTGCCTTCTGTAACACATAAGGTATTACAGTTTCTGGTAAATCTCTTTCCTTATTTCTGTTTTGAACTAATTATAGGTTATTAGTTGACTAGGTACACAGTATATTTGTTTTTATTGTTTCTCCTGCAAATGCTAGTTTTCTTCTGAAAACTCACAACTCACAGAAAAAGTAAATCCCTAAGGCAGTAAATACAGAACAGTGAGAAAATATATTTTCAGGAAGTTTAGGGTAAGAAAAAGCAGACCAAATCCAGAGCTGACTTATCATTATCCAAACCTTCTTGCAGCCCTTTATCAGCGTTTTAAGCCTGCACCAGGCAGTGGATGTTTGATAGCTGATTATAAAAGTTCTTACTTTTCCAGATTAGCTGTAAAACAGTTTTAATGTATTCCCTCTGCTTGCTCATACAGCCAGTTTTTTATTATTGCCACTGCAGAAGTAAACTAGTTTATCTGTGAGTACAGATGTAGTCATTTGCAGAGATGGCAAACTGGAAAATAATTGCTTGCTAATGTGCTTTCTTTTGTTTGCCCTCTTTCAGAGAATTCCTTTTGGGTTTATAGACAGGATCATGAGTTACTGTTAGGACTGCATCACAGAAATCCAGTATTGCCTGTCTTACACAATTACAATAACTCCCCACTGATCACTGCATAGCTCATAGGTTGTTGGGTTGTTTTTTTTAAACCTACTCTTTGCACTTACTTGCTCACAAAACCTGACCTTACTCCTCTAGCAAAAAACCCAGCAACATATACCAGTCTTGAAAATGTGCAGCTTGCCATTTCTTATCTGCTTTATAGCTTTTTTTTCCTTATTACCCGCTAGAATAGGGACAACTGTTGCTATACAATTAAGACTCCTGCTAATCAGTTTGTTCATCCAAGATATCTGCTAACATCATATACAGACAAGATAAACATGCAATTACCGTGGAGAACATTTGCTAAACAAAGCTATAATTAATAATAAATGAAACTGAGTTCCCAACTACTTAAATACAGTAGTTATTAATTATCATGTGGCCCCAAGCTATTTGTGTAGAGTATATAATTTACAATTCTGCATGATCTCTGCTGTACTCCCTGAAGCCTCCAGAGCTATCTTTTGCATAACTTTAAACTCCAATATGTTGGTTGGGAGAGTTTCTTCTGGCTTCTGCCTCAACTCTCTGTATTATAAGGCCAAGAAATGCAATCTTGTATTTATATGGAAGAAATTACAACTTTTAAACAGCAGTATGTAGCAAATGCCAGAATATAGCACACAACAGAATTAGATCTGTCTGGCAGACACAGTTTTGTCACCTGTCATAAACAATCAACCTTCAGCCATGCAATAAGCAACTTGGAGGTAGCCAGTGTTGTCCTACATATTGTTTACTTAAAAAATTATTATCAGTCAATTTTCATTACCAGACAGCTTTACCAGCCAGTTTCCAAAATCCTTATTACCAAAAACTCCCTATATCAAAAAACTATTACGCACAGTATCATTTCTTCAGAAAATCAGATATTCTATATGATGTAAAACCAGATATCTTTCCTACTAGAGGTCACAACATCATCATAGATCCGCGGGCCATGCAATGCTTTTAAGGTTTATGTGCTCACTGTGAAAGGGGGACCATGTAATACTAGGCTGCTGGCAATATTCCTCACACTACATTTTTACAATGGCACAGTCCAGAGCTCCAAGATTATCACTTGCTTCCACACCTTGATTTCTCACAGCATGTCTTACAAATGGTTCCAAGATATCATAAGCGTTCTCCTGGAGGCTCACCAAATTTAGAAGTCAGACTACTGACAGGGTTGTGTGTTTTCAGTGACAAAGACCAGAGATGTTCAGAACAGGCCTGTTCATATTTGCTGGGTGACATAAGACACTGTGTAACTCTGGTGTAGGAGGGAAAACCACGGCATCTGCAGAGACCAGCCCCACTGGTATTACTCACCTCTTTCTACAAATATATCCAAGGTCTCTCTCCATCTCTTTCACTTAGCTGGGCTACAGAACTCCTACTACAGTTCCCAACAACTTAAGTTCTTTTTTTAAACTGAACTTATTTTTGTTCTAGGTCTGTCTATCTTGTTAGCTGCTCCCTGAGAGAAAACACCCAGTGGGTAATCTATTCTACCTCCACCTCTGTTTCTCTGTCCTTCACAATTCAGTCATATCAACCAAACTTGACTCCCTGTTTCACATTCATGTCTCACTTTTCTGTCCCACTGAAGACATTGAATCTTGGTATTGACTCAGTTAAAAAATGGCCAGTGAAAAAAATGAATTACTGATTTATTTTTTTTTAAAGACCCATATTCTTCAAAAAAAGCCTAATTAAGTAATTTAGAAAAAGCATTGTCTCTGTAACATACGGCATTACTGTGTTAGCTGGTACCCCATAATGTTCACCATGTAATTTTCTTTTAACATAATTAATTTATAATCAGTCAAGATGCCCATAAGTATGGTAATTGCCATAAACCACATAATGACCTCTCTCTGTGGCAGACTGTTGCCACTGACCTTGCCAATTGTGCGTGAGAATTAAAAGCAACCTTCATCCCAAAGTAAATATGTGTAAGTTCAGTTCTAGTCCTTGGAAATGCTTGTACCCAACTACAAGTTGTAACAGGTCTTCAGCCTTGACCCCGTTTGTGGCACACCACAAATGACAGACTTGAAATTATCTGTGTGTAATGGTGGCAATAGTGTCCAGGTGCTTGTTGCAAGCATGGTCTGAGCCTGTAACTGGGTGCTCGTAAGTGTCAAGGGGTATATTGTGTGCTTTGTTTTGTGGGGGCTTTGTGGGTTTAGGCTGTGTGTTGTGAGGGACTTTCCCAAGGAATAATAAACAAATAAAAAAAACAAATAAATGAAGAAACACACAAAAAAAGAAATAGAAGAAATCATTAAACCCCAATATTTTTGCAAACTTTTAATATCTTTGACTTTTTTCCAAAACTGTAATCCTAAATACCATGCAAATGAGCCAAGTGAATAGATTGCAAATTCCAAAATTGACAAGAAATTATTGCTAAGTTTCTAGTAACGATCTCCTATCACATCTGGAAAGCTCTCACTGGCAAAGTGCTCCTGGCTCGGGACACTCATCCTTCAAACTGCAGAAGTCTGGGATGGAAAAGGCTAAACTTGGGGTCTCTGCTCCCCACAGTTCCCCCAGATGGCTGGTTTTCTGTCCCCACCTTGAACAGATCAGAGACGGTACCAAGATGGCTGGTTTAAGTCACCACCCCATGTTTTTTGGAAACTACTAATTTCATCAGGGAATGCCATTAGACTGGAGTGGTAGTAACGGCATTAAAGGAAATGTGAGGTGAGGTGAGGTGAGGCGAGGCGAGGCGAGGCGAGGCGAGGCGAGGCGAGGTGAGATGAGGCAAGGCAAGGCAGCAGGTGCTTTCCCAAAAGAAGCTCCACCCAACAATGAGAAAATATTCTGGCAGTTAAAATACAAAGACTGGACGATTGCTCAGGCAGCCCAGTACAGTCAAATATCACAAGAGAATGGATAATTTCATGCAGATGGATAATTTTGTTATGGTCAAGTACCCATCAACATGTTTCACCTGTGGCCATGGTTGCAAATAGTATAATACAACATTAGCAGATTTCCTTACACTGCAATTAAAAATAATTGAAATTTACATTTTGGTGTGTGATTACCTGCTTGGAGGTCCCCAGTGAGAAATTCTGCAATATTTCTGCCTCTAGACTTGGAAGTCAGCTGAAGTGGGTGGCTGCTGGGAGTCTGCAGGTGGTGGTAATCAAGTTAGTCAAAGCTAGTACATGCTAACATGCAGAATCAGAGAGTAATGGAGGGGAAAAGTGGCTTGGATATGAAGTGTGTAGAATGCAACCAAACCATGCAGGAGCTGGATGCCAAATAGGGTCCACACTCCCTCTTGTTGAATAGGCTGACTACTCAGCATGCTGCAGCTTTACTATCCAGTGCACGGAGTTAGTTTTTCTTCTTCTGCAGGACACCAGACAGAAGCCGTGTCCAAAAAAGCTATTTCTACCTTTGTGTCCATGTGTTAGAAACCCCCTAAAGGGGCAACCTTTGTATCTAACCTCTCTTTTATGTCTTTTGTGTAGTGTTTACGTCAGAAGCATTCATCTTTAAATTGGAGAGGATGTACAATTAACTCTGCCTGTAGCCAAGTGTGTTTATCAGCAATATATTTTTTCTGTAGGTATTTGTGTAAAGAATGCTTTATTTGTCTTCTAAAACAAACTTACAAATAGAAGGCCTTTCTTAACTTCTTGAAATATGTCTCAAGTTCGAACTTAAATACTTCTGTAAATTATATTTTTAAGTAAGAAATGGCTCTTTTTTATGAAAAAACTTTCTGGTCATATAATTCTTATACATATTTTCCAATGAGCTGAAACTCTTTAAACAACCATTTCAACACTCTCAGGGACAAAGGTACTCAGTAGTTAGTTATATCAGCTGGATCATATTTATCATGTGCATGTTTCTGAAAATATGTCTGTGATAGAATTGTTTTTACAAGTTTACCTCCCCAAAAATTCAACTTAAGTCTTCTTCCACTTAACTAGAAACTTTAACAGTGATGACAAGAAAAATATGTTTCCTCTGTTTGCACAGATTGGAAACAATCCACGTATCTTTGTATAGCTGAAAATTGCAAAGAGAAACCAAATCAAACCCTATGATACAATTGCTTTCCTGTAACAAGTATTTAAATATTTCTTTTTAATTTAGGAAAAAATATAATTCTAGAGTTTGTCCAAAGTTAACCTGCAATTCCTTTGAAAGATCTGTAAGAGGGAAACTCTGGTCCCACTAAAATCAATGGAAGTTTTCTGTGTGACAGTAATGGTGGTAGCATTTTACTCAGAGATCTTAGCTGTCACTGGATTAACATTCTCCAAATATCGGATCCCGACATCAGACATGAAGGACGGTTATATTATCGTATTACTTCACAAAAATTAGTAATTTTTGTACCTATTGCAACTGGTTTAGGTTAATAGTTTTGTCGATATTTTCCCATAAAAGGAAAAAGAATAGAATTTTAAAATCATCTATGCTCTTAGTTAATGTCTTTTATGACAAAGTGAAAGTAGGAAGCATGAAAAGTGGAGGTAGTTTAACTATTACTCTGGAATGACCTCAAAGGAATGATGAGCATGTCACTATTTTAGAATGGAAGTTTTCTTAGTTTGAAACTCTCTTTTTAGGTTCTGAGCTTGAAATTTACAGTTTCTGACACTGACCCTCCGGATCTCACCCTCTCTGAAGACATATTTTGGGGATATATGAGCAGTCACATTCTTTTATTCATCTTTCATCTCGTAAAAACAAAGTGCTGTGCCAATGCCACTGTTCTATTTCCAGGACATGTTGTCTCAGCAGGAGGCTAACTGTGAGATATGATCTCAAAATACCTTGGTTATTCAATTTTTCTAAATATTATATCCTTCACATCACTAACACAGATGGGTTTTTCTCCATCACGGGCAATGGCAACAGTCCCAGATTTTCTGAACAGCACAGACTGAGAAAGGGCAAGCAGTTCAGTCCTCAACAGACTTCTTTTCTTTTTTTTCCACCTGTAAATCAAATGTTTATCCTTATGAATTACAAGCCACAAAATTTTCTAGGCCAACAGTCTGTCTTCATGTGGGTCTAAAGATCTTGTTCCATTGGAAAAATCATGAAGAAAAGTTAAAAGACTTTGTTAATCACATTGAAAGACCATGATGTTTATGTCCATAACCAACTGTGTATTGATCTATTGGTACCTTGACAATATGATTTGGCTCAATAACACAGGAAATTAGTAAAAGTTCAGTGTTGCTAAACTTTGTCACTATGTTGTTTTGGTGCTCAGTTTTTTTTAAGGAGACCACTGTGAAAGTCAAACATTTTTGTCTAAAAACTCTATGAAGACAGACAGGTTTTTTATAACTTTCTGTATTGATTATCAGATATTACTTAGTAAGAGATATTAAAAAAACATTAGTATATCAGAACTATAGGGAAGTGGAGTGTATATTTGTAGTTATTGCTAAAAATTAAGTTAAAGAATGAAATTGCAGTAAATGCCATGTAATACACTGGCCTTGCCGTAATCAAATATCATATAGGGCTATTATTCCTGTGTGATTCTGAGATACAAGAATTTTTCTTCTTGATTAGGGTGCTGTAATCACAGAGACATAAACCAAACAAATATTTCAGGTGTAGTTACTCAAGATGTCAACAACATGCTTCCTTTCTAATTCCCAGTCTCTTCTCACAGGAAAACTTCATTTCCAAGTGCTTATAGAAAGATTTTTGGTAAATATATTGGAATCTTGTTGTTAAAATCTATATTTAGGGAGAGTTTTATCAACAGGAAAACTCATTAGGGTTTCTGTTCTGCTTATGCCCAGTGTTGACCCTTTAACAGATTAGCTCTTCTATTAGCAAAGTCAAATGCTTATGAGAATTCAAGAAAAGAGTTGAACTGAGACTTGATGGATATTCTTGACACCTGTATTAATAATACATAAATTTTCAATTTTCCACAGAATCATAGGATCACAGATTCACACAATGGCTGGATTGGAAGGGGGCTCTGGAGGCCATCTGAACCAAACCCCTGCTCAAGCAGGGTCATCAGGGCCACATCCACACAACCTTTGAATATCTCCAAGGAGAGAGACTCCACCACCTTTCTTGGGAATTTGTGCAATTTTTTTGTCACCCTTGACAAAAAGAAAAAAAAGGTGTCTCCTGTGTTTCAGTATGTGCTATTGCTTTTTGTCACTGGGCACCACTGAAAAGAGCCTGGCTCTGTTTCCTTCACATCCTCCTTCAGATATTTGTGTACATTAATGAGTTACCCCCTGCACCTCCTCATCTCCAGGCTGACCAGTCCCAGATCTTTTAACCTTCTGTCTTAGGAGAGGTGCCACAGTCTGTTACACATCTTAGTGGCCCTTTGGTGGACTCTCTCCTATAGCTCTGTATCTCTCTTCTAATGGACACAGTTAAACTGTGCCCCAGAACTAGGCACAGCACTTCAGATGCAACCTCAACAGGGCTGATTAGAAAGAAAGGATCATCTTCCCTACTGGTCACACACTTTTTATTGCAGATCAGGATACCATTAGTCCTCTTTGCCACAGGGCCATATTGCTGGATCAACTCAACTTGCTGTCAACAGGATTCTCAGGTCTTTTTCTGCCAAACTGCTTTCCCACTAGGCAATGCCTAGCACATACTGCTGCCTGGGGTTGTTACTCCCCTGGGGCATAACTTTGCACTTCCCCCTGCTGAACTGCATGAGGTTTCTGTCAGTCCATTTGTCCAGCCTGACGAGGTCCCCCTGAATGACAGCACAGTGTATCAGCCACTCCTCTCAGTTATGTATTATCTTCCAGCTTGCTGAGGATGCACTCTGCTACATCAGCCACATCATTATTAATGATGTTTAATAGTTTAATGTTGAATTGCACTTGTTACGGACCCCATGGGGTCTTACCTCTGCTTCTGAAGGTTGGACAAAGGAACCATGGATCAACAGCCTAAAGAGGAAGCCCAGTTGCTCTGAGCTGAGCCTGTGATAATGTTGAGAAATAAACCCTTTCAGAGAGTAATTAACTATATCAGTTAAATTCTCAAAATTAATCATGATCTATTCAGAAATAACTCTCCACTAAATATAGCATAATTCACTCTTGTTGATTGAGGCACTGAATATGGTTACTAATAAGAGGCAGAATAAACACCCATCTTCCATAACTATCATTATTTGGTGAAAGAGACTAAGATGGTTTTAGTTCAGGCAATTATCGAAACCAAGTTTTCAACAGATTTTTTGTACTGGCGCATGAAGAAACTGAAGAAGATCTTTCAGCCTGGTAGCATCAGTGGTCTCTGAAGACAGGTTCCTATTATGAAGTTTTCCCCTAAGTTTGATCCAATTTACTCAGCTTTGTACAGAGAAGGCATAAAATATCACCTTTTGGTGTCATATATAGGTTTTTCGTCTGAACCTTCTTTGTTCCAAAGATTTTAACTGTGATTTCTGTACCAACTCTTATTGATCTGAGTTTACACAGAAGTAGAATAGAGACCTGTAACTTTCAAATAGCTTATTCCAGTTGTTCAATAACAGCTGAACCCTCTCCTGCATAACGATGCACAGCACTTTAGGAAATATGACACACATATGACACAATTATGAAACTTACTACCACTTTTTTAAGGAAACATCGACTAGGATTTTAAAAGAACTATGTGGATTTTGGCATCAACAAATGATTTTCAGAGAAGTCAGCAATCAAGGTCACAAACCCAATCTTGGCTTCCACAGTACAAGCCAAATATGGATCTCCCGGAGCAGATCCATTGCAGAGCTACTAAGTTGGTCAAGGATCTAGAGAATCTCTCTTATGAGGAAAGGCTGAGGAAGCTGAGCCTGATCAGCTTCAAGAAGAGGCAACTGAGAGGAGAACTCATCATTTTGTATAAATACCTAATGGGATGAAGCCAGCTCTTCTTGTTGGTGCCAAGCAATAAGACAGGAGGCAATGGTTAGAAAATAATGCCCAGGAAGTTCCACCTGCACATGAGGAAGAACTTTTTTACTCTGCAAGATGACCACACACTGGAAGAGAGCCCAGAGAAGTTGTCTGGATGCAATCCTGTGCAATGTGCTCTAGGATAACCCTGCTTGAGCAGGGAGGTTGGACCAGATAACCCACTGTGGTCCCTTCCATCCTGACCAATTCAGTGATTCTGTGGAGGTGAATGTCCAGTAATTTCAATAGTGTAAGATAGTATTACCTTGGCAAGATTTTTTAGTATCTTCCAGATGTCTTTTAAGTCATCTGTTTTTCAAAGACATCAGATACTTAAACCTAACATTATCACATAAAGACCTAAACACGTAATACTCATGTCTTCTTCCCAAAATAATACCAATCTCTCACTTAAGTGCATTTAAAACCAAAAAACACACTTTATTTAGATCACAAAAGCAGTCTGGCTCAGTTCACATGGGAGTCATTTTCCTACTGAACTTGCTCTGTGCTGGGTCAATAACCAAGCAAATAACTAGCCCACCATGAGAGCAGAGTGTGGGAGCTGGTGCTGGGCATCCTGGTGGTGTGCCTTAACCACCAATCTGGGGACCTGCTTAGCCTCTCCCTGGCCTCATGAAAAGTGTTACTCCATGCAGCTGGGAAGAACTTCAAGAACAGGGATTTAAGGAAACCTGCACTGCAACAGCTAGAGGCTTAGAAAGCAGTGACATGGGTTCAGCCCTCTTAGGTAGAAGAGGGCCCTGAACTGGTGTGTCCTGAATTGCAGGGGGCAGTTGTCTCTCTCTTAATATTTGGGTCAGTCTAAGGTATTTCACCCTTTCAGAAAAAAAAAAAAAAATAAAAAAAGAGGCCTGCACTATTTACAAGGCACCCACATAAACAGACAGACCAACTAACAAGAACAAATACTTAAAACAATCTGTTGGCTCTGAAAGATTGCGATTGTGCTTCATATTGGGAACAGACAAAAAAAACAATCTTTCATAAGCAGATAGGAAAAAATATAACTGCAAAACAAGTGAAGGTAGGAAGTCAGATAAATTCCATAATTAATATTCTCCACTGATGTAGATTCTTTTAAAGGCAATACCAGACATCTTATTTAGTTAGTCCCACCCATTATACCAAAATCAGGAGTCTTGCATACCCTTGGAAACGTCTCATAATGTCAAATCCAGCATCTACAGCGTTGGTACAGGCCTTAACGACTCAATCAAAAACTTCACTTAAAAGGTGGAAAAGAAGCTGTAAAATACATATCAGTTAAGTTGACCCAGTGGTTCTTTCTCTCCCATCACTAGCTTCTTAATTGTTTAATTCATCTGAGTTTTGGAAAGGCCAAATAATTCACAGTGTTGTAGAAGTTATCAGGGGAACAGTGGATGGAAGGATTGCTATTGACATTTTAGTACATAAAAAGCATGGAACTGCTTGGGCATCTAAGCAAGCAGAACTTTCCTGGTAGAATAATCACTGGTGATATAATTAGTAATGACAATATTCAGGTGTCTTTATGTCTCAAGCTTAACAGCCCAGTGAAATGGATAGCACTGATTATGGCTTTCAGAGTTACTGTTTCAGGTTTTCTGTAGGCTCATTAAGACAATATTGCATTGCATGTGCTTAGTTCACACTTTCCAGGTCAGCTTCTACCAAAAGGACTAAAGAGCATACCTGTGAAATCCTTGTGTATTGTTGCCTCTTCCAAACTGCATTGGCTAGGATAACCTGCCACTG
>JAWWMP010000116.1:34876530-34898962 GCA_035047865.1 Dendrocincla tyrannina | reverse complement strand
CACTGCATCTGCTGCTCCTCACTAAATTGTTGTTTTTCACAAATAAATACAATGTACATACTTTAAAGAAATTGTTTCTATTTTGCTTTATGCTAAAATACATCTAGTGAAAAAAAGTCCATGCTACAGCCAAGAACATGTAATTGACAATCTTTTTATCTCTAATTCAAACTTTTATTAATGTAATAGAATTATACAGTCCAACAGCATATGGATTGGCATTGTTCTTTTGTGTATACATTTTACAGACATACAGTGATTTTGGAAAGAGAAGATGGGGGGGATGAGAGATTATACAATGCAGCAACACAGAACCCCGCAAGACTGTGAAATTATTGCTGTTGCTTTCCAGCATGTTGGAGGAGTTGGTGCTGATGCTTATTTCTTGTCCTTTTGGCTAAAATGTCACTGGCCACGATTGCTCCTGACAAAATTATTCATATTGGGCCATATGTTTCCTAATGATCCACAGATGACAGTTTGACAGCAGCTGTTGTAGACCAGAGATATGAAAAATAAACAGAGAATACCTCACCATTAAAAAGCTGAAAGGTTCCTGTAAATACAGATCTGTAACAGAGCACAAAGCCTGGAGTATGTTGACAGCAGGATCTTTCCAATGTATGGGGGAAAATGATTTGTTATAATGTTTAAAGAAGGTACGCACATGTCAATAACGCTACAGTGGCTTGCTTAGGTGTGAGAATATCAGTTACATAAATTCCCCTGTCCTAACACTCCATAAGAAAATATTCTTACATACAAAGACAAATGACTGGTGAAACTACAACACTACTCAGGATAAAGTTTTTACCTTATCAGCTTGAATCTCAACCCCCTACACAAAGTTCATACTGTTGTAACATTTTTGATTTCTGACAATGTTCTTGTGAATTGTGCAGATTAGTCATGTGTAACTCCAGTTATCAATTTGCCCTGAAACACACATGAAATTAAATGTTAATAATTGCATATCAAAATGAAAATTTCCTCATTAAACACTTTTTCCTAAACCTTGTTTTCAATTATGATAATCATAGCTTTTTCTTAATGAAGATAATTTTATCTATTCATGCCTAATAATAGTAAAAATATAATAATAATAATAATAATAATAATAATAATAATAATAATAATAATAATAATGGAAATGCCTGCACTCATTTTAGAATAAAGAAACAGAAAAGCAACATTTCTCTTTCTGGTAAAAAAATTAGTAAATAAAATTAAGTAAAATATGAAAAGGTATTGTAAGAAGAATTCTTTTCAGTATTTTGGAACTATATAATCTTTAGGGTCCCTTCCAACACAAACAATTCTCAACTTAAATGCCAGGACATCCTGCAAAACACAGCATATGAGTTAGTAGTACTTGTTCAATAAAAGCTGAATTTTGATAGTGAAAATTTAAGTTTTAGTAGGTTGGAAAACCAGCCGAAGACATTTAGGGAAAATATAAAACTTAATACAAAGTCTTGAAGATTATGGTATCTTTTACTTAGCATTTCTGCACACTTCTTTTTTTTTCACTCTGAACTCACAACTACTATGTATGATGAAGATTTGCCAAAAAACATCAAAAGATGTCACCTGTGTTCATTTTAGTCATGCTGAACCTCTTTTTTGAGTTTATGCTACTTTGTAATTGTGAAGAAAGGATTTATAAGATTTCATAGCATTGGGCAATTTTTGTCCTTGTTAGAGACATCTAAGAGAAATACAGGGCAAAACGTCCAGCATGCAAACATCCTTAGCAAGGACTGCATTTCTGCAATTTTTCAGGCACACCTGAAGTTGTTTAAACATCTAACTATTTGATTTACTGATGCAATCAGCTACCTGCATATACAAGGGATTGTAACTGCAGGTGTCAGATTGGGGACTGTCTTTTGAAATTCTTCCTCAAAATGTGCAAATTATGGATGAAATTATTTAGCATTATTCATTCAACAGCTAAGCTTTGATACTTTGTATTCCTCCTGTGTCAGATACCATTTAAATCCTTAGGTAGCCTTCCTGTGATTTCTGCTCTCATTACCTTCCCTGCTCCACTTTTTCTTGTATCAAGTATGAGCACAGCATCACTTGCTCTGGCACAAGTGCAACATTTATTCTGTGTAGCCTGTGCACCCAGTTCAGTTTCAGATTTCCTTTGTTTTACATACAGAACCTGGGAACAAAATCAGACACACATAAAAATGGTATGAGCCACTCACTCACACCCTTCCTCTGATCTAGCTTTCAGCAGCATCAATGAAACAAATCTCACTGACACAGAGGGCTTTATGTAAGACTTTAACAACTGAGCATGATGGCCACAATCTGGCTCCGCAATTTATGGTTCCATCTAATAAACAGTCTCAGAAGCAAAGATACTGCTTTTCCCTTCTGTCCTTTTAGCTGTCCTTTGCCTGCACTTGTAGGAAGATAATCAATACAAGTGAAACAAAATGATAATGGAAGACCTTGTTCTTCAGATGTTTTGTGCAAGACAAAGTGACATTATCAGATCACACAAGAATTCTTTGCCCACAGACAGCTATTGTAAGGACTAATGTCACCTTACCCATATTTGTAAATGTATGTATTGACAATTTAGAAATTAATCAAAAACAACAGGCAGATCATGTGTAATGACCTGTACTCCTTGGACTCTTACAGGAATGATAGATCTTTACCAGCGATCCCTGGGCCCTCTCTTAATGTTTGTGTTTCGTCCAGACTGCAGAAGGGCCATTACAGTGACACATTGTCCAGCTAAGAACTGTATTTACTGATGGACACCATACTTATTGTTCCTGTACAAGCGTGAGTGCTACACTGTGCCTGTAGAAAACTCTTTGGCTTGTAGATGAAAAAAACCTACAACACTGAAGATTGTCTTTTTTATGGATTCCATCAAATGCTGTACATTTTAATATTAAAAATTATTCTGAAAACTGAAGCATAACAAAGAGGATTTTAGTATTTCATTTAATTATCTTTGGTAATAATTTTGTTCTTTTCCTTTTACATGAATTTTATCGCCCTTCATTAAGATAATAGATAATATAACCCTCTTTTGCAAAAATGGTATCTGGTTCATTCAGTTTAGCCTGGCAGTTTTCCAGATTGTTAAAGATATTTTTCAGTATTAAATATCAGCCATGACACAGTCATCTCTTTCCTGTGGTTAGATGAAAGTTAGGAGTATATGTCATATGTTTGTCTTTCATTACTCCCTTATAGGATGCATGTTGGTAAAATTCATTAAAAGGAATTACAAATGCTATTCTTACTTGTCTGGATTCCTGTGAGGGCAAAGAAGTTTTCCCTGAGCAATACTGAAAAAAACTAGCAGAAAATAATAACTAATTACAATAATTATATAATAATTATAATGCAAACTAATTAGTCAGGTTAGCTGGAGGATGGTAACAAGAATTAAAATCCTCAAGAAAAGGAACATCTCTGGGTGGTACCAATGACAGCAGAGCTTTTGCAGTGTGTACGAGCAAGGAGCTAGGTGCTAAAAGTTTAATCTATTCAGGGCTTCAGAGCTTCTGCTAATCTCCATTGAGAAAGAAGTGTCTTATTCTGCAAGGAGAAATGGCAGCCCTACACAGGGCGAAGTTCTGGGTATGTAAAAGTATATGAAGCAACATTTAATACCCATGGGGCTTTAACATATCCTGCTGCTAATTCCTGAATCATACCACAGGTCATCAACAGGATAATTAGGAAGATTCCTACTGACATAAGCAGGCCTTGAGCCAGGCTCCAAGCACAGGTGATGGCAAACAGACAAGGACTTTGCATCAAGCTACAGATGTTATCTGGAAAGTAAATGCAGAGCCTGTTTATTAAGATTCCACACGGAAATCTGAAAACATATTTGTGCTTCTTAATATCATAAGATAAGCATAATTACAAAGGAAATTAGAGCTGAATGACAAATGTGGCTAGGGGGTTAGTAGTCATTAACATATAGAGATTGGCTAGGTTATTGCTGTGGGAGAGAACAATGCAAAATGAGACATTAAAAGGGTGCTAATGTCAGAATTGTCTAACACCATTTTTCTGAATAATTCAAAGAATAATTAGTTCAAAAAAACACACCAAGATAAACTTTAAGGTTGTAAATTTGTGCTTTTAGGAATTAAAAATTCCTTACTGGAAACTTCTATGTACCCTTTATTTCAGCTGTTTAAATTAGCTTGGAGAAAATGTAATGTTCTCTATGGCTATGAGAAATTCTGGAATGAAAAAAGAAAAACAAAACAAACAGATGAGAACCCCCTAGAAATTAATTAGTGTCTTTCATCCTTCTCCAGAACATGGCATGCTGTGTTGGAAGGAACTGTGATCCAAATGCCACCAACCACTCATATGTTGGCTGCAATGTGTTTTTGTGTGGACTCAATCCTCCCACTGTGTACAGTTCTTGGTACTTCCTATTGTGATATCCAGAGTTTCTGGAGTCTCTAAAACTCCACAAAATTAACTTTTATAATTTAGTAAGAAATAGAGCAGGTCTTTTCCAAATGTCTCATTGTTGGTCATCATGACTTTCAGAAATCTTATCCCTCACTAAGATTTATAGAGCAAGACAAAACACATCAGGGACAATTCAGTACTATGGAAACTTCCTTCTTTTAGATTAGCATGTGAAGTTCTTTAAATATTACCAAACACCTTTGATTGTCAACCCTTAAACAATTCACTATATCCTTCTTCCCTGTGCAGAGGGTTTCCCTCCCTTTCGCTTGCAAAGCAACAAACCTGCTACCAGAGCTGCAAAACACAACACAATTCTCTCTGCATCTACTGCAACATGAAAGAGACAAGCCACTGATATTTTTTTTGTTTTTGGAAACACAATGGGTACACATCAGCCTATGAAATGGCTGCAATGTGCAGCAAAAAGAAGGGCAAAAAACTCTTCAGAACTGTTGTATTTTAACAGGCTGTGACAAAACCTTGGCATATGCCAAGGGAGGAGAGAGAGGGAGCTGCCTGGAGTGCATGTAATGTTTACCTTCCTGACAGAGAAACATTTTTTTCTGGGCCTGTCATCACATCTGTTGAATATTTGACTGGAGGAAACCAACTGGTTTGCACTGCTTCTGTAAGAACACAGCAGTTCTCCTGTCAGCATCACTGGAGCAAGACAGTCCCACTCTCCAAACATGGGACTGGGTCTCAACCTGCTACATCAGCTTTGGAGTGAAATACAGAGTGGGTAGTGCTGCGTGCCATGTAGGACATGGTAGTTGGAATTAGAGAGAAGAAGTAGGAGTTAGGTGTCTCCATAAAGAAGTCTAGAATATAACCACTGCTTTGTGGATATCAGAAAGCACAGGGAGGATGCTTCAAATGCCTGAATTGTCATGCCAAGCACATGTAGCTACATTGTCCCTCAAACAGTCCTAATCAGACAGACAGTACGATGCCTGCAAGTATGTAACTACACTCCACCATGTTTGACAGTATTACTGGAACTCATGCACATATTTAATGACTGACACAGTATAACGTTGTCAGGGTTGACCGCATTTTCTCTTCCCAAGGGAAAGGTGTTGTGGCTAAGCGCTGGGGTTCTTGTGAGACCAAGCATCGCAGCTGTCCTATTGTTAAAAGTACTGGTGAAAATACAACTCCCTTTTTTAATCTGTCTGGGGAAACTTTATTTAGTGTGTGACAGATACAGTTACATTTCCCCATCAGCGTTTGAAATAGGATCTAAAGAACCACTTCAAAAAAATAAAATAAAGACTAAAAAGGACCTTATTCTCCATAAACAGTCAGATATCTAGATGTTTTTGTTTTGTTCACAATGGAAACGAGCCAAAGAATTGTTTTGCAGAGCATTCAGGCAAAAAAGGAAAGAAGGTAGGTTTTTCTGATGGACAAATGTATGTGTTTCAGACTGGAATGGCCGTAGGGAGAATTCCTCTCTGCTTTTCAGTGAGTGACTGATCTGCCTGTGACAGGAAAGTAAGACATACGAGGCAAATATTTGTGACATAGTGTAAAAGAATTATTTGGATTCCTTTCCTCTTACAAAACTTTCAATCAGGAAATCACCCTTTGCAGGATAGGAAATAACCACACTGAAGAGCTGCCAGAGAAGTAGTTCTTCAGTGTGAGGAGATGTGTGGACCTTTTATTTAAAACTGTATTTAGAGAACGAACTCTTTTTGACCAAATACCTGGTTGTCAATGAAATTTACATATGGGTCCAGAGAAGATTTTCTTTCTTCACTGTATTTTATGCCTAGATCTGAGAGTTTTGGTGACACCTAATCACATAAAATAGAAATTGGAGAAAATATGGGATAGAGAAAATGGTTGAGGTAGTTATGTGTTTGGTAGAGGTACAGGGAGAGAAAATTCACCATTTGCTACCAAAAGAAAAGGGTTCAGCAAGGTTAAAAGGAACTGGAAGCAATACTGATGGCAATGTAATTACTGAAAATGAAAACGGTTATGATTTTTATTGGCCTGAAGAAGAATTGCATGGTGATAGCATTGCAGCTGGTGAATCTCAAAAGGCAGCTGAGAAATAAAAGCATGAGGTGGTGCCAAATGACCTTCCTGGCAGCCATGATATAGTTGGTTACAGTGGGGCTGCACTTTCCAGGAGGCTTCTCTAAGGGATGCTTTGCTTGGCCCTTCAGCCCTATGGCTCTGGAAAAGGTGGTAGGCACAAAGCCATTCATTTGAGTTGTTAGCACTAAACATTGGTTTTTTTCTCCCTTTCCTCTTCCATTTCTTTTAGGCATTCATGGTCCCTGACTGTGGTGGGATCACAGCACAGCCAGAAATACAAGGCGAGGATGCCACTGGCAGTGGGCAGCTTCATGGTGCTCTGGTTGATGGTGCCCCATCTCTTACCAGATGTCAGCTCTGGTCTGATCTGCTGGGAGCAAGCCTTTTCTTTCTTAAGTGCCTGCTGTCCTTACTGTCATTTGCCTGCTGGTGCATGGAGATAGATCATTTGTGCAGGCAGTGACTGTCTTCCTCTCTGTTTGCACATTGAGATAAAGGAGGAGAGCCTGTTTTCAGCCTAGCCTGATTTTACAGCACTCCATCATTTAAGGTAATCCATTGGAAGTGTTCTTTCCACTAGAACTGGCATGTATTGTTAAAGCTTGAAATTCCACAGATTTTAGCCTACTTCACACCATTGCTATGCCAGCTTGGGCACAAATGGATAGCAAAAAAGAGAGAAGATTGAATATTTTCATGGTTTAGCTCACTATTTTACCTTAATTGGAAATAAAATACTTTTGTATTTTAAAGCGATTGTTCATTGCAAAAAGCATGAGAATGGCTGATGGAGACAATTGTTAGAGAAAGATTTCCTGTTTGGAAAATAGAAGCTACGTAAATCGATATATCTACATGAAAAGATCAATTTTTAATGGAATTTTGTCGTCATGATAACCTAAATTAAATATGTTTACATTAATTTCTGCATCCAGTTAGACTAGCATTGTGTCTGATAACACTTGCAGCCAGAAAACACTCTTTATTTTCCTCAATGAGCCAAGCTTTTCATTTGATCTGCATCTCCCTCATGCACCAGAGTTTCCCATTGATGATTTGTTCTGTTGAATCCCTAGAACTTCAGCTGAACTCAGAAATGGGAATGAAAGAGAAAGAAAGCAAAAACCACATTGCAAACAGACATTGAAGAAGCCTAGGCATAGTGGTACCAAGGTCAAGCTGGACTAGATGCACTGCTATTGCGAGTTCCCTTTGATTTTAAGTAATTTAATTCTCAAAAAGTACTTACATTTTTGATTCCTCGTTCTGAATTTAGTTTTGATTTATGTACAATCATATTTTGCTTAAAAGTATTTTTCTGCTTAGAGAGGAATCAACAAAAGACTGAAAAGAACAAGATCTGTAAATGGCATGGCAAGAAGGGCAGGTAACTCAGCACGGCAAAGCCCTGATCAAGCACAGAAAGTCAAAGAAAGAAGGAGAAAACGTGAGACGATAGAACTCGGTTGGTTTCAGTAGAAGTTTGATGGTGATTATCTTTCAAAGTGTGTCATGCTTTGGAGGGATTTATGTAAATTCAGCCTACCAACACCACTGTCCTTCCTGGGAGAAAGTTTCTCCCACTGATACTTGTGACACCAGCACAGTGGGATTTCCTGTCAGATGAGAGACAGCTACTAAAATCCTCTTTCACCTGATCCTAGGGTGGCTCTCCTTAAGGGTTTGTGATCGATGAGAAAGGGGTCTTTGGGTGAAAAGGCATCATCCCTTTCAGGATCTGTGCAGAAGACCTTCTGTGGCAGAAGAGGTGTGACAAACCATGTCTGAAAAGGTGCTGTCCTCATGGTGTATCATGACCATCTAATTACCTCCATGGTTCCACGCCATATAAATGAGTCAGTACCCGCCCAGAGGCTGAGTCTGCCAGAGTGAAGTAGAGGCTCCCAGCGTTTGTTGGGCAAGGAGATTGCTGCTACATTGGGAAAATCTCTTTCCTTTCCTGTGACATAATATAGTCTCTCTGTCATATATAATCTCTCTGCCATAAATATGAATAATTCCTAATCCATGCTCTCTACTATTATATATTTCTCTAATATATTGGTTATTTAAACCCTAATTTTATGATGTGGTTTTTTTTCCTCTGTTGTAATTAGAATATGTGATAAAGCTATGCAACGAAGTGAAGAACCAGATCTCACCAAACAAAAACATGTAAAGGTTGGTTTATGACAGAGACAGTTTGAGAAGTGATAAAATAATAATGCAAGTTCTTTTTTTGACAGGCCAGATTTGCCAGTACACCCCAGACACATCACTCCTCTCCAGCCCCACAAAACAGCTGTAAACCTGGATTAACCAGGCTGTTAAATGGAGTTTACAGCTGCTTTGCATCACCAGAATGGCTCAAAGTAGGCAGCACATACCAGTGAATACAGGCCTAATTGTACACAAATGAACGATGAAGTAGTTTAGGATGCAGTATTCACTTTGGCAGAATAAAAAAAAAAATCTTTGTATAGAGCAGATATGTTAAAATTTATCCTGGCTTTGCTCAAGGGGAAAAATTCATCCTCTTTTATTCTGAATGGATTATAATTAAGAAAAGCATCAGAGGCAAATTATTCAAGGTTAGAAATTTAAAAGAGCTTCAAGAATACATCCAGTCTTTCCAGATATATTAGTGCCTGCTGGAGTTACAACTAGAGAAACTCATAGTTTAATTATAAAATAATGGTCAAAAAAACCTGCTTGGATAAGCATGTGTTTCTATTAGGGAAAAAAAATCATTACAGAAAACAAGATTAAAAGTTAATGTTGCAAATCTCATTGTCTGTGTATAACTTCATTAATGCTGGATAACTACTCTATAATTAGCAAGGTGTTCATTGTAGAAATCTGTTAAAGCAATTGAAATGAATCTACCTAGATGTCTGCTTAGCCTGTAGTTACTTTCAAAAAAAAAAAAAAAAAACAACCCAAAAACTCAAAAACAACAAACCCAAACAGACCTCAGAATATTTTTCAGAACTTTAAGACATTGTTTTTCTTCTGTAAATAAAGCTTACAGCCTTCAGGCATTTGCTTTGCTGGGATTACAACAGTCTCTGATATAATTTGACAAACACAGAAAGCATAAAAACTCCAGATGACTGGTTCTCGTTTGTATATACAATGAATCTTACTTAAATTGTAGGGAAAAGCTGGGTCAGGACAGCCCATGAACAGAGTAGCAAGTTTTCCTCTTCATGCTGCCAAGAATTCCACCAACAGTAGTGTGAGATGCGATGGAGTTGTGGGCCCTCTGTAGTGAAGACTATGCATCATGCATCCCTCCAGGTGACTCCAGAAGCCAAGAGAGACCTTGCCTTTCAACTTGACTTACCTTTGGGATTCCACCTTCAAAATCAATTGCCAAACCATAATTTTCATGCAAGAATTGAGCCTATTATGCCTGGGGTAGTCACAGACTGGTTGTGGGTACAGCAGGCAGAGCTAAGCAGAGCTTTGCAGGCTGAGCCTTAGCCCAAATCCACACAGAAACCTAAGGATGTGCATAAGTCCATATCTTCTCAGGAGGCTGGTGACTGGCTTAGGCCAAGGACCGTGCTACCACAAATACATGGCATTCCCTTCACTTCTGAGGAGCTTCCAGCTGGCCCAGAACATGAGCATGGAGATGGTTTTCCCGCAAAATACCATGTAAAATACTAGCAAAATATTACATTTGTTTTGAAAACACATTATCCGGAGAGGGATAAAAGATATCGATTTAAAGAAAAAGCCAGGAAAATCTGGTCTTCAGGCTGCGAGATATTTAACCTTTTCATTCCTGAGTGCTGAGCATCCCACACACTTTCAGTAATAATAATAACAGCAGTAACAATAACAAGAGGAAATCAAAATCTGAAACAAAAGGCAGAGCTGAACTCAAAATACTTAGGAGGTATTCTGAAAATTATGCACCTAAAAGGTACAATTTAGGAAATCATACTTAACCACAAGGAATAGAAAAAAATATTAAAGCCTCATGAAAAAAGAAGGAAAAAAAACTAGTCAGAAAAGCCTTTTATTGTTGAAACTACAAAAGCAAATTATGAATCAGATTGTGGCATGTCATCAGAAGGAAATGTCTCTTCCCTAAGAAAATGGCTTTTAGCCAACTCAAAAATAAAATTTTCATGTTGTACTTCATGGGGATCTCACTTCTTAGGAAAAAAGCCACACACACACAAAATACATTTCCTGGGCAAATATAAAACCTTTCAATAAAAGTAACTTTTCGAACAAGCAAAAAATCTTGTGGTCAAATTCATAAAGGATAATATTACAATAATAATAGGAGATGGTTGTTTCAAGGTGCTCACTACTACTGCTTCCCCTTTTTACGCAGCCCAAGGCATACTTTATTGTGTTGTCAAGTCAGGTCAAATGGAAAGATGCTGCTAACTAATGTACGCAATTCTTTGACTGCAAATAATATTTTGTTGGTCAGGAAGTCTGCAAAGCTGTATCCATACTGCTACCTGCCCTTCCAGACCAGACTCTCAGCTGGCCTGAAAATTTTTAACCACCTTGATCTCTAAGAAATGAGCCCAGATTACTTCTAGGGAGGATCTGGACTCTTATTTATTGCAACTATCTGCCTCTTCTGGTGCTTCATTATTGTCTGCATAGATGAGCAGATTAACTGGGCATCTCTGTCTGGGAGGATAAGTACATTTGTATCTGATATGTTTGAGGAAGGGTGGATGGTTTTCTGGACACCTGCTCCCAGAGACTGGATTAGTTTATGGAGAAGTCTCCCAGTTCTCATTTAGGGGACAGTTAATTTTGCATCAGACTACATGTGTTTTGGGAACAGTAGAAGTAGCACCTTTACACAACAACGAGGGGACAGAGGGAAAAAATGAAGAAATAGATTTTGAGGTGCTAGTTCACTTCCAAATTAGAGTGCACATGCTGCTTCTGGGCAGGGGCACCCACAATTTCCACTGACCCCAAAAGGCCATGGCTGAGTTCTCCTTCACTGCTCAATGGGCAAAAGGATGACCTGAGCCTGATCTGCAGTGGATGCTTGGTGACTCCATCCCCAGTCACTGAAGGGAGTTGAGAAAACTCAAACACTAGTCACTCTGAGTTTATCCCTGCATATGCTTTCATGGAAATATGGATCCTGGGGCATAAGGCTCTTGCTCCTGCCCTCCTATAAAAGCACGTGTATATTTATGCAAGTGTATTGGTACCAGATGGGGCTCTCGCTCCAACCCTCTGCTTAGCCTTTATCCTCAAAGAATATTCAGCTTTGACTAAAGCACTGAAATATTTCAGGCTCTGTGTCTCTGCTGTAGTCAAGATGGCTCAAGAGGAACCTGACACTGATCTAAAGTGACTTGGAAGACACTAACTGAGTGTTCAGGACAGTAATCAACTACTCCATCCCTGGGTATAGGGAGAAAATTCAATCTTAAAGAAGTTGTTTTTCATGCCTCCATCACATGTGAGTGCAAATCCTTACACTCATCTCTGAAATGTCTGAAAATGGCCCTTTCTGGAAGCAGGTCACTGGATAACTAACCTAATCTGGCACCGTATTTCATGTGTTATAACTGACACAAGAAAAAAAAGCTGGTGTCCCACCTGTCAGCACATCAAAATCTAGGAGTACGCAAACAAGAAAATGGGTGAGCCCCCTCTGAAAGAAGTGCAAGTGCTCAGCCAAACAGGGACTAATTTTAGGCAAACTGAAAAGCCCACATGTGACCCCAGGAATACACCAGACCTAGTGGTAAATGAAAGTCCTATCAGATTCCTAAGAATGTAATCTCTCCCAAGAAAAAAAGAAAAAGAAAAAAAATCAATATCACAGATTTAATTCAAAGCACTGATAGAAAATCTGCTGTGAGCAGAGACAAATAGATATTTAACATGAAACACAAAGGTTGGACAAGGCAGATTACTGATCTTTCCCCTTCTAAAACAGCTCGGCTTTTACATTCCTTTAAACATGAAGCTGCAAGCTATACAATACAGGTGATTTTGCCAAGATGCACGTCTGAAGAAAATCTCTGTTAGACACAGTTGAATGTGTTGGTTTTTTCCACACAAATGATGCATCTGATTTACAACTGAATATTACTTCTTGAAATGGGTTGCAAAGTAGAAAAATAATGACATTTCAACATATTCATTGAGGGAGAGGGGGAAGAAATTATTTCTCTTTTTTATTATTTATCTATTATCATTTTCATTATGTATTGGTATTTAAAGAGTAATTTATGAATAGGCAGAATGATTGATTGCATCACATTACAGATACCATCTATAGAGTCCAGAATATCATATTTATCAGCAAAGATTTGAGAACATTGCCATTCCATCCAAGTGAGTTCTGACAGAGCAATACATCCATGTTTTTTGCATATTCTCTATAAATATGCACCTGTATTTGCACAGTCATATGTGTATGTGTGTCTACAGACATATCTACAATGAAAAAAAGGAAAGAAAAGGACCAAAATAGTGAGAAAGGTTTCTGAAAAACAAATATCTAGTATATGTGTTTTTCACTTAGATAACCTGAAGAGTATTGGAGAAATTGGGTTTCTTGCCAGGTTTCTGCTTTGTTTTTTCTTCAGAGCACAGGATGGAGATCTGTCCTTTCTTACTAGTCTGTCCCTCATGCTAGCAGGGATCACACATCTCCAGGCACTAGGTCCCTAATGCTGAGGAACCACAGCACAGTGATGGTGATCCCCTCTATGGTTATCATGCCTTAGGCACAGCTGTGGGAACAGGGAGCAATTCTGAAAGCCACAAAAATAGGCCACACTACATAAAATAGGCTTTTAGGAGTTATATGCTTCAAAACTTAAGCTTAACTATCAGTCCCAAAACTGAAAGATTCTCTGTTGCAGGCCTTTTTAGGGCTAGAAGTGAGTCCTGGATCTCTTTGGTATTATTCTCTTCCTCTCATACCAAGTAACCACTTCCATTACTTCTTCAGACTACACAACTTTTACATATATGGAATCTGGCAGTTTTCCAGGACTTTTTCTTGGTCTTCTGGCACTAGGACTACTCTGCCTTTAGGGAGAAATACAGGTGCTTGTTCAGGAAAGGAAATAAACATGTGGCGGGTTAGATGGCAACAAAGAGGGGAAAAAAGACATCTGTTTGAAACTGCTCAAAAGTTTAGGTGTTGAATGAAGTTTCTGGAGAAGAGAGTAGCAGGCAGATGAACTAGTTGAAACTAGTATATTTATTACACATTTAACCACAAAGATCTCACCTACCTGAATTCTTAGTGACAGATGAAATCAAGTTATGCATACAATAGAAATGTATGTAGATAAGTGCATTAATCAGCGAACAGTGGAAATTTTCCACCTTTTCGTCTCTCTGTGTTACAGCAAAAGACAACAGAAAAATGAGTCAATCAATCATAGCTTATGCACTCAGACTCCTAAGGTTTGCAGGATGCTCTGTAATTTGTGATTTAACCTCTTGTAACTTCTTCTTGCTGAAGTTCTTGCAGAAAAAAAATTATGTGCCAATAACGAGTGACACAAGATTCATCTTGTTTGACTGGCTAGGTCACAATGACAATTTAGGTTAGTCTATAGCCGTATGTGATGGCTGGGAAAGATATAGTGAGGCTATGTGGAATTACTTCTTACAAGCATCACCAGGAAAGACACAAAACACACCCAGGTCTATCAGAGGGAATATTGGGTGATCCATAATACAGGAGCAAGCACAATAAATAAATATCTTGGAAAACAAAAACCAACCTTAATAGCAACTGGTAGCACCGTGCACCGCAATTGTGTCCACTGCACTGATCCAGTGCAGACAGTGCTTTTGGTATTATAAAACTAGTGCTATAATTTGAACACTGCTGCTGCTTGCCTGCCAGAAAGTGAATGGTCAAATTCAGCAACCAGGACAGACTGACCTCGGGTCTGGCGCATCCTTAGTTCCTCAGTGGGTGTGCTGAGTTCCCTGGCTGGTGCTGGTTTGGCCTGAGAAGTGCTGCAATGTCCTCTGGGTGATGAACCAATGCACTCACTGCTGGTCCAGGATCAAGAGTTGGGAGTGCATGTTTATGTACCTGTTCGCTCAGCATTCTGAGCAGCTGCATCTTCTACTAGCTCATTATTGTCACTTAAGCAATGGTTTGCTGCCACCAGACATCATGGACCTACGGCCCCTTGGGTACCAGCATTTTGCCAAGGAAACTTAGAGGCAATCTAAAGCTTAATAACAATAACCTTCATGGTGTTGTATAAGCCTGAGACCAAGATTGCTAGTGATATTTGCTTACATATTAGGAAGGCAGCAGTGGGAATCACAGGGGAATATCTACTCTTCCTATCTGGCCACCTTTGCTCTTCCTATCAGGTCATAAATTTATATACTGGATACAACTGTATGTAACAAGGAGTCTTGCTGCATCCACCAGTGATGCACTGACCTCACGCACACACACACTCACCTCACTCACTGCTCTGCTATTTACTTCTGATTTATGGTCTGCTGGCAATCCACATGGACTCAGATTGAAAACGTAGCACAGAATGAATCAGTTAAAGAGCACTAGATTGATAGGCCACCTACTGTATTTAAAAATAACTGAACAGTGAAATGATCAAGTGAACCGATATTTTCTGTAAGTTTGAGTGTTAGGTAATTACAAATGGCAATTGTGGAAGAACAAAAGTATATTAAGCAGCAATGACAAGAATTCATGTCAAATATCTGGTACCTCAAAAGTCTGTTTTTAATTTCAGCATGCATGAACTCTCATCAAAACCATGAATTCAAACCACACATGAAGAAAGAGTTTAAGTAGCATCAAATGTATTACAAAAATACATTCATTTATGAGGAAGCAATACTGACAATCAGGGCACTAATGAAATAAAACTAAGTAAGAAATATTAGGGAAATAAGTGTAAAACTGAAATTGCAAATACTAAGGAAAATATTTGTGCCAAAATCGTTGTTTGACGAATATGGAGACATATATAGAGAAACATATTCAGGGTATCATTTTTAGAAAACCTTTTTTAATATAACAAGATGCAGCAATGAAGAGAATTCATACAGTGGACTTTCCTGAAATCAGTGCATCTGATCACTTTAAGAAGAAAAATTACAACAGCATTTTAAATAGAAAAAAAAATAATTCCCAAAGCTCAGATGATCTTTAACTGTAACAAGGACTGAGTACTTAAGTCACAAATATACTCTGCCAAAAAAAGTGAATACGCAGTCAATCCTACCACTGACCTAAGTGCTTTGTTCTCCTTTGTATTTCACCAAATAAAATGGTGACATTTCTAGCTCTCAGACATACTTACTATGCAGTGAGGGCTATGGAAGAAGTCTCCTAAATGTTACCTGAAGTAAAACTAGGTAATTACACTTTCTTGAGAAAAAACTTTGGTCATTAATGAGAGACACTCTAGCATCTCAGGGGCATGGAAAATGGAAAATGCAGAAAATATTACCAGGGCATCCATTAGACAAAGTGTTTGTACTCAATAATGTCAACAACAGGCTTCCCATCTGCTTCAGGAGGACAAGAAGATTTATTGAATTAACTTTCATGAAGACAGAGTTACTCCCCAGTTCCCTCTGCTGTCACTGTGGAGGGACAGAATGCAACAGGATTCATGTGACTCCCCAGCCACTTGCCCCAGCCACCCTGTGCTTGTGGTGAGGAGATCTCAGGGACATGGCAAAGGTAATAGTTTCTCCTTCTGACCCAGCTCTTCCACCTTCTGCCTCCAAAACCCCATTCGTCACTTGGGCCAGTGCAGATGGCTCCGCTGATAAGCCTCCTCATCTTATCTCAGTACGAAGGTTTTTTAACAGCGTCTCTAGCCAGTCACCACTTAACAGTATCACAAGAGTTTTGTTGACCATCTTGAGAACAGAGCTAACCTAAACTCAGGGCTTTGTATTTATTTGAAACAGTAATATTTTGAACAAAAAGTACTGAAGTGAGTTACAGAAGTAACATTGGTGTGGTAGAGATTTCCATTTCAGATGATCTGAAGTTCCATTCTGCACTTTCAAAAAAATTATCTGGTTTCTTTTTTCATGTTTACATCAATTTTATAGAGTTTTGCAACATCAATAGTGGGAGAACACTGTAAGTCATATGATACCCTATTATGTTTGTTTTATAGTTAAATTATCAAAAGGCTTCATCAATAAGGATTTACCATCTTCTTTTCAGGTTGAAAGCATCTTCTGCTTCAGTTGTATTGAGGGCTTGTGTGATAATCAAAGCTTTTCCCTTAAGAAAACATTTCCTAATAGCCTGTTAAAACTTAATTTATCCTAACAAGAAGCAGTATCATGAAGTCAATGTGGCTATGGGCATGATCAAAGGCAGCATCTGGGCCAAGTCTCCCTAGTTATTTTTGAGAGCCTGACATCTGGTATATAGAACTCTTTCATCGGCTACTGGATTCAGCAGGAGCTGAAGGACTTCAGCAGCATTAGAGACACACAGCTTCTCCCAGGATCAGCCCTCCCCCCTCCAGAAGGAGTCAGTTATCTTTTGATGTACCTGAAGGAAGCTCTTCAACACTTCCTTGCAACCAAATCCTAGAAGTGTAGCAGATTGTGAAAAACACTGTCATAAGCAGTATGTCATGCAGAATAGTGTAAATTGGCAAGTTGCAGGGGGAACACAAAAAAAACCCTAATAAGAGAACACCCAGGGGAATGGATTGCTACCCTAACTTCAGAAACCCACAGTGCAGTCTGTGAATTGTCTGTACAGTTCCATGACAAGGTGTTATTTTAAAAATCAGGAGAAAATTCCTTATAATAGTTTGCACAGTTTTTATGGTATTATTATAATATACCTCTGGACTAGAAACCTCACTGTGAAGGCACATAGCATTATTCTCTGAAAATGTTTTTATTATTTTCAACTTCAGTGAATTTTTTACCATATATTCCCTATGTTTACTTTCCCCACTGATGCATAACAATGGCAATGGCTGATCTATACAGTACAACCAGCAGCCCATGCAAAATTTCAGAGTAGCAGTTTTTGATGTGCATTGGAGGAAGAATGGAGCCATCACAGATGTTGGAATGTGATTGGTCTTCATTTTATCTCTTAAAAAAATTCAAATACCCTTTCTGTCTAGCATGATAATTTGTTTAGTGTAAGGTGCATTTGGTAATGATAACAAGGGAGAAATGCTTAACCTAAGGTACTGTACTTTGCAATCAAATGAATTGTCTCTTTAAAGTGTGCTTGTGTAAACTGAGAATTTAAACTCTCAGTCTCTGTGAACAGCTACCCTGATATTGTGTTTGTATTAGAGGAAAACTTTTAGGACATCCCTAGGAAACTAATCCCTAGGAAGGCTGAAATTCAGAAGAGGCTAACAAGTCTGCACCTTTGATCCACTCTCCACACAGCAAAGCCAGACAGGATTATGCCAAAGCCTTTAACAAAAATACTTGGGGAATTTTAAACCCAAAACTATTTGCAACCTTTAGAATTCAGGATCCTTTTCACTGGGCCTTCTTTTGCAATATTTCTGACTTTTACCTCTTTCATATGCAAGTCAGTTTGCAGGGATGACAGGAGTAAATGTCCCTGAAAGTCTGTGTAGTCCTCACACTCAGTCATGTAGCAAACACTGCTGAAGTATATTAAAGTAAGAGTTAATTTAAGGAAAAGAAGCATTTTTACACCCCCTTACCTTTGCCTCTCTCCCTAAAATTATTGATTTACTGCAAATTTGAAAGGTTATAACCAGTGATTTGTGCATATAATCCTTACAATCATTTCTCAAGACAAGGAAATTTATGTATCCAAAAATGCCTTGAGAAATATGTCTTAATTAAGTTCTGCTCTAAAAGTTTGATTCAGTCACACAGCTGCACACTACAATGCATAATTTGCTATTTATTGACAGTCAGATCAGTGTCTGCACAATAGTATCAAAATCATACCTACTGAGGAGCAGGTTAGTGCAGCAGAACAACTCACCCCTGGTACTAGAAACACTGCTAATTACCAGAACTATGTTTTGACTAGGAGCAATACAGGAATATTTTGGAAAAAAAACACTTTCTTTCTAGTGAGAGACACCACTATGACATTTCATTGCATTTGAAGAGGTTTTAAAGGACAGTTTTTGTTCTGAGTAGGTGGTGACAGTACCACAGAATTTCACAAGATGACTGTGATAAATGCAGCAACAAAGGCAAAGACTGCTTAATAGACAAGGAACATCAGCACCTATTATTACTGTTCTTCCAAGAAGTAGGATTTCCTTAAATCAATTTCATATTTCAAGGGGTTTTAGGCAGCATTCAAAAAAACTGCATTTAGAATGTAGCAGATCAAAATCTATAGACACTACCCTGGAGATTCTTGTTAATGCAATGGAAATTGGCTGTGAATGTCTAAAGAAATACATTTGAAGTTCTCACTGTCACTATAGAAATGAAAAGTCAAGCCTACTTAGCACTTCAGCTCCACGTCATAATTATTTTTTCTTGTCCAGCTTTAAGTGGATTTACCTGTGATTTGGCTTTTCTGGAACGATCAGATTTTTTTTTTAAACAATTGTCCCTTGAGATGGTTACTTCATGTTCTCAGAGAAACTTTCCATATCTCCCAGGAACCATGTCATTCAAGTAGCCCAGGGAGCTGACCTGATGTCCATTTTATATTTTACTAGTGAAGTTCTGCTGTAAGATCAGTCTCATTTAGAGCCAGCCCTAAGTGATTTTGCTTTTCTGTGCAGGTCAATGGGTAACTAAATGTCTGTGAAATGGTACCATGGCAGCAAGGTAATACTCCTATATTTCCTTTAATGACAGTTTTTGGTTTTCACTGCCACGCTACCCCATTAATCCTACTCTGGGAGCTGAAAAACGAGGTTCCATATATCCATGTAATAGGTTGCATGTGTTTTCAAGGTCTCTTCTGTATCCAAGCCTTCCTAACACTTGAAGAACCATTACCAAAGTTCCTGAATTCTTTCTCATCCTGATATAAGGCACTTTATACTCCACTGAATTCCTGTTAAGGTTTGCTCTCCGCCTTTCATATGCCAGCCTCAAAGGTCCAGTGTTCCCATGCAGTGTCTGTTGAGTAACAAGGTCAACTTGGTCTGCATTTGCAAGCTGTAACAGGGAAAAACACATGCACATTAGGTCTTACTCTTGTTGGAGTACAAAGGAAGTAGAATTTATTCTCCCGAGATTACAGAGATAGGCAAACACGTGTTTCTTCTCGGAAAAAAAACAAACCCAAAACAAAACATAGCTCAAAGACTGTGTTCTGTCTCACTGCCCACCCAACTCAGGACTGAGATCAGACTTTGGCCCAGTGTGAGCCAGGTGGGATGACCTAGAGTTGTTATGCTCAAACTCAAACTCTGTTTGGAGACCTTATTTGTAATGGCACTGCAGCCCAGCAGTAACCTGCTTCAGAGCTTCCCACTATTCCTGCAGTTTGAAGGAGCTGCAGGGCAGTGCTGTTAGCAAACCTTCCCCTTCCATCCACACTTGATCCTTCATTCCATAAATGTCGGCAAACTAATCTCAGTGTGGTGCAAAAGAGGTTTGCAAAGCAGGCTGGACACAGATGTGGCACCCAGTGTGATGTTGGATTTATTAGGCATCTTTGTCTTACATGAAAAATATCAGCATCCTTTCCTTCAGTGCAGACTGTCTGCATTCTTGCTTTTACAGCCTGTTCTGAGTTATTCAAGGTTTTTTACTTTCTCCTCATCCTTTTTATATATCATGGGGATTTTTGGTAGCAAGTCTTTGACCCTTGTTTCTGTGAGTGTGCCATTCATGTTTACCTCAGAAAGACCCGCCTGGACTTGTTTAGAGGAGTAAGTAACAAATCAGATAAAGTCTGTGTGACAGGCCGAAAGAGAGCAAATCACTTTAAGAGCAGAAATCAGCCTCCTGCAGCTTGTCCTTGCAGAGGTTCAAGACGAAGTGACAAGCAAAGAGGACAAAGATCAAGGAACAGAGTAGCTAAGCTGTCTTTCAAGGAGTTTATAATCTTTTGTAATTAATCACCCATAGTGGGGTCTGATCTGCAAACACCTGCCAGACCTACTGCTATTCCTCACTCTTTTGCGCAAGTGAAACAAAATACAGAAGTATATCAAGCTCTGGGAAAATGGGCAATGTACCAGCTGGGACAATTCAGGTGAAGGTTCTTGCACTTATAGGCTTTTAGCTGTAAATAATAGGAGATGGGAAACTTGGAGGCTCTTTTTCCCCTTTGCTTAGGTTTATTTGGTTTTTTTGTTTAATTATTGTCATGCAAAAATTCTTGTTATTCTACAAGAGATTAACAACCATTAATGTACTTTCCTGGCATAGAAATTTGCAGAAGGAAAGTAGTTCATGGTGAATAAGTCCTAACACTAATTTGGGGTGCTCAGTTATGACAGGTTACCTAGGTACATCCCAGCCAGAAATTAAACATTGCCCTTGATCCTGGCACAGAGCACACAGTAAGTTTACACTGCTCCATCAACCTAAAACAGGCTTCAAACTTAATTCATCCAACCTCAACGAAGCACCACAGGCTTTGCTGTGTTTCCATTTCACCTTCCGTGGTGCAAAACCCCCAGCTAATGGCAGTGTGTGGGACCCTGGCAGGAGTCTGCAGCACACACCAGGTGCTCCAAGCATAGACTGTGCCAGCTTCCACCAGCATAGCACAAGTGAACTGTAGATCAGAAGACCATGTAATGTGCCCCTTTTGGTCACCACTGAGCACCAGGCCCCATCATTCTCATGCAGAGAGAGTTACAGGCCAGAAAGGAGTGCTGTGCTCAGGGTTGTTCCTGAAGCAACAGACAGTGCTGCACATCCAGTGTATCACAGTCATTGTCATATACATGTGATATACTCAGCCCTCTATTAACAAATGAACCATCCAACTGACTCATTCTTTAATTATTAATATTAATAGTTAATATTAATATTTAGTTTTCTAGCCAAATGGTAATTTATTCTAACATTCATCAACTTTTTAGGATTTTCAGATGTGCCCATTGCTAAAACCTACCAAAGCCACCACTACTCCATGCAACATTTGTGTCCCCTGCTGGAAGAACCAGCAAAGCTCTTTCTATGGGGAGTGAAGGCTGCTGCTGCAGGGAAAGGACAGCAGCAGGGAGAGGGGGAGAGGGAGGAATCTTGAACTTCCTCCAAAAACACAAGATTGTACTCCAGACTTTTCCTAGAAATGTCCTGAGGGAGTCCAAGATGCAGGAATTTGCCAGTCATAATCAACTTCACTTTATGCACTTGGGTGCTCAGCTTAGCCGGTCAGCCAGAAAAGATATGATGCAAACTGCTTTTTTAAGATCATACCTGGGCCATTGTCCTTCGTACCAGCTTTGGTCCTGTGCCATCAGAACAAGTGTGTTCTTTGTGAAATGTAGCTCTTCGACCCCTGTTCTTTTGTAGCTCATGCTTTCCCTGTGTGTACCGAAGTCCAGTGGTAACATTGCCTACTATTGCAGTATGGACACACATTCACCCACGCTGTATTCTAGACAAAGTGAAGAAGGGAAGTACGGTTTCCAAGCAGGAAAACTGTGTTATTGCAGGAACCTGGGGACAAGGTTTTATGTCAGTTAAGGACACCCCACTGCTTAATGAGCAAAATAGGGGCTGTTGATAGCTACCTATAGAGGGCCAATTCGCAGTAAGCCAATTAATGGTGTACATTAATTCCATCTAATTAATTTCCAAAGAGGAGTTATGGATTCTTTAACTTTCTTAGTTTGCAGCTAGGAATTGATTTTTAAAAAGCAATAATCTGAGAATGACCAAGAAACCTACTTGCAAAAATCAAAGCAGTGGTTTTAAAAAGCAGCCAAATAGAAGAAGACAGATTTGACACCATGAA
>JAWWMP010000116.1:34853153-34876522 GCA_035047865.1 Dendrocincla tyrannina | reverse complement strand
AAGGCAAATTATATACTAAGCAAAATTAAGTTGAAGTATTATGACCAAGAAAGTAAATCCAGCCTCACAGGTAGCAAACCAACTGCTTTAAAAAGAAGAGATAGCATTCTCAAAACTCAAGTTAAATGAAGTTATCTAAAATAAGATGTGGAAAGAAATTTTAACACATGACTGTCAAATCTGGAAAACTCTGTAAGTAAGGCAGAAAATCTGGAGTTTCATTTGAGATGAACTAGAAAAGAGGGGGAAATGTGAATCTGCCATGCTTTATAGTCACAAAAAGTAGTGTTATAAGCTCTTTACAAAAGAAAAAAATGCTTTCTCTCTAGCTTTTTCTCTTCAAAATTCACTCTTACTATACCCTGAAAGTCTCAATTTCTACTTGGAAATCAGTAGTGATGATTTTATAACAACAGAATTGAAGTGAAATTTGATTGAGGTAGAAAATACATATTTCAAAATGCTTTGATTTTTTTTGTTTTGGTTTGGGACTTTTTTAATATTAGAAAAATTTAGGGGTTTATATACACAGTTCTTTCAATACAGTTTAAAAACCCTCGGTGCTGCACTTGTCACAACTAAGTCATTCCCTGTTCTGCAAACAAGGAAGATCAGGCTTGACATTTCTGGCATTTCTAGAGTAACAGGTAGAACACAAACATGCTTTAAGTAAATGTTTTCTTCCATGCAACGTAAATGAGATTAGACATAAAACCTGATAAATAAAATCATAATACATTACTCTGCACAGACTTTCAGGGAGTTTAAATTCACCACTGGAGCTCAAAAGGAAACCACTGTGGGCAGCGGGGCACTAGACTGGATTGTCAGCTAGTGCCCACACCGAGTGTTCAGGGATCCTGCTGATGCTGGTTCTTGAGATCTCGGAGTATGAGAAGGGTTGGGTCTGCCCAGCACCCCAGAAAATCACGTGAGGGTCCTGGTTTCTGAAACCTCACTGAAATCCTGATTATTTGTATGGTGCTCACTGACACATCCTCTTGGCCACAAGTATTAGAGTAATTTAGCTCTTGCATTGAGCCTCTGAGTAATTAAATAACACTTTCCTTTTCTTTCTGGTTCCCCTGGGTGTTTTCAAACTTCAGTGCATCTTCCATAGCACACTAAGATAGAAATCTCTGGCTTCCCTATTCTCTATGTCATACAGAAACACGCATGCTTTCTTAGGAGACAAATAAGATGGGCTGCATTTATCACTGCCTGCACTCTGCTCTGCACTTCTTCCTCCTCCTCCCACATCCATGCTCACTGGGTCCCTGAGGGGCTCACACTGATCTTTCCCCATCACTGTGAGAAATACCTTCACATTTATGATATTCCTCCTCTGTCTAATAGGCACATCATTCCCTAGGGTAATCTTGGTATTAACTGCAGCCACGCTAGCCTGTTTGTATGTTGCAGACAAATTGATCTTGGAGGCCTGTCTGCTTACTACTTGCCACCACCTCTAGCAACCAGACAGTCCTCTGCTGATATATTGCTAAATTTGCTGTTTGTTTCCTTGTCACTTATGAAACTGCTCTTTTCTTTCTTTCTTTCTTTCTTTCTTTTTTTTTTCCTCCGAAATCCCAAATGTCTGCAGTGTTCAAACCAGTCGAGTCTAGAAAATGGTCTGGCTTAGATTTTCCAATTTTATCTCCATCCTTTCTCCAGCCTCAAGCATTATGGTTTAAGTAGTGACACGATATAAATCCAGATGACTTATGCTTTTTCTTTTTTTTTTTTTTTCCCCAAGTAAGAGTCTATCTGGGAATAGATAAAATAAAATTAATTTTATTTTCCCGAAAAACACGATGAGAGTGGAAACAGCAAGTTAAAAGAAAACAAAAAGCAGTGTAGGCAGGACTTTTCTTTGTAACACATGGGCAAAAAACAGTAATGGGCAACATGAATCTGAGCAATAGATTATAAAATATCATTTTTATAACTGGCAAATGTGAAATAAATAGGGTTTTCCAAGTGAAAATAGAAAGCAAAATCACATTAGAAATTGCTGAAGGACTCATTACTGTTGATTTTTTTTTTTAATAAGAGCAATTTGAAATGTATGAGTGAACATGACTGGATGGAGAATCTTTTCTCTTTCTCTCCTGTAGTGGTCTGTGCAGCAACATGAGGTTGCAAACAAATCATCATAAGCAAAGACTTTAAAATCCCTGAGTACTCAGAATTATAGGAACTTGATAGGAGCTGAAGTGCTTTGGATGGAGCACTGACACTCTCATTCCCTGTTCTACGAAGGACCGCTACAGTTTTCCTCAGGGAGGCCCATTAATGCCTGAGCCACGTCAGAGGCTGCATAGCAAAAACATCCCCTTCACCAGTTCCTGCATTACAGAACAGTTTGGAAATCTCAGCGCAAAAGAGCTTTCTCTTGCTTCCTTCACAATTTCAAGCCTGAGGCAGCCAAGCACTGGGTCTGGCTCTAATACTGCCCAACTATCATGTACGTCGATTTTGGAGAATAAAATTGAGAGGGGAAGATCATGCTAACAAATGCACAAAGACCCATGCAAGGGCATGTGGGAGGACAGCAGAAAGCACAGCCTCACGCAAAAGCTAAGGAGGAGATGCTTAAGCATTACCTTGGCACTTCTGTCAGTGTGTGCTTTAGAAATGCAGCTGAGCCCTGAAGAGTAGGAAATTCATAGAGAAAAATACCTTGTAATCACTGGATTAATGGTTACCATGTAACTTGTATGCATGAGGATGTAGAAAGAGCACCCTTTTCATCAGCAAGCCTGGGATTCTGCCACCTAGCACTCATGTTTTCACAGAACATTTTCCATTAGCAAATACAGGTTACCTGACAAATTAAATTTTCCTTCCCTAAAATAGACATATGCAGAAGCTGTCAAACATTCTGTGTAAAATTATACTAAATAAGAAGTTTCAGAACCCTTAGTAGGAAAAATGAGACTTTTCCAAAATACACTTGCAAGAAAAAGTCTCCCTTTAAACTAGTTTCCATTAATAAGTTACAGGTTTTCTACAGAAAAAACAGAAATACCGTGACAACATGTCTTTCCATCATTTTTTCCAGACATTCTTCTTTTATTTTATGTGGGGGGTTTTTGCTTGTTTTTGCTTTACAACTTGTTTGTTATGCCAGGACTCATGTAACTTTTCTTAATAAGTAATCTCATACAGTGCCAAAATGTTTTCTACTCCTTAACAGTGAGCTTGCCTTATCAATATTTCCTTCTGTTGTTCATGCCAAAAAAACATGACTTTTGGGTAAATGTGAATGTAACTGCAAAAATAGATCTATTCAAATATTACCTGGATGTGTCATGGCTGATCACATTATTGGATAATGGTTTACTAACTGATATGATAATCCTATACTAATTATCAAACCACATCTTAGAAAAATAAAAATACATAATATGGGATTATATTCAGACATTATTTTTGTCCTTCTGCATAGAAAGAAAAAAATATAACTATTAATATGGACAGGGACTGGCATTTTTAGGAAACTATCTTACATCAAATGAAATAAAGTCAAAAGAAAAATACTGAGACTAAACTTCAACACTGAAAATGGTCTGACAGTAAAGCATCTAAAGTTAGATGAAATTTCCTCACTGGTTTATCAGTTCTGTAGTTTCAGCTGTTGAGTCCTAAAACCTCCATCTCTGAATGTACTATCTTAAACAGTTGGTTGTGGAAGCTGGTATTTTACACAACAGAGGCTGGGTTTCCCTAAATAAGATCAGTTTAACTACAAGCAGTTTGTGACATCGTCTGCAAACACAAAATACTGTATCCCACTCTAGTGGGATATGCAAAAGATATTGATGTTATTTTATATGTGGCCCATCTAATAACAAGAAGATTTTAGTAACTCTTAGGAGGGCGTAGGAGCAGGCAAAGCAAAAACAAGGCTCATGTTGTCATCTGGGCGAACATTACAAAAGAAAGATAAGCAGATTTAGAGCTTGTTCTAACCTCATCTTGATTCCATCTGTAAATCCAGTTGGAATCTTTGGACTGACTTTAATATCTGTTGAAGTAGTATTTAATTCTCTGATCAAACTCCTTTTAAATATACATTCATACATATACTTTCACAAATTTATGGGTGTGTGTGTATATATATGCTGTAAAGGAATAGAAAGAGAGATGTATAAATGCACTCTACAAAATGAAATTATAAACTGCAGGAAGATAATAAATAAACCTGACTTTTTCCTACTTGAATTCTATTAGAAAAGGTCTCTACTTGTACTTCATTCTCTCTCTCTTTTTTCTTTTTTTTTCTTTTTTTTTTTTTTTTTTAATGTGTTCAGTGCTTACAGTATACTGTTTTCATTACAGACTGGCAGTGTCTGGGAATTAAGCCCATTTTACACACAGACAGATGTTATTTTATAGAGTGTCATTCAATGTAATGGTACCAGATTTTAGCACTTAGCTGCCTCCCAATTACGCATTAACAGTTTGTGTAATTGGGGAGCAGGAAAATACCTACTCTGCATTGTATAAATTATTTCAGGATGTCTGCTTCCTAAACTTCATGTCATAGGAGGCTTTCCCATGAGCAATAACCACTGTTTTAAAAAAACTGTTTTGATCCAGCAAAGAGTAAATTGAAAAGTATTTGAATATTTCTGCAGGGCAAAGCTCTCTTTCTTACATTTTTTTCAGTCCATCATGAAGCAGAGGTTTTGCATAAGACGCAGTGCAAATGTACCTGATACAAGGAAACAATCTGAGAATGAACTTACAGAATATTGTGATGGCACAGTTAGCCATTCGTTTTCATTTATTACTATTTTTTGTAGGATTTTAAAGAAAATTGGTGTATGTAGACAACTGCCACCTTTTTTCTCTCAAAAAGCCCCCACACATCTGGAAAGCCCTCTCACATTCAGCACATCCTCTGCCAATGATGCTAAAGCAAGCATCTGCTATGTGCCTCTTCAACAGCACATAAAAGTTTATTGAGTATCAAAGAATTATACATAGTTATTGTTCTCTTGACACATTTTTTGGATGCCACTTTGTGATGGTATATATAAATATGGAATTTTTTTTTCTGAAAAGTTTTAACAGATCCATAAGCAATTTTACAAGAGAAAGATGTAAGCATTGGGCTGTACTGTCTCATCCAATACAACAGGGAAAGTTTTAATGATGCCAAGCTTGAGATACCAAATTCTGAAGAAGAAAAGATCAGACTCCCCAAGCATGCCTTCAACAACAGGTCCTTATTTTAGGACTAGAGTGTTGAAGAGTGAATGTCTTCTAGAGGAGTGCTTTTTCAGCGAGTCTGAAATGGAAGCAGGTTTGCAATGTTCTTTCCCGCTTGTTGCAATTCCTGCTTCCAGGTCCTGGGCAATGATTATCACTGGGACATCCCAGTGCCCCAGGATCAGCTTCACTCTGGCACCAACCACCTTCACCGCAATCTGCAGGTCTCCACAAGCAGCACCGGCCTCTTGACTCTTGTCAATGGCTTGTGAGCAGCAACTTCCTTGGAAACTGTCTCCGTCCACAGGTGGGATATTGGTGTGCATGTGTATGCATGCACATATGCTTATAATCAAATCTGAATCCTTTGTGAAGAAAGACATTTGCTGGGGAAGAAGTTTATTTTTCCTGCACTCCTACAGTTTCTCAATCTTGGAAAATAATCAAAAGGCAGTGCATGAGGGGACCATCCTTCTTCATTGCACATTTTTTTGGTTTTGGGTTTGGTTTTTTTTCTCCTAACTTGCTCATGTTTTTCCCTTTTTGGAGCATTGTTTGGCACTGACAAAACAGAATCATACAAGTATGATCACAAACAAAGCCTACCAAGAGTTGTACTCACCAGCTATTAGTAGTGAGCAAAATTGGCAGTGTGTGAAGAGTGAGCAATGCTGGAGATGCTCACTCTGTTAGGTATCTACCTACCCTCAACAGCATGCTGCATGATTGAGAATCTCCTCTGGGGTGTTAAGCTCCCAGAAGAACACTCTAGAAGGCTGGAGGAAGGGCTGGTACACTAGAGTGAATAACTTCAGATGCAGAGCCATGGACAGCACAGTCCCTGCCATGGGCAATACCATGGTCAGAGCTGGGTGTACTTATGGAATGGTCAGCTTTAAGGGAACATTATTTTTGTTACACAACTTGCTCTAACCAGTTCCCAGAATAATGTTCTGATTTGCTTCAGTTAATAAAACCAAAATACCTCTAAGCCTCCAGGACCCTCACAATGACAGACCATTATCCCTACCTCTGGCTTACGCATGTGCTGCTGTTAGATTCAGTGTTTTTCTTTGAACATTGAATATGTCTACAGATATAGGAAGGCGTCATTTTGCACCATCCTCTCCACAGGGCCTTGTGCCATTTGCACTGCTTGACTTCTGATCCCAGGTTGGATTGGGGTAGACAGCTGTACAGCAGAACTGAGTGTATATCTGATGTTCTCTGGCATAGATACAAGAGGTACCTTAAGGATGGGGGATCCTTTTGAAACAAAACATACTGAGCAAAATGTGCAGAAGTTTTCCTCTTCCTACCCTGTTTTTCTTGCTTTGCTTTCCTTGGGTTGTAAGCCAAAAGGACCAAGTTTTTACTGGGTCTTGTAACTCTCTTGCAGTTATGGTTTGAGGACCTGGATACAGAGCCCAGGTCAGAGCAGCCTTGTGATGGCTCTAGTACCCATCAGGCAGCTGTGTATCCCTCCTTCAGCCACAGCTAAGGGGCTAGGACAAAATGCGACGCTGGAGCTATCCAGGGAGTTGTACAAATTAAACGGGCAAGAAACACAATTTATATAACCAACCAGACAGTTTGTGTTACAGATTCACTTATCTCAGTTGCTTTTTTAACATAGTAGTCAATGAAAACAGCTTTGTTGCAATGATGTGCAGATCCATGATGCAATGTGTCAGATTTCAATATGCTCAAACAAATAGATCTCTAATCTTTACCACTCGATTTTGATCAAAAGTCTCCTGAGTCAGTCTGTGAGACATGTTGACATTTCTAGTGGTAACCTAACACTAGAACAATGACCACTTTTCATTGTGATAAAAGTCATACTCTGTGTGTTGTATTTTTCTGTTTGTTTGGGGCTCTTTAATTCCATACTTTGCTGCCAGTCTATGATTTTTCAATAATTTTTGAATATTTTGGATCCCAGTAAAGTTTGTGGATAAATGTATGAAGCAGTTTAACCTTGCAAGAATATGTTGCAACTTTACGCATAGCCAGCACATTTGTGACACATTTCTCTAGCTTTTGATTTAGCTTCATAAAATACCATCATTTCTCTCAGGAATAACAATCCTTCTTTTGGAATAAGTAGTCTTGTTTTCTTCAACCCATTTGGAACAACAGCTCCTAAATCATGAGTGTCTCCAGTTCATTGCCAAATCAACACAACATATCAAATTCCAGTCCAAAGTACACTGGTGTTAATTTGGGTACTACACGCGATGGAGATTCTCCTGATTTGTTGCAATTCTCTGAAGAGGAATTACAGGAAAAACCTGCCGCATTAGTGGGGAAAATCTGTTTTCCTATGAAAGAGCAATGTTTTACCCTATCAGAAGGTTTTTTTGAAGGACTTAGCAGGTAAAATGAACATTAAAAGCATTTTAAAACTAAATAAAACTAACAGAGGTGCCAGGCAGGCATTGATTGCTCTCCTTTTTGTCTTATGCTCAAAGCCCTGGTTAATCACTGTATTCCTCTGCCTGATTTTGGTGACCAGCAAGGCAGTCAGAAAGCAGCATGCACACACTGGCATGCCCTCCTGCCATACTCTTTCTGAGCATATTCTTTAGGAACAATAGCTCCCACAAGCAACAGCTCCCCAAAGAACAAGGGAAATTAGCAGTTCTTCACATTCATTGTGTCCAGTTGACTTAACGAAAATGCGGTAGAACCATCCTATTTGCGAAAATACTGTGTACTTCTGCTATATCTCATATCTTGAAGGTAAATTACAATGTTTCTTTGCAAATCTCTATGTTCTACTCTTTGGGATCCCAGCCAAGACAAAGTAACCATCTTTTCCTCTCTTGTTTAGACTCTCAAAAAATTTGATTCACATATTAGGCTCGCCTATTTTTTCTGGATCATTTCTATTTTTATCAGTCCATTTTTATTTACTTTTCTGAAAATTGACACTGCTGGTTGTCAATTAAGATCTGGATAATTTTATTGATCGAACATCCTGGGTCCTTAAAGGATTTATCAAATTATGGCCTCTTAAACTCCCTTACTCTCTTTCTTTTTGGAGTTGAAAGGCATCAGCCATTGACATCTATCAAGCAGAGATATAGGTTAGCAACTGTTTGGCAATACTTTTCTACCCTTGTGTTTGTACAGAATATGCATCCTTTCAATCTTCAGTTTATCCATTGCAGAAGCCCTTTTTTGACACTGAAATCCCATCTTCCCTGGGCAATGGCAGAAGGGATTTAATAAATTAAGTAATTGTGACAATCACATAATTCCCTCCAGCCTCATATTTCAAGGATCTTAGCTTCATGCAAGTAACAAAGTTCTCTATGGACTGAACCCACAATAACACTCACATTGCACCTCTATTTCCAGCTTCATTATGTCCAATGACTCAGTGTCAGTTTATATTAGTACTCCAGGCCATGAATCAGTGTGTCCAGGGAAGAGCTACATGCCTTACTCATCTCTTCTAAGTTCAAAGGAAGAGCATATTGAAACTCAGGCATGAAGCTGAAAGTAGTTTACATTATCTTGGGTTAAAACAGTCTAGAGTGATTAACTACGTCCTCAAATAGAAAAAGCATAAGATTATAAGTATTTTGATAAAAGGCATTCTTTTCCCCAGATCTTAGGAAACTAATATCATGAGCACATCCCAATCAGCAATCCTTACTCTTTACATGTCCTAAAATTGTAGCTGAAACATTGCTTTCTGCTAAGGTAATAAAATACTGTGTAAAGTATGACACACACTAAAGAGTATAGCACAGCAGGCTGGACCCTGAGTTCCATATAACTTAACAACAGGGTGATGTTTTTCTTTTCATTTGTTCCAAAGTCGTATTTCAAATCAGTTGTGATGTGTGTTATACAGAACAACCTTAAGAGGAGCAGCTGAGGGCACTTGATTTGTTCAGTCTGTAGAAGACGAGTCTGAGGGGAGATCTCATTGAGGTCTTCAGCATCCTTAGAAGGGGAAGCAGAGAGGCAGGTACCAATCTCTTCACTTTCATGACCAGTGGCAGGACTCGAAACAGCATGAAACTCTGTCAGGGGAAGTTTATATTAGATATCAGGAAATTTTTTTTCACCCAAAGGGTGGTTGAGCACTGAAATAGGCTCTCAGGGAAATGGTCACAGCACTAAGCCTTTCTGAGTGCAAGAAGCATTCAGACAACACTCTTAGGCACATGGTATGATTCTTGAAGTGTCCTAAGCAGGACCAGGTTTTGGACTCGATGATCCTGACGGGTCCCTTCCAACTCAGCATATTCTATGATATATTTGCTCAGCTGGGGAGTTAATCTCATCCTATAGAGTTCTGTACAGGAGGTATAATTGCTCAGTTTATCCTGATGATTCAAATAACCTACAGAGAAGTTCTAAACTTGTAAGTGATTTAATAAGCTTCTATTATAAGAAAGGTATTGACAAAGGAAAAATTAATGAGAATATCAGGAAAAAACTTCCAGATGGTAAGACGTGTTAGCTGGTAGAATAACTTCCCAAGGGATGAGGTGGAAGTCGCATTGTCTGGAACTTTTAAAAATAGACTGCCAAATATAAGCAAACCTACAATAAGCAATGATCTTGCAACAACAAGAGGAACTGTTCAGCCTTCTTCTTCTCTAACATTTGTTCATGTTTACAATTCTCATCACCTTGTTCAGGGTATGTCCACTCTATATGTACTCAAGCAGCTGCAAAGCTCAAGAATGGTGGTCTTCAGCTTCATCTCCAGATTAGGCACTTCCAATGTTAGATCCACAACTAGAAACAGCTTAAGAGGCAAAATACTACGGTTGGAATGGAATCCATTATATCCACTACACTTGAGCAAAGAAAGGTATGTAAAGTATTCAGTCCCTTTAACCTTAAGTTATGTGGAAAAAACACAAGAGTCTTGTACAAACTTCTTCATACAAGTAAATGAACCCTTGAAAATAGCTGTCAAAGAGGTGAACAAATAATGGGTAGCAAGAACACAGAGGTAGTGTGGGTCCTGTAAGGAGTAAGGTGGTGCAAAAATATGAAATTGCTTGTTTGCTTGTTTTCCATGAGTACAAGAGCCTCTTGGTTCTAAAATACTGAAAAAATTACAATGAAAGAGATACATAAGATTATCAAACATCTTGCTGATACTAGAAAACAGAACAAAGACTAGGGTGGCAAAGGCAGTTAATATTTGCTCATTTGCAACTGACTTAAAACATGACATGCTAGAGAATAATTTATGAGAGTGGTTTTTCCATGTTTTAAAGAGTACACACAACACAAAAATCAAGCTCAATTTTTAAAATTGCACCATATTGTAAAGAAAAAAGTAAGATCATACACTTATGGACTGACTCAAATTGAGACAAAAGAATTTTCTATATTTTTGATGCTGTAGGACCTATGAATAAATACAGTTTCAAGGTACTTTAACATTACCTAATTTAATTTTCAAAAAGAATACAGAAATCTAAAAGCTTGGCTTTCAAACACTCCTGTAACTCATCCAAACAAAGAATTTGTGGTGGTACAGATGCTTTCCTGCAGGAGTGCCATCACTTGGATCCATTGAATGGATTTTGTTGTCAGTCTGAACAAACTGTGGAATAACTACTTCTTAATGAGCTGTCTGCTCATTCATTTAATGACTTGTAATTCTTTCTGTATGAATTGACAATGGGAAACTGAGCTAGATGGTTGGTCTACTGCAATGGGAGAAAATTCATCATCACACAACCTGCTTGGCTTTCAAACTAGGCTGCCTAAGCGGTTCCAGAGCACCTAGGCAGTACACTTAATGAAAACTAGGCTGTTGCTAAACAGTGTTTAAGAAAATCAAACCAGAAATAATTTTCTATGGACCATTTAGAATTTAAAAATGGAAAGCAGGCATAAGTCCACTGCTTTTTAATCCCAATTTCCAGAATTCCTGCATTAGGTCAGTGAGTTAAGTGAGCTTGATCCTCTCCTGTACCTCAGTAAGATGAGAAGATGGGTGACTTGCTCTTGTTTGCTGAATTTTTGAGCCAGACACACTACAGACTGAGTTAGAGCCATGTTCAGACAGCTTCAACTACTCTTGATGGCTTGCAGCCTTTAACAGTACTTGCACAAATGCAGGGCTGCTTGGACACCTCTTTGCAGTAGAATCAGTAAAATGAGGACTTGAAACCAGTGAGTCTACCCTTCTGTAGAAACATCTTTCTAAAGGAGACCTCTCTTCTAGCTAGCTCGGACCTCTCTGTACCTGACATTAAATGTCTCTGCCTATTCTGCTCCAAGTTCTGTACTGCTGCATGCTGTGTATTGAATTGGAGCCCAGATGGAAAATTTCACTTTGTTCTGCATCTGCACTCTACCCACCACCTAGGGAAGGAACACCAGTAGCAGCCCTCACTGATTAGCAGGTCAAACATATTGGATTTAAACCACAAAATCATTTATGGGATAAGCTGGGGCTACTTCAGAAACCTCATCTTTCCTTGTGGACTGCTCTAAATAGGACAGACTGAAACATCTGAAGGAGTGGTTCCACAGTTAAGACATTGGGTGACTCAGTGAAAGCAAGTCCTTGTTTAAAGACCATTCATTGAAGGAAGCCAGCCTGCCTCTTGTTCCAGCAGAAACGAAATGTGCTGGCCAGCAAAGCATGCATAAAGCTTATCATCCCGCTCGGGGTGTTCCCATAGGATTGCCTGATTGAGATTGGGGGCAGAAGAGAAAATTTCTTATTCTAGAGAATTGTTACAGTCTGTGTATGGGAATTAGTCTGGTGGAACTGAATTATTTTTTTTTCCTTCAAACTGTTCATGCATGGACAATTTGGAGTAACAGATTGCTATTTACATCTGCTGAGGTGCTATGAAGAGAGCCTGTTTTGCAGGGCCACATTGGTTCATAGGCCACATAACAATAAGCAGCTGAAGCTGAACATTAAATGTCATAACCTCTGTAGAAGCTTCAGTGAAGTAAAAGATCAATATGCTTCAGTTCTCACCAGAAAAATTATCATGCGAAGGAAGCACCTTGTGTGTTTGCTTGAGTGACACCAAACGCTTACAAAATGTTGCCAGGGTGAGTAAAGGTGATCTACCAGAAATCTTTGTACACAGAAGACAGTGAATTATACCCCATTTCCTAGTCTGTCTGAACCCTCCTCACTGCTTTATGAAGCAAGCAGAAATTGCTACCCCTATGAATTGTGTATGAATTTACAGGCTCAGGTTGTGCCAGCTGAAGTAATGAGCAGACAGTTTCACAAGGATTCGAGCAGTTAATGCCTAAAATTCTGGCAAACTTTAAAGCTGCCTTAGGACTAAGCCTTGTTCTTGCTCAAGTTCTTGCTCAAGCCACTTCTCACCCTCACTACCAGGGTCGGCAGGAAGGGCAGCTGGAATAAGTATCATATGAAAGTCTGGTTGGGAGCCGGGACACCTGTGGAGCCTGTTTGGCTCTGGTCTCTGTGTGTGGAAGGAAAGGCAAGCAGGAATGGGCTATGTTTCATGGATCCTCCCATTCACCTCTCCCACAGTCACAAAGTGAACAGTGTTTTTAGGCTTGTGGCACTAATAGTGGGATTTTTTCAAAGCCTTCCTCCCCCAGAAAAAAAATAAAATAAAAAAACTCACCTCCTCTTAAGTAGGGTCTGAAACTGCTGTTCCTCTGCTTTTTGCACCCATAATTAACCATGGGAATAACTGCCATTGTCAATAGGTTTCCATTTGGGACACTAGCTTTGATTTAACTGCATCCAAGATATTTCTTCCAAAGTAAAGGATGCAGTATTTATTAACCAAAAGACACACATCTATTAGAATAAGAACTAAAACTTTACATGAACATTTAAAACAATTTACATGCCCATTACCTTCCCGATATTTAATCTTTTAATTCCAGCTTAAGCTGGTTCCCTTTACCCATCCCCTAACAAATGCCAAGCTTGGTGAGACTTATTTCATTCCTATAAATTATGTCTCCTCCAGATGATACTTTTTTGCTTTCTCCTTTAGAATTCATTTCTTCTTCACTATGCCTACGTTTTAATTTTTTTCTATTCCTACTCAATGTCCCTGGAGGATGTGAACCTTCAGGTGAACCTCACCAAACTGGTTTGCTCACCTCTGAAGCAGAGGTAGAAACTGTTGTGTAGGAGGTTTTCTAGAATTTTCTGCCTAGAAAGCAAAAAGTTCAAGTTTGCAGAGTTCTCTAAATAGTTAGATATGCAGCATTCATGGAAGCATACATGCACAGGCAAGACAGGCAGTATCATAAGACAGAAGACTTTCAGGAATAGGAAAGTGTACTGGTTTAGCCCCAGCTAGCAACTAAGCATCACACAACCACTCACTCCACCTTGGTAGAACTGGGGAGAGAATCAGAAGGGTAATAATTAGAAAACTCATAGGTTGAGATAAAGAGAATTTAAAAGGTAAAGCAAAAACCACAAATGCAAGCAAACAAAACAAGGATTTAATTCACTACTTCCCATCAGCAGGCAGGTGTTCAGCCGTCCCCAGAGAACTCAGGGTCCATCATGGGAAATGGTTACTTGGGAAGAAAAACACCATCACTAGGAATGTAGCTGCCTTACCCTCTTTCTTCCCACAGCTTTATATACTGACCATGACATCATCTGGTATGGGATATTCCTTGGGTCAGTTGAGGTCAGCTGCCTTGGCTCTGTCCCCTCCCATCTTCTCATGCATGCCCAGTCCATTCAGTGATGGGGGGGGTGAGAAGCAGAAAAGGCCTTGGCTCTGTGTAAGTTGCTGCTCAGCAGTAACTAAAAAATCCCTGTGTTATCAACACTGTCATCAGCCCAAATCCAAAACATAGCCCCATACCAGCTACTATGAAGAAATTTAAGTCTGCCGCAGCCAAAACCAGCACAGAAAGGACTGCACTTCTTACCCCAAACGTCTGTGACTTGATTGCTTATGGCAAGGGACCAAAAGACCAGAAAGCTGCAGATGCTTTCAAGGGAGAAGATGTGTGTCTGGGATGGCAACTTCTCTTGAGAGAGAGGATATGTGTCCCCTCCAGAAGCCACAGTTGCCTTACTCCCCTCACACCTCCGAAAAGGGAGAATCAGCCACTCACTCATCCTACACCACAAACAGTCCAGCCATGGCCAGTCCTTATCTCTTCATCCTTAGGGTAGGAAAATTCAATTCCATGTCTCTTGATTAATATACACACACACATGCTCCACAGTGACTGGCAAAACCTGACATTGGTCAGGGCTGCAGCATAGAAAATATGTAAATGACTCTCCCAGATCAGCATGGAGGATTTTCCCCACACTGGTTAGTCCTCGAGACATACCACTTGCTTCCAGATAACCTCAGGCTTGAACGTATGAGTTATTTTCTTTGATAACTACTTTGAATCTGGGCATGCACTAATCTCCTAAGAGGAATCCATAGCAAACAGAGCAACTCCTTTGTTTGTTTTTTAAGTAATGAACGAAAACTTACCATTTGTCAGACCTCTAGCCAAATGCCTAGATAAGAGCATGCCTTTCAAAGCCCCACTAACGCTAAAGGGAATCACAGCCTATGTTTGCTTGAGTTTGCATATGTCAGGAGAACTTACTTAACTCACAAATTTTTGAGACAAGCTTTGTCAAGGGCATATGAAATAGAAACACTGGTGCCCAAAAATCACTGGCATCAGGCCTAACTCATTATTTTGTGAAGGATCTGGCAGTCAATCAATAGGAAATTATCTGTGTTGTATTGACATAAATCATAATTGGTTTCCCTTGAATGCCATGCCAAATCCTTAAGAGAATGAGTTTCTGTATGCTCTATGGTGATTTCCTTTCTTTATCAGTTCAGCTCTGCTCAAACCCATCTTTGAATGCAGACAAACAGTGGCAACCCCAGCAAGAACACAAGAACTGCCATACCTAGCCCAGCATCCTGCAGCTAACAACTGATAGTGTCTGATGTCTCAGAAGTCACGTAAGTGAGAAAGAAAATGTATCTGTTCAACTATGCACTGTGATTATAGGAAACAGGATTTTAAAAGATTTGTTTCTTCTCTAAATGAGAAATGTGGCTGCATCTCTTTTTCCCTCTCTGCAACTCATACATGTGCACCTCAAACACATTCACACCCTCAAATTTTGCTCAGAAACTGATTTCTTCATTAGTATGACCTTTCTTTTAGAACCTGGAGGAAGAGCATGGCAAAGCAGCATTTTTCTGTCCTCTGTTTCTCAACTGACAGTTTCTTTTGCAGGTACAAAAGTTACAGAAGGTCATGGTATCAACTTGGCCTTCCAGTTCTGCTAGTCACACTCTCCCTGGCTGATCTCTGAAGAGACCGAGCACAAAATCAAGACAGCTTTGCCTCAAATGTTTGACACCTTGTTCCTAGTCATCTGAGTGGTAGAGTTTTCTCCAAAGCCCTGCTAACACAAGGTCTGCCAGACTTTCTTTGAGGTCTGTGGTGTCTCTGATGATCAGCACTAAATGAAGCTGATGCCAAACCTTTATTTCCCTCCAGCTTTATTTTCTTCAATTAAAAAAGACTAGAGAAGTAGTGGTGAGGGTTACTCTCCTACTCCCTTAAGTCCCACTAACCGCTGTTCTGGGACAGACAGAACAAGAAAATGAGAAGGAAAAAAAAAAAAAAAGAAGAAAAAAGAAAAAGAAGGAAAAAGTTATAAGAAAGGAAAAGGATAGATAAGTAGGAAAGTATCCCATCATGCTACAGTCAATGAACCAAACTCCATCATGCCAACTGGCCTTGGCTTTCCTTTCTGAAGCAACTCCCAGCAGCCAGAGGAGACCTTGCCTGGTGGAACTGCTGCTGAAAGGGTCAACTGAGCTGCTGTGGTCAGATTAAAAGAACAGCTTCAGTGAGCTTATGGTAAGCTAGAGCAAACATAGGCTAGTGCAACACTAACACTGCAGTAAATCTCTCCTCCTGACTGTTTTGTTTTGTGGGTTTTTTCCTCCTGGATTTTTTTCCTGTATTTATGATGCATATTTCCTCACCATACATCAAGAACTATTCTACTTTGAAATTCTTGGTGGATTAATAACTCCTAAACTAGACAAACTGACATTTAGAAACTTCTTGTCTTTTTTTCTTGTCTTTTTTTTTTTTTGTATTTTTTTCCTTTTCTTTTTCAACAAGCTGTTTTAAGTGGAATAACACATTCCAGGATGTACTTCCACCAGCCAAAATAAGCAGACTTTGTATCTGTTTGGGCATGAGGCATACATCTTAGATGCACTTGTATTAACTCACTAACTAACACAGACCCAGGATTTAAAATGTCCTGTAATTTCTTGGCACTTGAACTGTGTACTTACAGTAATATCATAGGCTGACAGTTTGTTGATTAAAAACAAGCCAAGTAAAGCACATGAAGATGTCAGTGCTTGATTTAAATGATTATTCAGATACTCTCCTAGGTAAGATGGAAAAAACCCCCACAATTCTTTCTGCAATATAACAGCGTAATACATAATCTGGAGTAACAACAGAACTTTTTTTTAACCTCTTTAGTAAAGCTGTTCTTACTATAGGTCTGTATAATACACCTACAGAATTTTTTTAGTGATCTTTTAAATATCTTTCCCCAATATTGTATTCCTTGATGCTATTCTCAGCTTTAGAAACAGCTGCTTGTTTTAAAAGAAAACAAAAAAGCAAACAGAATCATTTTTAGATTACAATAAGTAAAAAAATTAAATACATTATTTTTCTTTTGTAGACCATTAGAAAACCTTCAGGTCATATAAATGCACACTATGTAATAATAAAACATAGTGATCGCAAACAAACTAACAAGTCTTCAGAAGCATTTCATACAATAAAACCAGAAATTTGAGAATATATTTATCATGTCAATATATGACAAAGATCACTTATGCTAGAATCAGATAACCAAAGGAAAAAGAATTGGAAAAGGTAAAGAAATACAGGAAACAATTGTATGTCATATTAAAAAATGTAGAGATCACTTCTCCATGACTCTACATGAACCCAAATGCAGGGGAAGAAAATCATTTAACTGTCCTAAGTAGTTATGAAATTATGTCAGCATAACAGATATCAAAGTTGTCATAGAAAAAATTGCAGGGACAAGGTAGGAGTTTGAAGAGCTATGAAGAGCATAAAATGGGTAAAGATAATAAAATCATTATGCGTTATAACAAAGTAAGCCTAGGGAAAACAGCTCTGTGAGCAGGTGAATGAGTGACCTATTGTGATAATATATACTCCAATGAACAGTTATTAGTAGTTATCTCTCGCTTCCAGATATGCAATCAGACCAGGTCTTCATTCAAAGATACTAAAACATTCCTAGGAAATCTCTGAAATAATAACAATGCAAGACCAATTGTAGGCAGCAGTGGCAAATAATACAATACAAAAACATACTCTCAACATCATTGTCAAAACCTCCATTTTATGCCAAAATGTTAATAACATTTTCTTTCTTTTTTTAATAGCTACATAGACAGAGACATCCTCAGAATAATTTTATGCACAGCTAACTTTGTCAAGAAGGTCTGAGAAGAATTTCTGAGAAGAAAAGGAACAGTCTCACAAAAAAGAAAAACAGCATCTTGGAAGAAAAGCTTGATAGCTGGAAATAAGTGAGAAAAGGAAGTGTAAGCAATGCTCACCTGGATGAGGGACAAGAGCAACAAAAAATAGGAAAACAAGATTGAAGAAAGAACAAAAAAGGTAGAGAACAGACAGCATTTTAGTTGTCTGTGTATTAATACAAAACGCATGAGGAGCTATCTGGTGGAGCTGAAAGTCTTTAAACAAAAACAAAATTATGAGTCAACTAGAATAGAGACCTGCTGGGAATATTCACATGGCTGGAATATTTAACAGCTTGTTCAGACAGGGAAAAGGAGTGAAGAGGTACAGAAAAGTGGCAAAATATAGAAAGATCGATAGAGAGGCATCTGGATAATAATGAGAAAAAAGAGCAGAGGTGTTATCCTGGCAAATGTCAACCAACAAATGAGGGGGATCAAGTGGAAGACACTTCTGTGGGAAATTAGCAGATAGTCCCTAAGGTATAGGGCTTCAAAGTAAGAGGAAGCTTGAAAGCTCCAAGAATCTCTTGGGAAAGAGTAAAGCAGGCTCTCTAGAAACTTCCCAAAGAAGATGTTTGATGATATTTTGATGCAGAAAATTGTGCAAACAACGAGAAGGGAAGTAGGTCTGAATCTGAGTCTAACCTTCAGGGAATGGTTATTTGAAAATGTCAGAGTAGGAGGTAAAAATAAGAGAAGAAGATGAAGAAATGAGAGTTAAAGAGTCCCCACAAGAGGAAAAAAGCAAAGAGGAACTCAAAGAACTAATAAATAAGATCCCACGGGAAAGAGGCAAAAGGAGTACAGAAATGTTGATCCCTAAGGAGGTAATTTAAACAAAACTGTAGAATGTTCTAGTCTGTAATATGGGTAAGAAAGGTACCAAGAATGCAGTTTGGTATACCGTGATGACCTCCAAGAGAAGAAAGAGATATAGCAGAAGTGGAAATAAAGTCTGACTACTTAGAATTACTGCAATCAGAAAGTCATTATTTAAAATGAGATATGACTCAAGGCAAATACAAAGGGGAGGAAAAAATCCAGAAGTCCATTAACAGGCAAAAAAAAAGGTTTCTTTTTAAAAAAAAAAGAGGAAGCTAGAAGGATGAAATGCTCAGTATCTTCCTTTGTTTCAGTCTTCAGTAAAATGCCGGATGAGATCAAAAGCTATCAGACATGAGGAAAAAGAATCTAGGATCGAGGTTATTTAACTGAGCACTTCAGTTTGGAGTTTGTTCTTTCTTTTTCAAATTGCTAGGTCTAGTGGAATTCACCTTATCTGCTTAAATATGGTGAGTCAGTGGCAGAATTAGTGATTGCCTTCATGATCTAGGAAACTGAAAAAGATCCAACAAGCAACCTGTATTGGATCTGGCTGTCCCCATAGCAGCCCTCACAGTGCTGTGCACTGTACTGGTAGCTAGAAGGGTGTTGATCACACACCAGTGTTTTGGCAATAGCTGAGCATAGAACATCCCTTCCCTAATTGAGAGCAAGATTCTTGGAGGAGTCACAAGTAGGCCAGCTGGCCCACACTAACCAAAGGGATATTCCATACCATATGACATCAGCTGAGATAAAAAAGAGAAGGAAAGGAGATGGAAGGGGCAGCATTCGTTGTTTCCAAAGACTGCCTGCTAAGAAACCATTATGTGTTGCTGAAGCTGTGATTCTCAGGAAGTGGCTGAACATCTGCTGATGGGAAGTAGAGAATAAACCTTCCTATTCTTCGCTTCACTTGTAAAGTGAAACACAAGCTTTAGATTTTTGCTTTAGTAAACTGCTTTAGCTCAACCCATGAGTCATTTTCCATCTTATTCTCTCTGCCGTTTACAGCTGGGAAGGGGAGTGATAGAGTGGCTGGGTAGAAGAGAATTAACTTCCCAGGAAATGCTGGGAAATCAGATAAACTATTTGCAAAAATTAAGACTCTAAAGAAGCAAGTAAGTGGACAGGTGGATCTGTCAAGCACAAATCAATCCAGACCCATAAAATTTCCATCTTTGATGGGCAACAGGCTTTGTGGACAGAAGAAAAGATGTCAAATGTCTTTCGTTTGTGTAAGACTCTTGATATTTTCTCAAAAAATATAACAAAGGAGTGAGAGAAAGTTGGTCCAGGTGAAACCGCCAAAACATTGGAAGAAAAACTGGTCAGATATGCAGAGGATGGTTTGTGGTCAAAAAGAAAGGCAGTGTCAAGCATCATTTCACCACAGATATATCTTGAGCTCACATTACCCACTATATTTATTAGTGGCCTGGAAGACAGTGCAGGACATAGGGTTGTTACATTTTCATTTGACACAGTGATGAGAAAATGGGGTAAGAATTCAAAAAGATCTCAGCAAACCAAAAAAAAAATTTGTAAAAATACTGACTTGGCATCAAATCTGCAGGAAAGGAGTTTGATAGAAGATCTAAAGTTGAATGTGAGTCACGAACCTCTTACTGCAAAAAGGGTAAAAATTGTGTTAGTGCATGTAAACAGACATATTTCTATGAGACACATAGAAAGTTTCTTCCACTCAATTTCCTAAAACTATTTGTCTTAAGAAGGCATTCTTTAAGTAATATTAGCTCAGTGCAATAAAAGCATATCAAAATCCTCTTTGCAAAGAATAATGATATATCAAGTGAATTATTCCTATACTGAATACTAATCTGAACTCACACTAATGTGAATACAGAGATACAATCAAAATCTGTGACACAAATACAAGTTACCCGTCATGCACAAATTTGGCATTTAGAAGGATACACAAAACTCAGACTTCAACTGATCACAGAAAGATGGCAGCAAGATTAAAATCAATTAACAGTAAAGCAAAAACAAGTCCCCTCTATCATCTTCTTCTATCCTCTCATTTTGTTTACACTGCCTTTTACAAAGCCAATGTCAACAAATTCATTGCAACTTACATCTATATTTATAGTCACATTTTGATCATCATGCGCTGTCACATTTTAAACCACAGCACAAAACAATTTCTTGGCTTCCTTTTTTTAGAAGACGAAAGCAAGAATTATTTTCTAGAAATGTTGAGAAAAATCCTTATCACTGTATTATTAGCTGAAAGCCACTATTTTTTGGCATCAACCAAGCTGACATGTCCTTCGGGTCACCCAGCTGCCAACCTGTAATGATGAGAAATAAATCACTCAGCTGCTTAGCTATGGTTTTCTCAGCAATGGTAGAATCTACTCTTCTGAGTTTGAAAACCAGAAACAACCATAAAGGTCTCCAAAAGAAAACAACCTTCAATGCATTTTCTGAAGGCTTCACATTCTTTGCTGGCATTTGGGACCTAGTTCAAACTCCAGCCCTGCCAAGCACTTTATAGCCCTGTGAGTCACAGGAAGATGACTGGAACACCTCCTTCAGTGGCTGTACCAGATATTTCTACATTAATGAGGGCTCAGCTCCTCAATACAAAAGTTAAAATAATGAGACCTAATAAAACAAGTACTCTTAAAGACATTTTTAGGGCTTTATTTTAGAAAACACTTATCCCAAGGAAGAGAGAATGGAGGTCCCTTTGAGACAATACCTGTATACAGCTACCACAAAGGAAGCAAGACCATAGGGCTAAGAATCATTGAAAGCAAGCTGCCATCACTAATCACATGCAGTTGGCATGGCAACACTTTCCTATCTTTTTCCCTGTAGATCTGCATCATTCCAAATACTATGTAGTATGGCAATTCTGGGTTACTCATGAGAACATGGATTATTATATAATCTTTAGAAGCATTTGCTGACTTGTGTTAAATAAACTGATCTCCAGTTCTGCATAAAATGCAGTAAGCAAAAATGCTTTATTTTTAAGGTTAGGCACTGCACATTACTATATACAATATAAAACTCCTTGAAGTTTTTAAACATTCAGAGAAAGACAAAATTTGGAAGAAAATATGTTGTAAACAATATCTATCCGTATACTAAATGAATAATTCACAATAGATATGTCACAGAAAGGTAATTTTAAAAGGCCTTTTGAAACACCAAAATATTCTGATGCAAGTAATGAATTAGTTGTTTGCAATATTTTAAATAAATGTATGACTGATGAATTCAAATTGTTGAAATCAGTTTTCCTCAGCTTAATTTTTATGTTGAAGTATTTTCTGAAGTAAAGAAATTCACCTTGTAAGCTCTGTATTTTATTCACTCAAATTGTCCTAATTGTTATTTTTTCTATATGTTCAACCAAACTCCCTTTTAAATATGTCATCTTTCTGTGACAAATGGAAGCCTTTCTTTTGATCGACACCCTGAAGGGATGAGTACTATAAGACCAATTCGAATAAAACAAATAACATCCCAGTCACTGCACAGATTTAAGTAAGGAGTTAACCAAACTGTCTCAGATTACCTTGATCTGCTAAACTAAATTTGTGAGTTTAGATATCCAACCATATTTGAATGGTTTCTATTTCTCCCTCCTTCCTTTCCTATTTCTTCAGCTTCTCACTGTTTCTCATTCTTACTGTCATTCTTAATGACAGTCCTATAATTGTTGTAAATAACCAGACTGAGTTAAACCTGTATGGGTGTTTTAAGCATTCTCTCCCATAATGCAGAACATTTTCATATTCTTTTAGCAATCTGAAATCTGGATTTTTAAACTTTGACAATCCTTAGATTTGCAATAAGGACAATATACCTACTAAACTTCATAAAATACTATGATATTCCTCGCCTCATGACCCCGTTTAATGGGTCCTTTTATGTTTATCATGCAGCACCCCATCGAGTTTTAGGCAATTTCCAGTGCAGATCAATCATAATCATTTACTTAGGAATTTTGCATTAACTATGTCACAATGATAAGGTCCAAAGAAGTGAAGCCATGGATTATAAGATATCATTAAAGTAATGCAATTATTCAGTCAATTATTTAGTTATTTATGTAGAATAAGCACCAGATCTCTTTGCTATTGGTAAGGATTTGACGGATAGGGGAGCAGTGCCTTGGAGGACCAGCTCAGAACAGACACATGACAGCTGAAAGCCAATAGGCAGCTGTTGGAAAGGTAAAAAAGAGGCTGAAGTAACCAGAGAGAGAGGGAATGAGAGATAAGACAGCTGTGGAAGGCAACAGCAACTAAAGACCCTGAAGGTATGGAAGAACCATATCTTGATGCTAAGAAATAGGGGAACCTAAAAAGGAAGCCAGAAGAAGGACAGAGGGTGTGATAAGTTCGATAAAAGCTTATTCCTTCAGAAATGTCCAGTGAAGCAACTTCTAATGAGATCTGTCATATGTTAGGAACATGACATGAGTGCTCTCCAAATAGAGTTAACAACATACTAGAGACCGTGCACTTCCTGGGATATAAAGCCTGTTACTGGTATAAACCTTAATAAATGCTATTAGTAGCTTCATTGTGGGGCATAGGTACAACAGCTTACATAATTGTGGTGGTTTGACCCTGGATAAATGCCTGGTGTCTGGCAAAACCCCTTCAAGGCCTTTCCTCCCCCCTTCGCCTTCCAGAGGGAAGGGAAAAAAAAAACCAGCAGGAATTTACAGTTAGAGATAACAACCGAAAGAGGAGCTTTGATTAATACCACGGGCAAAGC
>JAWWMP010000116.1:34795783-34853053 GCA_035047865.1 Dendrocincla tyrannina | reverse complement strand
TGGCCTTCATTGGCCCTGCTCTATAGGATGGAGGGAAACTTCCAGAGGCTTCCAACAGAAGCCAATTTTCCTCTTATGTATAAGAAAAACCTACCCAGATAAACCCACGACAATAATTCACACAGTAGAACATACAGAAGATAAAATAATTATGTTTAATGCTTCAGAAACCCATTCAAGTGGAACTCTTATGGTATCCCCTAGCCAAGGCAAAGAGGAAACTTAAGCAGCAAATTAATGTCCAGTTCCAGACAGAACCATCAGTCCTCAGGATATGTATGTAAACCTCAGCTGAGACTGTTCGAAAAAGAGTATCATTGAAAACTCCAAGATTACAACCTCCAGTCTGAGGATGTTGCCTGCAGCAAGGGAGCCCAGGGCTGACATCTGGCAGCAGGTATATCCTTTGACTAACAAATAATGCGTTTAAATAAAACAGCATTTTTCTCCTTTTTAATTGGGTTCCAGCCTTTCTTATCCTAAGAAGTATGATTTTAATAGTCTGATTTAAGTTTGGCTGGCACTTCTGGAAAAGGATGAACGAAAGTAAAACTGTCCCACAGTGAGTGCTCAGGCTGCAGGGAAGCAGCTAAGCAATTAAAGCTGCATGTGTGGGCAGCCCTGAGGGACCCTAGAAGTGCTAGAGAAATAAAGGGACATGGCAAGGAATCACAGCATCTGGGCACAGTTTCATAGCAGGCTGCAAAGCAGCTCTGCACAGACCGCCAGACCCTGCCTGGAGCCAAGGCAGGCACCAAACTGTATTCCTCCTACAAGGAGCAGAAACTGAGAGTATTGCCACTGTTGAGGTCAGCACACTTGGAAGGTGTTTGCAAAACTGTGTTTCACACAGGTGGACACACTTGGAGGGACAGGGAGCTCACAGGGGCAAGGCAAGGATCAGTTTTAGCTGACGCCTGGCAGAGGAAAAAGAGATGCTAGTACAGAAACTGAAGCTGGCCTGGCACTCTTTGGGGCCCAGCAGAGGAGAGGCAGGTAGGGAAGAGGTGGGAGACTACATGGTCCCTAGAGGGAGGAATGCACAAGAAAGAGTTTTGTGTTAAAGACCAGAAACTCCATAGGCTATGAAGTTGGGTTTGTTAACGTGATGTGCTGGGACACAAAAGTATAAATTTACTTAGAATCTTTCCCATAGCTACTAAGATTATGGACTAAAATTTTGCAAAACTAATGAAAGCCCAAAGTGGACTGAGTTTTCATTAGGAGACCAATGGCCCACATGGAGCACCATGAAGTGTTTGTGCCAATAATTCTGGTAACTGCATAGGCAAAGACATAAAAAAGTTTTACACGCTTGCACCTAACACCAAGACATTCAGTTTCAATGGTTCAATTATAAATAAATAAAGTTATGCCAACTTGGAAATACACAGAATAAAATTTATAACTGTTTACAGTGCATATAATTTTTCCTACATCCTAATTTCAATTATTACGGAATTGAACATACCTAGTATTTGTTGGTTTTCTCTTTCTATAATAGAGGTAAAGTATTTCCAGTATTATCATTATGCCTCTCTTCTTCCTCCTCTATTGCACAGTTGGCACCTGGTCCAGGATTTATCATTCAAAAGCCCAAACATTCATGCTAAGGGCCACCACTGCTACTCCAGAATGAGTTTATAGCATGAATCAAAGGTTGCTTCATACTCATGTAAGTTGGCAAGTGTGAACGTGCTCCTTGGAGAAAGCCAGCAATGTTTGAATAAACCAGGGCCAACAGCACCACCATATAGCCTCTAACTAGAGAGTGGTTTACTGCCTTCTATGCTGGAGAGATGATCAGATTAGAAAGCAATACTTAATAAAAGCATTTACTTTAAAAATACATCTCCTTCTCCCCAAAAAGACTTATTATACAGCCTTGAGCCCATCAGAGCACAGCCTGCATTGCCTGCAAGCAAACACACAAAGCTATGCTGCTTAATGCAAAAGCCGTCTTGTAAACATTCCCTACTATCTGCATTTTATGGCATTTTTCTATGGGCAGGGACCTCTAACCTATCTTAGAGCTCCCACAGCTGATTAAAATGTGTCTTATCTAGACATTTTTAAAAGGTCATTTAGCACCTACACATTTTGCCTGACTTCCCAAGTGGAAGAAAGTCATTTTGCAGAGCTGCTGGTCTAGCCAGTGGCAAAGGAAAATGTCACTGCATCTTGCTCTTCCTGCCTCACTAGTAGCAAATAACACCTCTTTTAACATCTTGTATTTGTTTAACTGCAGAAGGTTCAATAAAACTACTTCTCACCCATGGAAAAAGCCTGCCAGAAAGCCTGTCCAACCTGTTAGGGGAAGCCTTAGGTCACTGCTCAGAACCTCAGCTTCATTTTGGAGCTCTGCAGTAGGCTGAGATGATTTGAGCTGGTCATGTTCATCTGGTCAAGGTGACAACAGCTGCCCATTGTCTCCACTCATGTGCTGCTTCCACAGTACAGGCACAATTAGCATTTACATGGACTTTTTTTGGCCTCTTGTTCTGTGGCCCTCATGTCTCAGGTCTCCACCAGCACCAGACTTTTCCCTGTCTATCTTCTCCACCTCTGGTCTGGTTTTCAGTTTGGGCATCCCAGCAAACACAACAGAGTACTGGCCTTTGGTTTGGAGAATCAAAACCAAACAACATTGGTGTTCTTATTTTTTTGTTTGTTTGTTTTTCTTTCCCTTCTGCTGTGTTCTTTCTTTGCCATTGTGCCATGCTTCTTTCCCTTATGTCTCCTTTGCTGTGTTTGGAAATATGTTAAGAGCCTGGAGTAGAACTAGAAATGTAAGAGCTGATATTTAGCCATTTGAGGTTAATTCAGCAGCCAGAAACAGTCGACAACACATCCACAGGCCAGAGGACTCACTTTGCTTTCGTTTCTCAGAGCATTGGTCCCTGCTGAAGCTCTCCTAGAAAGTATAACAGATAAAGGACACAGTTGTCCTCACTACCCACTGATACATCAGGGCATTACTTTGAAGATGTCTGCAACTAAGTATATTAATTCTTGCTGTAGCTAGTGTTAGTAAAAAAGGGCTTAAGTCAAGGCAACAGATGATGTTTGGCACAAGAATTAGAAACCAGCACTTCAGGAGTTTCAAATTTGAAGGTGAATTTCTGCTTTTTCTGTATTTCAGAAAAATTATCTTTGATGTCAAGAGATGCAGCTATGGAGCAAAAGAACAAAAGGCTGTCACCACATCACAGCCCCTCTGTCATTCTTCCATGCTTAAGCACACAGCAGGCTGTGCCTCAGCAAGATCTCTAATTCATGAGGAAAAGGAACCAGCAAGATGACTGATGCCATGTTTCAGCACCACATTTTTCTATCTGTCTGGTTGTTTTGAACTCTTTCACAGGAACAAGCAAGATTAATGCTAAAATTATTACTGGTAATAATCTATAAATATTGGTGAAGTGATAACATTTTCCACTTGGTGGCAGATATTCCTTTTAAAAATAAGCACAAAGCTCAAAAAACACATTCAAAGCGGTTTTTTACTGAGGAAAATCTCTGTGGTGCCTGATAGGCACAGATCCTGTGGGTGCAGGGCAGAGCTGCAGAGTTTTAGGGCAAGGACTTGCCCCAAGAGCCACGTGTGTGGTGGGCAGCCATGTATGACCACTTTTTCTCGTACACTTCTGAACTCACACAACCCCACAAGTGTCCCCTAGGGCTAAGAAGAAGATTTTGCCTTTACCATTCAAGGAGTCCCCGGCACTCCATGAAACCCACAGGCCTTAGAGAAGGTCAGAGCATGCAGGTTTTCAGCATGGGTGTGTCAGTAAAGGTGACAAGGTCAAGGGGTATGTCCTTGATGTGTAATTGAGAGGAGGTGCTCCCTCTGCTCCTACATTCCCCCATTTAGCTTGCCTGCAGGCAGTTTGATGCTAGAAGTGGCAATTTTCTCCCATTTCCTCTTGCAGTGTTGTGCCATGGCAGTCAACTCAATATGGGATATTAAATGCAAGGACACTGTTCCTCTAGGAAACTGGGCACTGGAGTACCTGAACTGTTAGCCTGCCCCAGGACAACCAAACTTTTTTTTTCTTTTTCTTCTAAGATCCCACAGTGGTGGGAAGGCAGAGGACAAATTTTATCCTGAGAGCTAACAATGAACATCTCAGAATCGTGTGAATCCCATTATCTGCAGGTAAGACTGTTGCACATTCAGGTTGCTGACTAGAAACAAGGTCATTATACTTGCTGGCGAGCAGTTAATCAATTAAATTCATGAATGTCAATGCATTTTTACATTTAAACTTTTCTTACAAAAAAAACCCCAGAAAATATTGAGGTTCTGACTCATCACCATCCTTAAAATACAGTTTTTTTTCTTCTTTCTGGTGAAAGTCAGTATTTGTCCTCAAAACACAGCCATTGCCACCTAATTTGCTGTTCTAAGAATACTTCTTGAAGTAATACTGTGTTAGCTGGGGAAAAAAACAAACCCTGCAATGATACCTCTCCCTTGAGCAGAAGGGGAAAACAGCTTTATAATGTACTGCTATGGACTGTCGTGTCCTTTCTGCAGCAGGATCCCTCAATTTCTAGGTAATGCCTTCATCTTTAACATAGCTGCATACTCTTTCAACAAAGAAAAGATATCCTGAGGCCATGACATGTACTTATATAGCTGAGATTTATTTTGAACTGTGCTGAATGAGAACACGCAGCAATGCATCCTCTCTTAGCAGAAAGCAACTCTTAAAGTTCCCTTCTCTCACCACTGAATGGGAAACTGAGTGCTTCCGCCTAATTATTCTGACCTTTCCACCATCAGGATTTGACTCAGACTATTCAATGAGCAGAGAAAGAGGCTCTGTTTTTGCTTCAGTAATGTGTTTCTTGGTGGCAGCATAGTCCTCTGACACTGTCTGTCTTTAGCATTCACTTCCTCTTGGGCCCTTTCTTCAATTAAAAAAAGAAATATATTCACCCAAAACAAACAACAGGAGAATATAAACCATTCCCATCAAGCTATGAATCTCTCCTGTACAAGTGTGGCTCTTTGCCATTGAATTTTAATACCAATGAATCACTTCCCAGAAAGGGTATGGGCCACTGTTTAGTGATGCTAATGAAACCTCCCTCCCTCTCTATTACAGCCATCTCTGTTTCAAGAACTGACGATGGAAGGAAGAGGGCTTTGTCTCAGCTAGAGATGGTCATACATGACATGGACAAGTGATGGGTCCTACATGTGGCTTATTGAGAGGACCAGGTGCCAGAAATTTCCTATCTCTTCTTCAAAAACAAGCTTACATTTATTTCCACTCTCCAGACAGTTGGCATGATGCTGCCCTTGTGTTAAGGCAACTACACCATGTCCCTACACAGGGAGTTTTGGGAGGGCTTGCAGTTAGTCACATTTTCTATCTCATTACTTTTTCTATCTCTTGCGCATCCTGACCTTCTCACAGAGCTTATTTTCCTCTTCCTGTTCACTTTTCCGTGTCCCCCTCTCTGCCACTTATGTCAGTGACAAGGTACAAGAATGGCTATCTAAATTTCCTTTACTTCTAACTGTAATTACTTTTACACTCCCAGAGGAAAAATTTCGAAGGTAGTTACCATATTAATTGGACATGAAATTTCACTCAGAATTTTCCCCCCTGTGCTTTCAGCATCCTGTATTGGCTGTGACTAGGCTGGTGGTTATGTTACAGAAAAACAACCTGTTACAAGTGAAAAATGACCAAAGTTAGAAATGTGGAAAATGACAAGTAGGTAATTAGCACAGTTTGGCCAACTTAACTGAATTGGTTTTTATTATTTATCTGTTGACATTTTTGTACAGCATTGGAAAATTTCCTCTTCCAGCCAGGTGGACAAGTGAATACCCATGCCATCTGCTTAAATGTCTAATTTGCAGTATGCCATCCATATGACCTTCAGTTTTCAAATCATTTTATAACCCATCAATCTGTGCACCTGGCACAATAAACTCTCTGTGTACCTGATAACTGGTTAACACTTTTTAACCTCTCTCTTAGCAAACAACGAATATTTTCTATGCTCATCACAGCTTTTCCCCATTCCTTCCCATGTCTTTGCTGTTACAGGAGGACAACATAATGAATTTGTCAGCATCAGAGTCATTTTCATCTGACATTTTACAAGAATCCATTTGCTCTCAGCACTCAGATTTTTTGATATATTTTAGCAGATTTTTACCTGTCCTGCATCTTTTAAAGGGAAAAACTGCAACTCAGCAAAGAAACTGAGACTAAAAAGAGCTGTGGACTGAAAGCATTACTCATGCAGGTGCTTGCCACGTGGTATTCTTCATAAAAATAGTATCTGGTGCTGTCGTCACTAGAATTCTCCAAAAGAATGAACAAAGGCAAAGAGCGTGCTACGTGCTCCAGATGGGGTTAAGTGAATGTCTGCCCCTTAAAGCATTTTCTGAAAACTTTATATGTCATGTCCTTGAAGTGCCTGGCTGTCAGTGATTTTTCAAATGCATTCAGTGTTTCCTTCCTTGCTCCCAGCCAGTCAGATGCTGCTGATGCAGCATTACCAGGAATCTCACTTATTTTAGAAGGGAAAAAGCTCACCCAGCACATGTTCAACATGTGTCACAGGGAAGACATTGGGCCAAATAGTAAGAGCAAAAAGATGTCTCCTAGTTCTGATCCCTGACAGAGTGAAACACTGCTCAGGTAAAGCTTTTGTGGAGAACGAAACATATTCTCAGGGCAATGCACGGCAGTTGATGGGGAAAGGTTTGCACCCAGCAGCACAATGGAGTAGAAATGGAGGAAAGCAAAGCCTCTCTTCTGTGGGGGCATTAAAGAATTTGTTCATGTCCTACTGCCCAACCTAGGACACTGGGAAAAGGTGTCAACTCTCTCTATGGTTAAATAAAAAAGCTCGCCTCACATTTTCAGTGGTCCTGTTGGGTTTTGGCGTGAAACGGACTAATGTGAATGTATCCTAGTGACACAAAAGTGAATATTGGTAGGTCAAAGATGTTGGTAGGTGCTTCTTTCATCAAGAGTAAGAAGGATGTCACTGAACACCATTTCCCTGCAAACCAAGATGACATCTGGTAACTGGCATCAGATCATTTCCCCTGTCACCTCACTTAAGTCTTGCTAAGTCTGTTAAGACTAAAGTAACATTTTCTAGTCACAGTTAAATGTTGCAAACAGGACTTGATACTGGGAGTGAGAGTGGCTGGGGATTTTCTGGCTAGTTTCTTGACTGGAAAACATGAATTTGGAAAAAAATGACACTGCAGTCCAGGGAATGTTTCTAAGTTAAGAAACAGAGAGTGGAGTCACCTCTTGTGTTTGCCCCCACAGTGATATGAGAATAGTAGTAGGGCATCTTGGTACTTCCTCTCTCTTGGTCACTCAGATCACAGATTTTGGTCTGGGTCTTCTTGATGGCCATGCCTGCAGATACAGGGACCAATTTGCCATCAGCATCTCATGTTTCTGGTTGACGCTTGTGCAACTGTGGATAACATCAGTTGATGTAAGAAGAGAGACAGATTTTCCATAAATTAAGACATACTCTAGATGAGAGGACAAGAGCCTTCTCCCTCCACACACTGCTGTCCAGTTTCTGCTACTATTCATAGTGTGTAGTACATAAAGACATGAACAGAGTTTATGAATAGTCCCACAACATATGACAAAGCTATCAGAAACTGGCCTGGCATCACACCTGTCATATTGCTTTTCAAAATGAGAGTTCCTGTCATTAAACAACTAACCCCTTGGCAGCAGGATCGGACAGGTGGGAAACTAGAAACAACTTCCCCTATAAATGCCAACACGCTGTCCTTATCCAACACTGTACAGCTCCAGGTGATAAAATCGGTTTGACAAAAGTGGAAGCTGTGAAGCAGGCATCACCAGACCTATAGGAAGTTGGAAAAAAACAAATGAGTACAGCACTTTATTTTCCCTTAAATGTTTTCCTCCAGATGGATCTTCCTTTAGATTTCATTCATGCTGTATTTCTCACATCTGCATGCATTTGTTAGCAGTGAGGCAGCACATCCAGCACAGACCATGGATCTTCCTTTGTGTGCATCCTCTCTAAGCCTGGCCAGGCTCTTCCTTCCTTGACAGGGGATTTAGCATCACTCTTTTAATCTTCCCAAGTTTTTCTTGGGTTTGAGTATTCCAAATATTATATAATTCTAATTATTCCGGTAAGACACTGCAAAATCTCAAGTGCTTTCATTCCCCTAAAAGCTGGCAAGGGATGTGTAAGTTGTCCGTGCTTTTGTTTCCCTTACTACATACTTTGTTTTCTCTTTCTCTCCCACTTGCCAGCACAAAACCAAAAATCTGCAAGCTTCCCTCTAAACCACGCTGTGCCAAATTTTCCAGGAAGTAATCTGTAGTACCAAGTCCCGTAAGGAGCTGTTGTTCCCACTGCAAATATCTGCACTGACAACAGCACAAGGGGAGATGATTAAAACCTATGCAGCTTTACATCTTTACATCTGTGTGGCTATAAGCTATTCAGGAAACTAATTTCAAAGTTTCTGCTGTGATTTTTGATTTCATCTACAACAATATTTGCTGCATATAGGAATTATTTTCTTTACTGATCTTAAAGAAATGATTTACCATTTTTATCTAAGATTATGTAGAATACAACACATTGATGCAACTTAGCTATAGTGCATTTAGGGTGATAGTTCTAACTTTAAATAACAATCATTTCTTAAGCTTTTAAAGGCAAACTGTTGTTTAACTTTAAAGGGTGTATCTCCCAGGTAAATAATGTTAGCCATTGTTCATTGTGAGAAACATAACCACATATTTACTGTAATACACATTTCTGTTGATTAATTATGTAAAACAACACCAGTTTTGCTTCCCTGGAGTTAAGAGAAAGATTCCTATTTAAAACAAGGACTCTTGAGAAAACAAATTTCATTTCAAAGGTTATTAGCAAAAAGAAGCCTTTGTTTTAGTCTTAATAGAATCATTCTCCTAGGATGACACAAATATCCATAAAGTACCATGATTTCATTTGGGTTTTAAAAAAGCAAAAACAACTTTATTTTCCCTTGACACAAAACAAGATTAGCTGTGGTGTTTTTTTGCTGTATTGGGTAATACAATAATGGCCAGATTGTTTGTCTCTGGCCATTGCATGAGCATGCAGGGAGAAGGGAAGAAGACATAAAAAATTTCCTTTACAGAGAGGCTGAAGAGCAGGAGGCAGTGTGCCTGGAGCACAGCCTTCTCATCCCACCAGCTCCCAGGGCTCACTTCAGCATCGCACGTGCCTACTGGGCAAAGCTGGCTCCCAAAGCAATGCAGATTTACCCCCACAAGTTTGCTCTCCTTGCTCCACTGCCATGCAGTCACAGCAAGGGAGGGAGCAAAGAGGAAGCTGGATCAGGGTCTCGTAGTCTCTTGCCCAGCCAATAGACCCATCTGGCACACAGAGAAAATGAAGCTGCTGCTTCCCACATTGGGCAGGGTGTGTATTGTCCTGCGGTCTTGCAGCTGTGGGGGAGGCTGTCCTTCCTCCAGCCAGAAACCGCCAAGGGCTTTGTTTACATCAGTGCAGCTGTGAGGTCCCCTAAATGCAGGCCAGCTGTTAAAAGCCAAAATGAGTTCCTAAATAGTGTGAACCAAACTGTCCGCCTGCATCTGCCTCTTCAATCCCATCCAATAAACTGTCCACTTGTAACAAAATAGAATGAGACTGAAAGACACAGAGCACATGCTATAATGTTATTATAAATGATTGGTCAACATATCCTACCATATTTCCTTTTATGTAAAAGGAACTCTCCCAGGCCCTGCCAAGGCCCTGGGGAGGACCCCTCATCTTCACAAAGGATAAAATGACCAACTTTCAAAATGTTTTCCTGTTTTTTACCTACTCTTATATGGGAAAAATCTCCAAAAACATGAAGCAAAGATGAGTAACTGAGTTAACTGAATTTGTTTACAAATCCTTCCTGATAAGAAAAAAAAAAAAAATAGGGAAAAGTAATAATTAGGGGTTTCTTCAAACAGATACTCTGAGGTCTTCAGACTTGGAAATCTGTTCATTAATTTGGGGCAAGTCCTGGAAAAATACTGCAAAGGGCCAAGTGCCAGAATAAAATCTGATTGTACTGTCCCATGTTAGTAAATGACATATAGAAGCGCGGGACCTAACTGAAAAACGTTGCCAAGCTGGAGAGGATCAAAATTTGCACATACCCCATAGTGTGAATCTGAGAATCTGGCTGGACCTGGTAAAAGTATCCTCCTTAGTACTTATTGCCATATGAGAGTTTGTGACTCCTGAATTCAGGGGGATTTTTCTTACTTTTAAAGCATCTACACCAGGGGGAAAAAAAAAAATCAAAAAAATCTTTTAGAGCACAGAAAAAGAGATTATGATGTTTACAGCAGATACCTGCAGGAAATTCTGTTCCAGTTATCATAACATGAACGTGTTCTCAAATTGAACTACTAAGAAAGTTCAACAAGTATACTAGGTTTGTTTTCTTCATGGTTCATTGTGAGCTTAGATACTTTACACTTCCGCAGGGCAGAGCCAGTATTGCATTTGGGAAACATGTCATGCTCCAGATTTATATGCATATACAAGAGTATTTTGCAGCACAATTTGATAAACAGTTTTTAAATAGCAAATGAAACTGACAAAAACAAGTGGGGTGTGTTTTTCAAGACAAGGTTTTCTTTGGGAGCAACTGAAAGAAGGGTGTACAGAAAGCCTTGTACCTCCTGAAGTCCTCCTGAAGTAAGTAGCACTATAAACAGCAGCATTATCAGAGAAGTCCTGAGCATCTCAATGTAAATTAACCCTGGTAGCTTAAATATATTTGTATTCAAATCCATATTAACATGAGCATCAGATCTCCACTACACTGCCATGATTTTGGGACTATAGCACAGATGTGTCACAATCATGTACAGTCTGGAAAATACTTCTCAATACAATAAATTTATTTTCGGAATGTGTGAGAAAGGAAGACTTCATTTCTAAAAAAAGAAACCATTTTCAGAAAATGCAGTTTCTGTCATGATGCCAGAAAATAATTTTGATAAAGCATTTGCAAAATATTAGAAAATTTAAAGAATATTAATAATAATTTCATAATAAAAAAGGTATTTGTTTTTAGTAGGAACTTCCTCCCTTCAAAATGGCAATTTTTCTTACCCACTGATGTTATGATCAGCACAAATCAGAAGAAAAAAGTTGGGAGTAAATGCTTTTAAATGGACAAATAGCTAAATATGTAAATAATTATGCAACATTCATTTCATTTTATATCCTAAGGAAAAAAATCCCAAACTGTTCAGATTCTTCAAAAAGTCCTGAAGGGCTGGTGAAAAATGACCCATCTATTCCTACATCTGCTTAATTAATGCAAGTGGATGTGTCAAATATCCATCCTGGTAATGGATTAAGAAATTATCTACAAGCAAATATCCATCGTAGTAATGGATTAAGAAATTATCTACAAGCAGCTTTGGAAAGCTGCAGGCAAACAGAATTTCTCAGTATCACTATGCAGAACATCCTGCCCTACATCAAGGCACATCTGAAAAAGTTGAGGTAAAGCAAATGGGTTATAAAAATACATACTTCTTTAAATTTTCTTGTAGCAGACCAAAGCAGCATTACCATAACAGTTACATCTATCATGTCTCTTGTCACGTAATTCCTGGCTCTCCCGCTGCAGTTTTGCCAATCTTGAATGCATATTTCTCTCTTTTTTTGCTGGTGAATCTGTAAAGCTTCAGGCGAATTTCCCTCACTGATCCCTTTGCACACGTTCCCTGAATCAAGCCAGAAAGATGCTTCACATCTCCTTCTTCAAATTCCTCCTCAGGACATACATATTTCGGGATGCTGACAAGGAATGAAATCCCTTACAGAAGCTGGGGTGAGGTGGGAGAGCAAAGATCACTGAGGGATCACTTTGAAAAATGCCTTTTTGAAACAATATGTTTGTTGACAAATACTTATATGATTATATTGCCAAAGCACAAATAATTTCCACCATTTATGTGTTGTATCCTGGCCTCTTTTGATGAAGAAAAGCAAAGAGCACAATCTGCAGAGATGAGGAAGGCAGAAGGCAAAGAAAACGTGGCAGATTGGTGATGAGATGAAGAACACCAGACAATTTCATTGACCTAGACCAAATAAAACACTAACATCCAAGGAAGCTACTCTTTCACAGTTACAAAGAGATTACAAGGGACATTTTTCAGAAAAACATTTAGCCACTAGACATGCAGTTTTAAAACAGCTAAAAACCTTTTCAGATTTGAAGTTTGGTTGTGCTGAGGAGAAAATTAAAGAAAAAAAAGATGGACTTGATGAAGCAATTTGTTTCAGCACTTTACATATGAGAAGCTTACATTGTGGGTTTAAAATTCACAAAAGGGTTGGGAAGATGAGTGAATTGTCACCCCTTGGGAACATGAGGAGACAGTAACTGATGCCCAGATACCTCTGGTAAATGCTGTTTGCATTTTCAAGAGGTGTTGAAACAGAGGAGCAGATCCTAATTAGGACAATTGTTTCTCCCAGCCATTATAGACTGATACATCTCTGCCTTTGGGTCTTTGACTAGGAGAATCCTGCAGTTTTCCAGGAGGAAAAACTTGCTGAAGAAGTAGCCTAATTTAGAAACTCGGATAGGAGAGAGCACCACAGCACACTGCAAACAGGATGAGAAAGTTCTTCCTGGAGGGGAGAGGACCACATTCTCCATCAGCCCACAGGCTGCCTCATCCTCGCCTGTCCTGTGACAGAATGCCAGCAAGAGGGACAGGAAGAGTCTGTGCCTGGGAATGAAAACTTGCAAAACAGGACATTGGAAAACTTGCAAAGCAGAACACTGGAAAACTATTGAGAAGTGCCATGCCCAGGAAGAAATCCTGCCACATTATGGGGGGGAAGAAAAGAAGCAACTCTTCCTACAAGTCCCAGAGGTTTTCTTTCCAGGAAAAATATCTAAAAGAACATTGTTCCTTTGCTTAGTTTCAAACAAGACTGTTTAGGTGCATCACCCTTGAGAAAGGATTTATATCATGAAGCCCAGCTTACAGATATATTAAAATGAGGCAACAAAGAGCATTTCGGATACATCTACACTACCTTCTACGTTTTGTGTTACCCTGGTGAATATCGTGGCTTCTATGAATTTTCTTCTTAGTTATACAACTGTATAAATGGTCATAAATGTAGTGTCACTTCACTGTACAAATACAGAATAGGAGGCTAAGACCCTGACAGCTGAAAGTGAATTTAATTCCAAGTCTAATATTTAGGCATCACGTTACCTGTGCATATTCTGGATCTCACTTCATGATCTTGTACAGGTACTGCTTTTCACTTCCCTAAAAAATCAGTAATCTTATCAATATTTAAACATTGGGTTAGTCTGGTGTGAACAGCTCTTTGAAAGGCTTTGTTCAATTTTGTCCTCTGTTCCATACACCTCTCTCTTTCATTATTATTTCTTTCCTTTCTTTCTCCACTGAGTCCTCTTTAAGTTCTGTTTATAGCAGGCTCTTAAGTCAGCAGCCTGAGAAGCTAGACATTCATCGGTGGTGCCACAATTTTATGCTCAAAAGATTGGGTAGGCTACACCTTAAATGAATATAGTTAAAATACAGGAAATCCAGCACAGCTACTTTCTTAATTTCTACTGAGTGAGACTGAAAAAATGGCTCTTATGGCAAATTTCAAATCCTGTATGGTTTTTGTTTGTTTGTTTTTTTGTTTTCTGGTGGTTCTTTTTTTTTTTGGTTGGTTGGTTTGAGTTTTTGGGGGTTTTTTTGTTTGTCTGGTTGGTTGTTGTTTTGTTTGGGTTTTTTTTCTGGTGCTGCTTTTCCATAGAGAAACCACAGGGTATGTTTAGAGAGCAGAAGAAACTCCGAGATTGCTCTCTAGGACTCTCTTGTGCCAAGTTCTTTGTTCTTGCCTGTAGTGTGTGCTCAGTCTTTGTACTACATCCTCTCCCTCAGCCTTTGCTCCATTAGTCAGCCCTTCCCTCTGTCTAAATGCAGAAACTAGTGCCCTACATTGAGAGCCCTAATGCTCATCTAGGGCAGCTCCATCCCTCCGTCCCTCCTCGTCTCAGGACCAGGGCTCTCTGCTATTGCTGCAAACAGAAGTACAGGGCAGCACCACAGATGATGACTCCTTGATATTACAAGGTCTGAGAAGGGGTCTGGGATTGAAGGTTCCAAGGCTGAGGTTCCAGCTGCTCAGCTAGGCAATCCCAAAGATCTCCTAGACCTATGCTCTGCTCCCTCCACACCTAGAGGAACAGAAGTGGTCAGTGAGGTCTCAGCAGTCAGCAGCTTTGGACAAGTATGGACAAATGAAGTAACCACTTTTTAATTTGCTCTCTGAAATCCCAGCATGTACCCACATGAACTGTTTGGTGGCAGAATCCCTTTTCCTCCTTCCCTTCAACATACATACTGTATTTGCTATGTCTCACACACGATACGCAATGGTTGGCTATTTCAGAGATATTTCAGAATTCTGGAAAAAAAGTCTTACTCCCAGCTGGTTTCCACCTCTCTTGTCCTGCTTCCTGCTGCCACTACTGATTCCTAGGAACCCTTTTCCTCCTCTTTCTTGATGAAAAAAGTACTTTTGTATTTGAGCTAATTTCAGTCAGCTTGAACATCATCTCATATTGAATGTATTCCACCTCTACTACTTTTTACAACCTCTTCACTTAAAGGCTAAATAATTTTCTTAATATATTTTAACACGTTCTTTAGAAGGCTTATTTCACCTGAATATTTCATGCTTTTTACTTTGTTCTGTGTTTTCTGATCTGTATGAACTGACTTCTTTGCTGATGTGCCCCTGTAATAACTTTTTGTTTGGTGGGCACTCACTCCTACCGTGATTCAGAGGTAGTTGTTGACTCAAATATCTTTGGGAATCTTTCCTTACAATTTTCTCCCTTTGCTTGTTTGGCAAATTCCTTCTAGGTTTTGTAATTTTGATTAAAGGATATTTCAAGCCTCCTCCACATTCATCCCCCTGAACACTTCAGTCCAGTTGACTCTACTAACCACTTCCTTCAATTTCTCAAACTGCTCCCCTGAAATTACTCTATTTATTTTAAACTTAATCAACTCTTGCTCATACAATGCAAGGCAATTTTCTACAATCAGCCCCTCTAGAAGGTCCTTAAGCCTTCCCAAAACCTAGTCTGGAATAAGTAAGTGCAAATTCTCTTTGCCCTTTTGTGATTGTGACAGAGAAAATGAACAATGTTTAAGGGCTCTGAGCTTTTGTGATTGTAATGAAGCAATAAGATCTGTAAATACAGTTTTCCTTCACAATGAGACTTAAATTTGTATGTGCTTCATCAGAAAAAAAGCTTTGTTTTGCAAGTGAACTGAAATAACATATTCTGAAGGGAAAATCTTGGCTTTATGGGAATAAACAGAGAACTGAGTTTAGTAATGTTAGGACTTTCCCCAAGAGTTGTGAAATTACTATCAAGTATGGAAGCTCTCAGCCTACCCTTAGAGAAGCTGGCTGTGCATCATATCCAATGTGTCAGGAAAAACAGGCTGATAAAAGGCATATGGAAGCAGACTCATTATTTTTCACTTTTGCATGTACTCTGTGTGGTTTTGCAAAAGTTCTAGGTAATAGTTAGAAGCCCAATGTGGTAAGAAAATGTTGACCTAAAAATGAAATGTGAAGCTTAAAATACAGCCCCAAATGAAAGCATAGATGTTATAGTCATGTGCACTGGTGCTCAGATGTTATGTTCACGTGAGGGGATACAATTTTTTCATTTAGCTTAGTCTGTTTCTGATTTATCAGCTTTGTAACCAAAGATGGGTAAAAATTTTAATAAGAACTCATTTGAATTTTTCTTCTTCATATGACAACCACAGGCTACCCTAATTTGTAGCTTCATGATACTCAATATTCAAGGAGCATTCAGGTGTCTAGCCTGTACTCTGAATGCCCTTGCAAATCATAGAAATTCAGTGCAACTGTTTACTCTGTAAAATATTCCTACCATGCATTCATTACCCTGTTCTGCACAAGAGTTTCCATCATTTACTTGGGAGAAGTATTATGTCACACCACAAGCAATAGAGAGAAAAATCCCAGTAACAGAGAGGCACAGGGCCATCTTCCCTCTAAGACATTTGTGCACGTGGGGGACAGTGAGGCAGGAGTGCAGGGGGCTACTGGACAAGCTAGAGCAGGTAATTTCAAGACAGTTTAAATATCCTTACAATATGTTTCAGTCCAGTCCCAGCAAGTGGGATGCCACAGAAAAGACCAAGGAGGTATCAGACCCTGTCTCTGTGGCAACACATTGGAGAAAGCCAGGCAAATCATCCCACCATAGGCAGCACAACATCTACACAGGTCACACAGCCCCTCACAGGCATCTGCACCCTATTAATGGTGTCCTTGCACTGAACATCCAAAATGTAAGAGCACTAAATACCATTAAACATCACTGGGTATTAAGTTCCCATTTTCCAGTAAGATGCTTTTTGCAACACAAAATTGCTTTCAACAACGTTACTATCCTTAGGCATTTCAGATTCTGTGTACAATTGCAAGTCAGATTTAAAAACTGGACTTGAACTCATGGTTTGCTTAGGTTCTTGTGAAATCTTCCCTGGAAGAAATTAGCCCAGTGTGGGAATTATTTGACAAATACCTACAAATGAAGATGACAGACACCAAGATCTTAATTACATGGCCCTGTGACCAAGTTCTTAATATATTAACTGGTTTTATTTGAAGCACTCAAACTGTGTTTTTATTTTATTTCCTCAGTTTCTCAGAAAGAAGAGCACAAGGTCTGAGACACCTGAACAGCAGATCTGGACTTAGCTTGGCTGGCTTTCACATCCCATGATATACCATGAAGCCTGTTCTTCTTTGCTACCATCTTACATTTGAGAAGAACAAATATACATAAAACAGGAAACATGAGCAGGAAGAGCAAATCAGAGTGGACCACATATTGTAACAAAGCATGCAGCTTTTCTTCTCTACTATTTACTAGAGAATAGATATCAGGTTTCTGACTGATCACCAACTGCAGCAAGCTTTGTAGCCAAATGCAGTTTTAAAAAGCCTTTTAAATCCAGGTTTCTCATGATACCTCCTGACAAAGAATTAATCAGTTCAACCTGTGAGGGGGTGGTTTGGTCACTGTTGAGTTGACATCTGGATTGCATACAGACAAAAGAGCCTGTTTGTTTTCCTTTCAAAGAACAAATTTTGTTGTTTTCTGAAGGATCACCATTCATATTTATTCCTGAAAGGAAAAAAATAATATCTATATTTATATATTTGTTCTGAGCATGTATTTCTTTTACTTGGGTGGTAAGCGACTAACATAGTACTTAATAAATTGTGATATTTCTGAAACTTGCCCTCGAAAGCGTGGTTCCTTAAGCCAGCTATCAATGTTGTCAATAATTATGTTTTACAATTTCACGGTTGTCGTGTAAGAATTCCAGATAAGTCAAACAAGAATGACTAATTGCTATGACAAAATGTTACGGAAATTTACAAATAATTTGTCATTGTAATGAATCACACCCTTGTATTACAGCTAATTATTAATGACTGCTTAACTTTGGGGGGAGGGTGTGGTAGTTATTTGATTACTGATTATAGTTTTCTAGTTATAGCTAACAGTCAAATATTTTTCTTACATTTCTAAATAACAGCTATTAGGATAAAATGTGTCTGGGCAAATCTCCTATACGTTTGCACAGTTCTGCAATTGAATCCCAGCACAGGGTAAAAGCCAGGGCTCAGGCTGGGATGCTCTTCTTTCTCATCATGCAAGTGCATGTTTCTCTGAAAGCATTTCTGTGTCTCTCTTCTCTTATATCACTTGCAGCATTAACTCTCATGTTATGAGGCTATTTCTCCAGGAGTGAAACTCAGGGAGAAAGAGTGAATGCCTTTTAGCCAGCAGCAGTCAAGAAGATGCACAATAAGACCATGCAAAAGCTGTTTGTGGCCAGTGCCTGTAACACAGGCAGTGCAGCTATTGGCAACACCTCTGTCAAGAGCTGCTGTTCAGAAACCTGTACAGATGTAGACCAAAGACAGAGATACATGTTCCACAGGAAAAGAACTACTGTTGGATTAAGGAGAATTTTAGAGGGGCAGGGCTTTAATACACCCTTTAATTTTGCATCAAAACTGATATCAAGAGAGACTGCAAATGTCTTGCCTTCTCACATGATGGTTAATAGTTTAACCTCCTAATAAACCTCCAGGTAAATGCAGCATGGCACTACTATTTCCATTTTGATTTATAACAAATAACTCACTCTACTATCAGAATCCTCAATTATTTTTCCCTCCTAAAATCCTTTCTGAACATATCCCATGCCATTTTTTTTATATGTATGCACCACATTGCTTTGACACATCAGCTTGTCATCCTTACATTTCATTCTTGCTGTCAGATTCCATCTTCATTATCTTTTGATAGATCACTATTTCACCTCTGTCACACACAATATTACTCTTTATTTAGTAAAGTAACCCTTGTTTGAAGACATTTAGAGAAATCACCTCTGCCACTTCCACTAATGCACTGGTGAAGCTCATATGCTCCTTTTAGTCCTCAGAGGTATTAATTCTTACAAGGCTTTTTTTCTTAGCGTGGGAAAACCCTTTTGTCATTTTATTAACCATCTGAACAATATCTGAAGCAGAAAATTGGAACTGTTCATGTGCTTATTCTCTGGCACACTGTGGCACATTGGTCCTTCACTTGGGCATCTGAATGACCTCAAACACAAGAGTTGTACCACCAAGGATTCCAACAAATCAATACTTATCCAAGTCAGTAAAATCAGGGCCTTGTTCTTACTTACTGTGTAAAATTTTTACTCCTGCATTTCTGAAAATAATTAAAACTACTAAACATGGACTTCCATGTACTTTGTGAAGCTCAGCGCAAACCTAAATGATGGTCTAACTTCTATAGCAGATGGGAAGGTCCATGGGATGTTCTTTGGCCACTGCACTGGATCAGTAGTCTGGCAGAGAAGTGGGGCCAGCAGCCAAGGGTGACCTCTTCCATCTCCCTCATGAGAAGTGTTGGAGCCTGGACATTTGCGTGCTTAGTGAGCACTCCCCTGTCCACTTCAGAGATAACTGAGGCTCAGAGAGAAACTATTTGCTCAGTTTTGGAATGTGATTTAATTACAACTAGAACCAATGCCAGTTATGCAGTTTTCCGAGTTATTAAATTCCCTCAGTAGATAAGCAGACTCCCTTGCTTAGCTCCTTGACACTCTTTTGGTGGGGTTTATGTCTCTATTAAATTACAGGACCTTTTCTCATCTTGGAGATGTTCAGATGTGAGTTTAAGGATAATTTATTGGGTTGGAAACACAAAAGTTAATTTAATGGTGGTATTATTAATCAAAGGATTAGCTGCCATCTCTAGCTTTACCTTGAGTACCAGAAATTAAAAATTGTAATATAAATAAATAAATAATAATAAAAAAAATAACAACAACAGAAAAAAAATTGATCTGTGTGCTAAGGAAATGTGGTAAACTTTAAACAGAGCCAGAAGGAAAGGCAGATAAAAATTAATCTTAGCTGGAGAGAAACTTAGAAACTTTAAAACTTTAAAAAGAGACTGCCTGCTGTCTCTTCCCATATACCTTCAGCAGCAGGCAGCTACCAGCGATTCAGTATGTGTCTGCAAATACATGTAAAGATAGCTGATATCCCAAGGCATCTGAAATAGCTGCCACCAAACTCCGAAGTAGTCCTGAGGATCCTGTAGGGACCCTGGCAGTAACAGATAACAGTGACGGGGAAAGGCTGCAATTCACCTGTATTTTCACACATTCCCTACCATCTTTCCCAAGAAGAGGTCTGTCATCCACCAACTACCAACTCTTCAGGCTACGCAGATGCAGACACCGAAAACTGACTACAGAAGTTGCAATTAATCTTTACTCTTCAGCAAGCATTTCTAGACTAAAAGGTAGCTTTTAAAAGGCTGATATTGAAATCTGCATGGCATTTGAAAGTGCCTAAGTATTAATGGAGGGGTGGCGAGGTTGAAGTGGTACCAGGTGACCTCCTACATAACCATGCTCAAGAACTGACAACGAGTTTCTTGCTAAAAGTCATCTTCTGATGAGTGACATATCTGAGTGAAATTAAACTCTCAGGACAAGCCATCTATAATGCTTATGAACCAAGAAAGCATTAGGAAAACATGTAGAAAATAAACACATCATCTAATTTGCCTCAACTGGGTCTCCAGCTGCAGCCGAGTGACTGGAGCATAACACACTCATCTTCTCATCTTGATCCATCTCACATTATGCAAAACCTGGGCACCTGGAGCTTTGGTGGATTGTAGAGTTTCATTAGGATATCTGTCCTTGAAGGTGTTGCTGTTGGTCAGAAGTAGAAGACCAGCTTCTGCAGTGCTTCAAGCCAAACGAAGGCCCATTTAGGGCTTGACTTTAACCTAATGGGAGAGTGAGCCCACTTGATTCAGGTCTCTGTCAAAAGGATAGAGGTATTCTTTCAATTCTGAATTTTGCTCAGTTTATGCTGCAGCTTGAGCAGCTGCAAACCCTCAGATCATAGTTGTCTGTCTCCTTATCTAACAGGAGGTGTGAAAGGGGATTTTGCAAGAAACATGCAGTGGAATTTCTGTTATTTATGGCTTTTTCCTATTAGAAGTCATGAGGGTTTGTAAGTATTTAGCGAATCGATTTTTTTTTCCTAACCTCTTATCCCTTCACATTTTAATCTTCTCAATGGGAATGCTGAGAGGGAGGGGATAACCTGTGGGGAAAGTGGTTAAAATCAGAAACACATTCAACATAAGAGTCTGTGAGAAATCTTAAGGATTATTTTTTCTCTGGGGGAAAATATTTCTTTAAAGTTTTACATGGAAAGGGGGCTTGGTTCTGTCAGGTTGGCCCAGAAATTTACTTTCATTGAAGCTTATAGTGAGCTAAGCTTTTTAATGTTTCTCTTCTCCATGATCTTTTCCCTAAAGAGGGACCAGATTGTTAGTGCATTTTACCTCTGCCAAGTAGGTTTTCATACAATTTTCATTAAATTTCTTCCTCATTCCTACAAGTTCAGCTACTGCCACACTGCAGGGTTTTTTATAAGAAAACTGCAAAATCTCACAAAATATATAAAAATATTTTTGTGCCAGCTTCACTGTCAAATCAGGTCTTTTATGACCAAGATCTCAAAAGTTCAAATAGAGGATAAAAATTAACATATTTAGGTTCTGTTAAACAAGTACAGTAAAAATACCAAATACACATAATTTGAATTATCTCCATATTATGTAAGAATAAAAAAGGATTTTCGTATCAAATTAGGTGTTAAACAATTAAGGACGTGCTGTTTCTTTGGAAATTTGATAAGCAAAACATATCATGTTTTCAAAGTGCAAGATTAACAACCATTGGGTAATGTTATTAGCAATGTGTCACAGAACTGCTTGTCAGGAGTTAATACAGGTATCTTTGTAAAAGACGGATTATTTTTTTTCCTAAAAGATAACTAATTAAATATAAAAATTGTGTCAACCTCTTTTTCATGAAGCACAACATATTGAAAAACACTATTACAACCCAACAAATGTTGGTGGCTGCATGTATACTGTGAAGGATGGCGCATGGGCTATGAATTTTGCTATATTTATGTACCCATGAATACTGTCAAGCCTGTCTTCAACCTCAGCCTCCCCTTCTTAGCACAATAGTAGAACTCTTTTCATCCAATATGGGCAAGTTCCTAAATCCCTACTGCTCTCTGCTGGACTTCAGCCCCACTGGCTGTGACCTGGGGTAAATGATGCTGTTCAGGCAGGTCATGGCCCTCAGAACCAAACAACCCTGAAAGTCAGGAAATGCTCAGGAAAAGCCTCTTCTTCTGAGATTCTCACATTGATCTTCTTCACCAGGTTTGTCCTCCTGCCTCTCACTGTTAACATGAAAAAGAAAAGGAAGAGCTGTTTATGTGATGGTTTGGATGAAAACAGTTTAAAAAAAATTGAAAAAGAAAATAAAAATACATGAGAAAAGGAGAATTCGCTGAGAACTATGTAAAGGCAGACAGTAGTATGACCTAAAGTCTCTGCATAGCTGGGATGTCATTTAGAAAATTACATCTTTACTCCACAGCCAAGAGAAATGTCAGCCTTTGGTCTTATCTAAACACCTTATTTTGTGGTATTTTTAATTTTTCCTCATCCTTCTGAGTTCCTCTGGGGAAAAGAAAGTGTTGTAGCAACTGATGATCAACATAAACAACCTCTAGACTTTGGTAAGTTTGCCTGAAGAGCACATGCACACAATTCTTTGAATTTCATTGTCATCTTAGCATAAACAGCTGGAGATCTCTCATAGAAAAAAGCCTTCTTTTCCTGGATGTCTAAAGGCAAATATGCATGTAGCATTTATTTGTATTACAGTAACCCGAAGAGGTTCCAGCTGAGATCACATTGCTTTTTCCCAGGTGTTCTTTACACAGAAAAATAGAAATCCTTTCCTCTGAAGGTTTACAATTTACCAATGGAAGACAAAGCAGGAATTATTGCCCCTTTTCTTGCACTAATGTCATTAAGACATTAAGAAATAAAATAATTGCTCCAGAAATCACAAGAGGAGTCCAGAATCTAAATTTCCCATACTTATTGCTTGGGTAGAATGGCATAGGTTTTCCTTTCCTCCTGTTCCGGTCTGTCAGGTTTGATCTGATGTGGTGACAAATGTGGCCCTGTGAATGGTGCATAGAGCAGGCATGGAGCCAGGAGCAAACCAGTACCCAGTCATGGACACGCCAGGGCACCTCACAACCCTCCCAACTCAATGTTTCCTGTTTGCCCTAGAAAACAGCAAAAGAGGCCCCTTTAAATGATCCATGTCTGCAAAGAGAAAGTCTTCTTCCTTGTTCCCAAATCAGAGATTTCCTCCTCCTCCCAAACATAAAATTTTAGGCTTTTGGGATCCTTTTATTACCACTATTAGCTTTACTTTGGATGATCTCATCATTCATGTAAAATTCAATTCCTACATGAGGAATATATACAAACAAAGGAGTCAAAGAACTCAAAGGGATTAACTCTCTCTGATCTCCTTTGGGAAACTGAAAGCTTTTTTATTTTTGGCCTGTTTTTCAGAGCAATAACTTTCTGCATTTATTGAGTCTTCTGAGAATTTTCTCCTAGCTTTGAGAAAGTTAGCCAATCCTTCTCTTATCTATTCCCTATGGATATCCTGGCTTTTTTTCTCAGTCACCTGTACCGTAGATTTTTGTTAAACTATTATTGATTGCCAATAAGCCCTCAACATTTATTTATTAACTATTTACTAATTTTTAAAATTTTATCTTGTAGAGTGCTTATTTGTTGTGAAGAGATGGTATACTTGAGTTCCTTCCTGCATCTTGCTCTCGGGAGACAACAAAGGTGAATTACCTTTGACTCTACCCAGCAGAGTTGAAAGTCACCAGTGCGAGTAAACATTTCTACAAAAGGTCTCATCCATGGAGGCAAAAACTGGTTTACAGACGTCTTTCAGTTTTTTCCCCCATTTCTTAAATGCAGGTATTATCTTTGCTAATATCCAGCTTTATGATAGTAACACATTCATTTTGATAGTTTACAGCTGGACTAGCAAATTCATGCACATGTTCTGCCAAAATTGTGGGAAAGCATTTATTCCTTTTTGACTACAGGAACCTCTTGCAGTTTTACTTCTGCCTCCAGTATGCACTGCTGGATGTATTCTTGCTATCAGCCTTATCTCCTTATGCAGGCTCACTTCATCTACCAAAACAAAGCTCCAATATTTATCTGAGTTTGGAGTAACACCTACCACCTATTCTGGATCTGTATCTATCTCACATTCTCCTTCACGATTTTCTTTTAAAAAATGCAATTGAAGGACTTCATGCTTTTTTTCCAGTGATCTTTCTGAGTTATGAGGCAGCTTGACTTAGCAATTCTCAGCTCAACACCACAATTTTTCACTTATAACACACAGCTCTCTTCCTACACCACAAATTTTTTCTGTTTCTTAGAAGCTTTCCGTCTGCCTGCTTAGGCTCAATATTCTTATGGTAGTTATTTATCTGTTTACACCCAGTGCTTCTTTGCAAAAATCTTTTCATGTCACTTCTGCTACAAACTCTTAATGATACACACAGATTTGTGAGCCTCCTCTGCAGTCAGGCCTTATATTCTCCAGTCCAGTCTCATGAAAATGATCTGCAACATTTTATCAAAGTTAAGCTTTTCAATTTATTAGTCTTAGCTGTCCTATTTGTGTCTCAAATAGGATTAGTTCACGTTCACTTGGTCCCCAGTTATTTTCTATAACGTCATTTCTTCTACAACTTCACTCACTGCTTACCTAAATCAAGTCTAATGAAATATTGCCTCTTGTTTCAGTGATTATTTAGTAAAAAGCTGTTGGTTATTATACCTTTGAACATCTGAACCACAGTTAGTAAGATCTTTTCTCCAATCTATTAACTTACATGTTAAGGCCACACAAAATTACATTTTTTTTGCTCAGATATGACTTTGGGGTCTACAAACAACTTACAGTACCCTTCCAGCAGAATTTTTCTTGCAAGCCATCTCAAAGTCGACAGTGACATAGTTTCTTTTTTAGCCATGCATTTTTCATTTTTCCAAGTAACACACACTGAAGTATCTATATAATACCAGACAAGTTTCCTGTTGCAAAATAGTTGACAAGGGATTTTGTTTAAAGATGATTTGGTGGTTTGCGGCGTTTTTTTCTTTGCTGAGAGGTGGACAATGACATATTTGATTTTGTCCTTAGACATATTAAAACCAGACAAAAAGACTTCTGCTCAAGCCCTCAAAAATATACAGTTTCATGGAAGCCAGAAAAAGAAAGTATGATCTGCACAGATGAATCAGTCTTAATAATTTATTAGTCTAAGAAAAGAGGGCTTATAGCTGAAATCTTTGTGTATTTTTAACATTTGGTGCTAAGGCTCCATATAAGACAAGTATAAACTATACAGAAGGTTGCCAAAGGAATTAATTATTGTAGAAGAATGTAAATTCAATTTATACTAGTGGTAATCCAATGGAAGTTCATACTTTGGGAATTGAAAATTTTTCACATAGAATTGAAACACTTTATTTTTCAGATACTGTTTTACAGTAAGGCTTCCTACATAAATTTTGTGTTCCAATAGAGGTGGTTTTGTTTTTGGTTTTTTTTTTTCAGAAGAAAGCAGTAGAACATTTACATTTATGTTAAAAATGTGGCTGTCACTGGTCAGGGAAAGAATGCATTTAATTACCAAAGTAAAACAAAGGAACCCTTATTTCAATTATAAGTGTGCTACTTGGAAAGTTGCAGCTCACTGATATCTCACTGCTCTCCTCAATTGGAAGCTCAATGTTTTCACAATAACACATAATCGAGCTTACTTTCCTTGAAAGTCATAAGCAGTGCAAGTGTATAATCTAGGTCTCAGTATAATAGTTGTACTGTTCAAACCCCAGAGAGCTCTGTTCAGTTCCATCTCTCAGGGGCCTTTCTTAAAATCCCTGAAAAGAAAATTAAGTCCGACTTTCTGTGTTATAAAGTCACGTATGTTATATCATGTGTCTTTATAGTTAACTTCTTTTTTTATAAAGATTCTTTTTTTTCCAAAGGCTTGTTTTCTCTCACTGTTTAAGAGAGTGGCACCCAGCTGGGCAGTTACACTGAATGGTCATAGGGTCTTTCAGTATTGCCATTAAACCCTGTCTATTTGAGTGTTTTATAATGTGGACATTTTTATTCACACCACGCTAAATCTTGGCATGTGCATCCCCAGCTTAGGAGTAAATTTTTTGTACAGAAATGAATTGATCTAGTTGTTGCTCAGTGAGAACAATGCCAAAAATCACAGCTCCTGAGGTCAATTTCCACCTCGCAGAGGGTACCTAGGTCTTCACTAAACCTTGGTTTGGAACACCTCTGCCCACAATCCCTCTGTCCTTCAGCTCTGTCCTTCCACTTTCTGCAGGAGCTTAAGTGAAAGTCATTTCTTTCCTTATCAGACTGCTTGAAAAACATCCTTGCTATCCTAAAACAAAATATTGTTATTTTGCCAGGAACAAGGCTGACTCCAAGTATTATCTACCAAGTTCATCCTGAAGTTAGAACTCAAGACTAGGCTGACAAGCAGTGCAGATGAAGATGTGGGACATCCAGGCATGGATGGCTCTGGAGAGGCCATGGGGCTTATCACTGGAAAAGCTTGCCTCTGCCATCTCTTAGGTGGCAGGTACAGGAGCACCCCACGCTCAGAAACCCCCCAGAAGTCTCCTGCAACAGGATGCAGACCACCAGTACTCGGTGTAATATCAACGTACTGTTTTTCAGGTAGCCTACATTATATTTTTAAGATTAATGCTTTTTAATTTCAACAGTTCTTTTGAATTATTATTTGAAGCTTCTCAAAGTGGAAATAGTACTGTCTTCTCTTCAAAACATATTGATTGCATTCTAAATACATTGTACTCTATTAACCAAAAACCAGAAAGCAATAGCCTACTGGTACAGTACTTCTTCCCACTGTTTTCAGCAATATAGACAGCCCATAGAGGTCTGCAGGGAGGTGGTTGTTGGCTTTTTCCTTCTTAATTATGAGACCCACTTTCATTTCAACTGAAACAGATATTATTTTCTGAGTGCTAACTAAAACTTAAGGTGTTGCTTAGTCTTATTAGTGGACTTATTTTTTTATTACCTGTAGTTCATCACAGAAATTTCAGAGGCTCTCTAGTGTCCCATTAGCCATGCCCACAAATGAAATCAGGCCCAGTAGTGAATATCTAACACTAAATTGTCTTGAACAGCTAAGCTGGTATGTTGCTATTTGCTTAAGTTGTTCCTTTGCTACCTCAATTGTAAGTGTCTTTGACATTTTTAGTTTCCCAGTTCAACAGTGTTAATAGATAGATAAAGTTTGCATATTCCCTGTGTATCCTGCTATGTGAAGCTTAATACCTGCTATCAATTGGCATGCAAAATCAATTATTTTTCAAATGTCATAGGTTACAATTACTTCCTCTACTTTAATGCTTTTAACCTTTGTCTTTTGGAAATCTTTATATTATGTGGCACTTTACCCTCAGCTAAGTAAATGAAATTCTGTATCATGTTATGTCACTTCTCTCTGCAAAAATATTGGGGGAGTGTTTATATGAAGAAATAGGATAAGAAGAACTAGCATTTTTTTTTTTTATTTTCTGTTTGATATAAATTTTAAGAAATGTTTTTGATCAGTGTTGCTGTTCACTGAGAAATTAATTCTTCCATGTTTACTCACTGCAGGTGTGTACCAAGTAGAGCTAAGGATGGCAGAACTTAGTTTCAAATATTACAGTATATAATGTAACTACCTATAATATCCCAAAGATGTCAATATCCACACAGAGTAAATACCAGTGAGGTCATCTTGTTCATAGCTGTGACAGTTTAAAATAAACCCCAGCAGTGTGCACACAATTTTTTGTTAAATTTATTTAAAAGCTTTTAAGCTTTTGCAGTTTGCTATGGAAAGTGCTCTGCAGAAGGGTACACCTCAATTTCAGAATGTGCCTTCTGGAGGCTTTACTATTCCTCCACTTTATTCACCCCATCTTTGCCAATAACTATTTCAGGACTGCCCTCAGACATGGTCATCCCCTTGCCTGACCTACTTGCATGCTAGACGAAAAAATATATGAGATATGCTGGGATGCAGACACACACCCAGCATCTGCTGCCAAGGCAACAGGAACAGGATGCCTTTTCTAATGTTTCAGATAAAGAAGGTATGACGTTTCAGGCTGCCAACACCCACCATTTCCCTCAGGAGAGGCCAACATTGCCAGTAGATCTAGAAGTCATCTAGTATAAACACTTTGCACTTGGCTTACCTTGAGTTTGTCTGACTGAGGCAAGTACAAAGTGTGACTTTAAAGAATGCTACTTAGGAACTAAAAACGCTATTTAGGAACTAGAATCTGGGCTCTTCCTTCCACCTATATATATATCATCAATACAGCTTCCGTGCCTTCTTCCTGCACTGTGACCTGAGAAGACATAATCTGATCCTGACAGTATGTGTCTTCTCCATAACACTGGAACGTGTCTTTGGCCACTTGTGATGTTATTCCATTTCAGCTCTTTGATCAGGTTTTACACTTACGAAGATGTTATTCTGAAAGGCAATAGTCCTAATAACAGGTGGCTACTCACAACTTGTGCACAAAACGGAAAACTTCTGCCTTTACCTTCCCGCAGGACTCCACGTCCCAGCAGAGGGATAGCTGGGAATGTTCTTGGGAACACAACAACACAGGAAAGAATCTGTTAATTGTCTTTTGGAAGCCTTTTTCGAACACAGGAAGGGAGTGTCGTGTCCACTAAGAAAGAAATGTATGTGTTTGGAGCACAACACTTTCTATGAGAAGTCATTGGAGTCTGGCATTGCGGAAAGCCTTGTTCAGCCAGCTCATACAGTATCAGACAGTGGCTTTTGTCAGCCTTTCAGATGTCCTCACAGTTCATCAGAAAACAAGTAGAAAATGCTCGCTGTGTACCTCCCTAAATGTACATGAAGCATAGGCGTGTTGTTGAGGCCTGCCTACTGAAGGAGCTCAAAGCCTTCTGAGTCAAAGCTGCTGCAGTGTGCAAGGGGAGAGGTTGCACAAAGGCACCGCTGCCTGAAACAGCAGACCTACCTCAAGCTGTGTCAGGGGAGGTTTAGGTTGGGTATTAGGAAAATTTCCTCATGGAAAGGGTTGTCAAGCACTGTAACAGGCTGCCCTGGGAAGTGGTTGAGTCAGTATCTCTGGAGGTAATTAAAAGACATGTAGATGTGGCACTTTACAGACATGGTTTAGTGGTGGACTTGGCAGTGCTGGGTTAATGGTTGGATTCGATGATCTTTTCCAGCCTAAATGATTCTATTATTCTAAGATGCTCTTTCTCATTGCCTTCTGCTATTTCCCACGTGCCTAAAGAAAATGAAAATTTGAGTGTTATGCTACAGAGCCAGACTCAAAATGACCTTAGAAACTGCAATGGTTGAATATGCACATAGTGTATTAGGGGACAGACTGCAAGTTGTCAACACAGCTGATCAAATCTCTGATGGTGAACCAGATTTAGATTGTCTCACACTCCTTAAAGCCAGTGATATAAACCATTATAGCATTCACCATAAATATTACTTGCATTTTTATAGATATCAGCAAGAATGTTACTTACTATGATTATTATGATTATTATTATTCTTAAGCAGATTTCTATTTTGATCAAGACAATTAGAGATTTTTTTTTCATTTCCCTTAACTTTTATTTAACTGGTTAATAACAGTAGTTGATGCACCATGGAGGTAACATTTGATTATCTTTTGGAGTAAACCATTTTCATATGGAAAATTTTAGTCATTTTAGAAAGACTGAGACAACACTATAGGAAATATTTCTAAAAGGAAATTAAATTTGAAAAGTTGTTTCCACAGTGTAAGCTATAGTTATGTGAGATAAAAAGCTTTTTAGTAATACTCTGTCCCTGAACAGGGTATAAAAAAGAATATGAAGTTTTACCTAACTTGTAAAGGTATTTTAAATTTAAATATACCTCATTGTGAGGTGGTTTTTAGAAAGTTTGTTCAAATGAAATTGTATTTCTGGGAAACTTTTAGGAGACTGTGAAGAAGAAATTTCTAGCACTTCACACTTACTCTGTTACAACTAACCAAACAGTCTGCATAAATACATTAAATTTGGAAAGCTAATTGGCTTTACTGGAAATACAATTATGTATCTTCATATTCTGGTATTTTATGTCCACTGACAGCTACTTTTCAGACACAGTGTTTTTATTTTACTTAAATATTTATGTGGAAGTTTCATTTAGGGTAGCAAATAATAAAAGAGAATGTTAACATTCTTGGCCTCAATGCAAAGGAAATCCTCCTGAAATATATCTCTCTGTACATTGAATCTTCAGAATTTATGTATGCCCAAGTCCAAGTTTTTATCATCTAAACAGCAAGTGGTTATTCCACTCCACCCATTCAAAAGGTTTCCAAAAAGCACTCAGTGAGTGAGTGGGTTTTTCCAATATCTTTTCTTTCTTCTTGTATCCAACAAAAGCATTTTAATATTACAGCAGACAGAGCTCCTCTTGTGAACTGGCCTCACTTCCGCAAAACATTAAGCACATGATTAACTTTCAACGCATTTTTTTTAAATTTAAGCTCAAAATATATCCCCATATGACAGATAAAGCTGACATATCACATATGTGAAAGTAAATGCATGCCGAAGTGCTTTACCAAATATGAATGTTTGTCCTGTGTGCTGAAAGATAAGTATGTGCTTAAGTACTTGGACATTTTTAATTATCAGTAGAGGTTTGTCCCCCTTGGGTTTTTTGGTTTGTTTTGTTGAGGTTTTTTTAACAAATCCCATTAACAAACCATAAAGAGGTTTTAAAAGGGAGAGTTCTTATGATTTTATGAAGGGTTTCCATTCATTAAATTCTTAGGATCGTGTTTTCACAAATGCGTGTTAGTGCTTACTTTATATTTTCTGTATTACTTAAATGAATTATTTTTACAAAGTACAGTACTTCATGTTGTAATATCTTTGATTTAACTGAGCTAAATTATAGCCTTTCTTTTTCCTTATTTTTAATATAGAAAGTATATTTTTTCTTTTGCTGTTTCTTTCATTCACCTAAATTATTACCATAGTGCTTTTACTTGTGTATGCAAAAATTTACCCTTAAAATGAGGCAAATAATGAATATCCCCCCAGATCATGTTTTTTTAGTCAATTAAAGCTAATCCACAGAAAGTAGATACAAAAAGTTACACTCTTTCCTACAAGTTCCGAAAACAATTCAGTATGTTATAGATGAGGTGTCCAAACTCTATAGTTATTATCACTGCTTTCTTTTCCAAAAGCTTCTGATCAAAAGATTGTTTGCCCCAGAATAAAATTGCTCTGTTATTTTGTACAACAAATGTAACTATGGCAGGACTTCAGTTGAGATGGCAGTGCTATTTTTGTTATTTCTATTACTCTTTCTGTTACCAATACAATAACATGCTGTATGTTCTCTTCCTATCCTGTATCAGTGTCCCTTCCTAAACCAGTATAGAGCTGATAGGATATTCAGCAGTTCCTTTCCCTTCTTTCTCAAATTCCACTTCTTCACTAAAAAGATTAGAATTTGAATAGCAGCCAAATAAAGAACTGTGCCTAGTGTTAGCATTAAATTTATAGAGACTGACTAGAACTTTTTTTTGGTTTATGAGAGTATTCAAAACATCTGTATACAGAGAGAGGAGCCAGCAAAACTAAGCAATAATCATTTACACCAAATAGTGATGAAAAACCTCCCAAAAAAGTACATTTTTTCAGATTTTTCTGCATTGTTGTTTTTCATATATAAAAACAAAGATCTCATAGTACTAACAATTGTATAAAGTTTACACAGGTGTGTTTCCATAAAGAATAGATCATATCACAGTTAAGTATCAAAGCTTACTCAAACTCTTCCCAGTTAACTCTGAGCTTTGCTCACTGTGAGAAATGCAGTCTCCTGACCTAAAATATTTGCTCAGATCAAGAAGAATTTCCCACAAACCAGATTTATTTTCAGTACAGCATGTTGAGTCATACAATAGCGATGATCTTGTATGAAGAATTTGTACCTATTGCTACAATAACTGGAACTGTTAACACATTTTCACTATCATCTGAATTCCTTCAGATTAGAGCTTGCTTCTGATGCCACCAAACCAAAAATTAGAGACACAGCTGAAAAATATGTAGCAAATATAGTTTTATATTTGCATTTCTTGAACTACTTTTATCCATATAATGGGAAATCACCACCACCACCACTCAATTCTATGTACACATTGTCTTTCAGAAGCATATCTTTTGTTTTTTTGGCTTCAAGGCTCACCCTAAATATTTCACCAGTTACATTGCTCAGTCATTGCTTACTTGAAGTAAGACATATATAAGAGTTGCTGGCCCCCTTTCACACCATTTTACTATTATCAGCTAAAACTATCCCCACTGTCTCCCACATCCTCACCTTCTCCCTAAAATACCACACCTTCCTTGCTGTCTGTACAGCAGTCCTTATGAGGCACCATTTCCTGAACGTTGGATTCAAGTTTCTAAATAGGCAGAACCTTCTGGCCTTTTCCAGAAGCTCACAGACACCAGGAGAGCCATAAGTCACCCAAATCTGGCAGTAAACCTGCCTGCATGTCTACACTCTTTCTGCCCTCTCTCCTGTGCTTTCATATTTCATTGTGTCCCCTGGTGGTCATGGCTGTATATATTTACCTAATAGCATGGTCTCTTGTGTGCTCTTGATAAAGAGCCCACCATCCCACCCGGGAGGCTTCATTGGCACTTGTACAGAGATGTTAAAGAACCACAGACAAGCTATAGGTAAAGGCTTGCGGAGCTCATGGGGTTGTGTGATTCCCAGATGTGATTACCCTTAACATGGCAGTGAGCCATACAAAATAGATACTGCTTTTGTCTGGACTACAGTTTGTAGTAACCTGGTGATAAACCAGGAAGGTATGCAACCCCACTCCTGATAGCTTTGGTCCTACCCACAAGTATCACCTGGACACTGTAGAGAGGGAAAGACGAAGGGAGCCAAAAGGTGATGTACCTCTGGCACTATTGAGAGGTAGTTGTGGCGTTTTCATTTCCAGCTGTGATTGATGAGGCAAATGAAAGGGTCAGCATAAGGACCGCTGTTTTCCTTCATTCTTTGAAGAGGTACAAGATAAATTGCAACCAGGTTGCATTTTTTTTTCTGTACTTTACAGCTGTAGGTAATGATCCCATAAAACAATACATTTAATCACATTATTTGGAGCAACACTTTACACCTTTGTTAATTTACAGGTTTTGCAAAAAGAGATACAAGGGCTAGCTGCTGGAAAAATGGGAATGAGACCCAGCCATATCACTTCTGGACAAGCTCCTTTCTTACCACTCTCACCCAGCAGTAGGAGGAGCTGCACATGCAACTGAGAGTTTTCAAAGGGTTTGCAAACATTTTATTTCTGAGTAAAATCTACTTTACATAATTATTTTAATAATTCTCAGTTTTGTCTATTGAACTTTATTATTTTAAATGAATTTCCAACACCGGTAAATAACACCATTAAAAATCTTGCTTGCTCACCCATGGCCCATTGCGTCTACTACAGTGAAATCAATAGAAAATACACAACAGTGTCTTAAGAGACCCTTTATAAACTGCATAATAAAGTGAAAGGCTTGAATGAGAATGTGACATTAAATAGTCACCTGGACTTTTAGAGCCATGTATGTAGCAGATGTGTGTGATTGTACAGAGGATACACGGCAGCTTCGTACTTCCAGTGGCCAGAATCCTGGCATATTAACATGGAATAAGTTAAATAAATGTCTGAGCAGTTAATCCCTCTAGTAAAATTATATATAATATAACCACAGTAAATTATAACCTAGTATAACCATAGTAAATTTACTATAGTAAATTTATATATAAATGTATATAAATTTAATATATAAATTTATATATAAATGTATATAAATTTGTATATAAATTTAACATGGTAAATAGTTATTTACTACAATATTGTGACAGTGATAAAATAAAACAGGATCTAAACTCAGGTAGATAGGCACTAAGACACACTGAATTTTCTCTTTCTCAATAGGGAGAAGGTATTTTTAAGTGGATATACCAAAGTATTGATCAAGTACTTAAATGGCTCTAGTTTATCACACACAACCTCCACACACCAGCTCCATGCATCCAAATGAGAGTGCTAGAGAGGATGCAACTCAACCTTGGCAATGGGTTCTCTAACAGGGAAGCAACTTTCGGGGTCAAAGGACACAAGGGTCAAACTCACACACTTACAATTGAAACCTGTAAGTATTATGAAAAATATTTCATTTTACAATGAAGTGTGAAAAAGATTCATAAAGAAAGTCTATATATGTAGTTCCCTAGGTAAGCTGTGTCTTTCACTGAATGTCTCAAGTAGTTTTCACTCTGCTTGAATAATCGGCAATTATTTGTTTAATCAGCTGTTTTGTTCATTGAATCTGGACATCTGACTAGGAAAAGGAACTTTTTCCCTGTGATTTAAATCACAAGCCAGGTTAAAAGAAACTACTGAGTTTCAGACTTGCTGCTTGAAAATTTATGAATTTCCACAAACAAGAGAAGCTTGCTTAAAAGTGTTTGGTCAACAAATATAAAAAACCCAATAGTTCTGGGGAAAAATCACTGATACTACGTGAGAGTCCAAGAACAGGAGAAGGAACCAACCATTATTTTGTCCAGATATACAGGCCCTCAGCTTTGTATTTAGGTGATTATTGATCTTTGAATGGAAGTATAAATTTCAAGTGGGGTCTTCTAAAAGAATCTCCCACAGGGCACACAGTGTGTCTTAAAGCCTGGCAACAGCCCATTGTCTCCCTGCCTTTTCAAAAACTTCCCTTTTTTTGGCCAGTACCAGATTTAAAAAGAACCATGCAAATCTCTCAAACACATAAATAGATTTCATGTCCAACTTGGTTTGCAATCCTTCAAATAGATTTGTCTTTTCAACTCCTACCCTCCAGAAAAAGACAGATGCAGTAGGTAAGATTTAAGTTGGATTTAATTAAAGGAAACTCTTAAGTAATCAAGATCCTTTCCCTTCCATTGCAAACATGAACTATGTCCTCTCATACAATAGTGTTCCCACTGGGGACTTCCTGTAGATGTTTTGTTAGCATTTTCACGTTTCTGCGTGCCTGCCAGTGATAGTACAGGTTGCTGCAACATGATGGGATTTCTTTGCTACAGGTAGTCCTGTGGCACACACTGCCAAGAGCAGCACGTTATGGAGACTCCCAAGAGAGCTGGTTGACCTGTTTGTCTGTCACCACTGTTATAAGCAGATTCATAGGTTTCTAAGGCCAGAAGGGAGTGTTATGATCTCACCTTAGTTTTGTATTTCTCTTTTTGCAGGTAAAGGAACATTTGAGCAAGACTGGAACAGGACAGCTCTAGAGGAAATAGATACCCTTATTCCTCATAAAGACAGTATTGAACAGAAATGTCAGGTTAGGACCTTGTTTTTCTGACAAAACAAGAGATGATTATCAACACTTATTTCTTGGTCTGTAACCTCCACAGAGGTTTTATCCATTTTTCTATGGTGAGGCAATAATCTCTATATCTGAACCGCTCCTCAGTTTCAGGAACGGACTCTGTGTTCCAGAAATTTTTGAAGATCACTAACAAAAGCACCCAATTCTTCATTCCCATTGAATATTCACGGCATAGTCAATGAAAGCCAGCCTCTAAATAGTTTGAGGATCATTAACTTACTGCAAGAGTTAACTTCAAATGCAAAGTTCTAGCAACCAGAGCTACATAAAGGCTACTGGATGGTCCTAGACCTCCCAGGAGCCTTGATGCATAACATTATACTAACTAATTTATAACACAGGCATCATTAGTGGGAAGACACAACCATAATATGAACAAGCAGTCTCAGCAAACACAACCATGGCATGTCTGTGGACATGAACTGCCAAAGAGCTGGTGGGTGAGCTGCAACCCTTTTGACTCCCCTTTCCTCCTCATCCTGTCCATAAATCCTTGACTCCTCAGCAGCAACAGATGCCATGAAACAGTTTCATAGCAGTAGAACACCTCTCCCCTCTGTCTTTGGAGCAAAGTGGGGTAACAGAAAAGAGCATGAACTTCCAACTAATATATATTCACAGGAGACTCTGTAACAAATTTTTTTTTAGTATATGTGTGTGTGTACATATATATATCTATCTCACCCTGGTCTTTGAGAGGATATTTTTCCATACCCTCAGAAACATTGTAGGAACACAGATGTATGTATGTGCACTCACACAGCTGCAGTAACAGTATTAGGTGACCTTTAGAGCATAATATATACTCCCAGCCTGGCAGAGGAGTTTAGTCCATCAACAACAAACTCTGCTATTTTATCAACACCATACTTAAATCTTGTGTGAAGTCTGGTGCATGATGCTGCCGTGTAGCAGAGGACCAAGGTCTGATTCAGCTGCCAAAAGCGAAAGACTACTGCTTGCGGGTACAAAGGAAGAGGTTGATAATAAATATTTGGATGTATGTAAGCAGGGCTAAATTCAGGGAAACACCTAAATCAATAAACATCAGCTTTCAGTGTCTCTTGAGGAAAGCCAGAAATTACTCTCACCTGTAGCAAAGTCTAATGAACACTTGCAATATAAAACTTCAATTCACTTAAATGAAATTACCTGACTATAAAAAGTAATTGATTACATACTATAAAAGAAAAAAGGCAATTGCAGACACAGAATACAAGAAAATTCCATTATATACAGGATGAAAATTGCTGTACTGTAAATAAGATAAACTCTCATTTATGTATTTATCTAGAGAAGTTCTGATCTATGATGGCTACCTCAGAAAACCATTGTGCAGTTGTTGAGTAATTAAAATGGACTTTACATCACAGTGATCCAGAGAATATAATGTTATCAGTAGAAATGCTTTATTTTTTTCTTTGGGTACAGTATTATTTTTTCAAATTAAAAACCTCATCCTGCAAACATTATCTCTTTTGTCCATGAGCAGATTTACTGATGTTTAAACATTTCTAATTTGCGCTTGCTCTCAAATAGTCCAAGAACTTAGTTATAACAGGACTTTGATCTGAACAAAGGGATTTACCAAATAATTTGAGTAAAACACTTTTTAATCTTTGAGTGACTGACAATAATTTTTATTTGGACTTATATTATTTGGGAGAGTCATTTGACATGGCAAATGATACTATGCTTTTTTCCTCCCTCCCTGAAAGCTTTTAACCTTCAGAGTGTGAAGGAGAAAACAGTGAATTACATTCTGTCCTCCTGGCCTTTATGTTAAGCCAAGTCTCTTCTGCAGTTTCATCAATGAAACAGTAACAGTTATATTGTACTCCTTCCAAAAGGCTGCTGAGCATTAAATCTACACGGTGGTATTCAAAGGGTAAATGTGAACAAATTATATCGGTTACAAATGCATCCTCTTACCACACATAGCAGACCTGATCCAATGTCCATCCACTTGGGATGGCATTTCCCTTTTTTAACCTTAGACAGTTAAAGCAAAGATATCTACACCTCAACCAAATCTTTGTCTTTATTTTTCTTCATTGGAAGAAAATATGTCCTTTAGGGAGTGTCCCATCTGACCCTATTTTGAGTTCTGCATGAGGATGGAATAAATCTCCCTCCTGGAGCTACTCTGTTTCCACTGATTTCAAGTGATCACAGCATGGCTCAGATGACTTTCACAGAATCACGTAATCACAGAATATGCTGAGTTGGAAGGGACCCACAAGGATTATCAAGTCCAGCTCCTGACCCTGAACAGGACCATCCCCAAGAGTCACACTGTTTCACCCAGTCACCCAGTCCCGTTTGACATAATTGGCATAACTGAAACCTGGTGGGATGAGAACTGTGACTGGAGTGCCCTATTGGACAGTTACAGGCTCTTCAGGAGAAATAGGCAGGGGAGAAGAGGTAGAGGGATGGCACTGTATGTAATAGAAGGGTTAGAAAATATGCAGCTCACAGTTGGTAGTGGCACAGTTGAGAGCCTCTGGGTAAGAATCAAGGGATGGTCAGAGAGAAGCCATTCCTGCTTGCCCTGCTATGTGAATTGCTGTGCCATGGCCTCACTGATGTGCCATGCTCCTGTTCACTGCACTCCGTCCAGCTGTTTAAATTCCCCTCAGTTGCTCTCAGCACCTAATCATCCTTGCCCAGTTGGCTGCTGAGGGCTTTTAGGTTTTGAGGTGCTGCTTGGGTGTTCCTGGGCTCTGGAACCCCCCTGTACAGCCAGCTCTTACCCCCTTGACTTTAGGAATGTCTAAAGTTGAGTAAGAGGAACAGGAAACTCTGTCTCCCAAAGGTATTTGGTGGGTTTTTTAGTCCCTACAAGTTAGCACCATGGTGCAGGTTTAAATTAGGACATGGAAATTTCCAGTCTCTGCAGCTGTAGCTGTGATGAGGAAAACTTCAGAATAACCTGGAGAAAGAAAAGGGTGTCTAGTTCCTTTCCAAGAAACCCTGAGTGCCCCAGTGTGCATCTTCAGGGTTACTGAGATAACTGGAAATGGACAGCAAAGTGAGTGGTTATTTAAATTACTTAAAATGTATTAAATGTAGGCCCCAAGTTGACATACACTGAGTGAGAAAACATAGTATTGTCAATTTACATAAGACAAGACACCTTATGCAGTCTCATGCAAGCCCCACACAAAAGCTCCTCAGCCAGGACCTGTCACAGCAATTGCAGAAATCTCAAATAATTGTGGAGGCTGTGCCCCTAACCCTGTGCCAGGGGGATGCCCCACTTGCCTCTACCTGTGGGCAGTTCTGTGTTTTCTGGCAGATTGGACTGATGGGCAACAAATGGGATGACCGGGGCTAGCACAAGGCACAGAATGGTACCAGCAGTCACTCAAGGGCATTGCTGTTTGCTGTTTCACTAAATCAGTCCAAAAACTGTGAATGTATAAAATTCACTGTAGTGTAAATTTGCAAAGTGCCTGTTTTGTATAAACACCTTTCACCACCCCTGAATTTTCTACTTACAGCATTTCAGATGTAACTAGTTGTCAGCAGTGTATCTAATATAATTCAGAGACTGGACACTGAAAGAGATGGGTAAAAGTCTCTTCCTTTTTTTCTAACTCTGCTTCTGATGAAAGTTACTGAAAAATCATATTAAATTATTTGAGAACAGAGTTAATCATCTTCTGTTTTGTTTTGTGAATTGCCAGGAGACACTAAACACAAATATAATACTGTAACTTGAGGCACCTTTTCTCATCCTTACTATTTTTTGAGTTAATTTGGTTTTATACCAATTATTTGATTTCTTATTTCTATTATGGAAATTTACTTATTATGGAAGCTGAGAGAGAAAGATTCTTAGTCAGAAGTTTTGCCTGAGTAAGAAGTACAAAATTCAGCTCAGTCTGCAGCTGAAAAGTTGGCTTGTTTTTTCACAGACATATGTAACATTCTGTTTGTAACAAAAGCAGTTTTAAAAAAAAGGAAATAATATGGAAAGGAAAAGAAAGAGCTAGAATTTCCAGTGGTGTACTTTCAGGCGTTTGCATTAATACTTAATGCTTCCAGCTCTGCACTCTCAAGAATCCATAAACAAGATAACTGGCTCTTTTATGAAAGAAAAACATGGGTCTAAGAGATTATATAATGTGATGCAGCTTCTTTTGAAAAAATTACTAAAACCCTAATTGCTAACATAGTATCCGCCCTTAAGGAATGCACATATTTAAATGCATTAATTATAATGTGTTGACTGTATTATCTAAGAAATTGATTTATTTTTTTTTCCTTCAGAAGATGCTAATCAGGTCCTCTGGCAGATTTGTTTGAGAGTGCAATTCCCAAGCTTTTATGCTTTAATTTAAAATAAATTCTGAGAAGCAAATTTTATTCTCTCATTTTCCTTTTTTCTTTTCATTATATTTTCTCCTGTGCTCCCCAATCCATTCTGGAGATAAACATTCCATTTTTCTAAGTCCTGTTTGGAGATTTTAGGCACAAAATCCTCTCTAAGCAAACACACTGACAAACTACACATTAATTATTTTTGTGATGGTAAGATTCTCAATTACTCAAGCACACTGGTGAACAGGGTTGAATTTTAACACTGATAGTATGAACGCATTCCCTTTTTATACTTGGGAAAGCCAACTCTTGACCTCATGCTTCATACAGCTCTGCGTACCATTGAGTGGTCAGTCACAAGGACAGATTTGTGTGAACATAAAGGCTTGGTTGCTGCTGGTGAACAGTAGTTCCAGTAATGTGTTTACAATTGGTCCCTTATTTTTTATTGCAAAAAAATATAAATTAAATAGATAATAATCATTGTTTATTTAAGTCATTGTGTTTGGATTGGTCTGTCTAAGACTTCTCATCCTTTTTGCTGACCCAGTGAATGGCAATGGCCCTCCAGTCACCTGACACATGTAGGCAGATCAAAAGGAATGCTGGTGTCTGAACCACTAACACATGAGCTGCACCTGTAAGATAGGGAAAAAATGAATTAATTTAGCTTTTTACACTTATCAGAACTGTATTCTGATTTGGCTTCATTTCACATCTTTATTCCCTGACTTTTGCCTCAGACCCACTCTGAATTCTGCACAAAATTTCAGTGCCCAAGAGCAAGCAGAAATTACTTAGAAATTCACTGATTAGTAATGTTCATTTTTATTGATTGTGGATATTACCTGAAAAGTATGCTTTAAGTTCATTCAATAACTTCCACAGGTCTCCATTCTCCAAGAAACTTGGCCTTGAAAAGGTAAATGTACCCTGGATCCCATGGAGAAGATAGAAGAAGTACAGGGTAACTGGACTACAGGATTGAGCACTTAGCTTATATAAGTACAACTGGATAAAGAGGCAGACTGGGACGTGTAACTCTATGGCTGAAGCTTGGAGAGCCTTCTAATGGGAAGGGACATTGGGAGATCTCCCACAGAAAGGGAAGTTTTCCTCTGTCTTTCCTCCACTTCAGACTGTGTCGTTTAACTCCTTTTTCTTCTTTCCCAAGGTGAAAGAGGTCAGTTCATTAATCTAGCTGAGTTCAGCACATGGGAGAATTGGGTAACGATTTTGCACCCTTTCCACTCATACAGATCAGGCCAGTATTTTGGCATGTTGGTTTGAACATGAACCTCACTCTCAGGTCTCCTTCACTGATGGCCCTGAAGCAAGTACTTAATTTTAGCTACAATTGTGAGGATTGTAGCTCTTCATATGGATCCAGTTTCTGATAAAATCCAATTACAGGTGTCTGAAATAAAATAGAACCAAGCTGGGACTTCTTTTCTCTCTGTCTCTTTTATCTTTTTTATTTTCTTTCCTTTTTTTTTCTAACCATTAACCAGAATGTGACTTTTTGTCAAAGCAGACTAATCTCTCCTTGAAGAAGAAAAGTTGGCTTGGCCCAGATAGGTGTATGTGAGGCAGCACTTTGGGCTTAGCTCTGCTCAGGTTAATTTAGGCAAGCAGTCAGAGGGAACCCCAAATGCACTGCGAATTTAAGTACACCAGCCATAACTTTTGCTGAACCAGCTGGTTGCCCCTCTGCTGTCCATCTGCAGTCTCACACTGTAGCTTGTACTTTTTTCTGCAAAGCAGCATGGCCAAAATGGGATTGAAGTCAACAGAGTTATTTTAGCATCAGAGCTGACAATAATCTAACTATCCTCTGCATTTAATGAGGCCCTAGCCAAGACCACCCTGAGCAGCAGCAAACAGACAGGACTTCCTGTGGGAGCCCTCCATTAGTAGTGCCTGCTACCACTACAGCCACAGCAGCACCTGCCCAACACCTCTGATTCTGGAGTATTCTTTCAGTGCTGTTTAGTGTGGGGAGAAGAGAAGGAAAAAAAGACCTGAAAAAAGCTGAAACTTCTCTCAGTGAGTCACACTGAGTACATATAGCCGAAGGAAAGGATGGGAGATTTCTGATGATTAATTAAATTCATGGTGCTCACTACTCAACAAAAACAGCATAGAAATCCCAAAGGTGACCATGTGGTATTTCAGAGTGGTTCTGCTGCTGTTGTTGCTCTGTTTGTTTTTCTCTAATCCTGAACTGAGATTTTTCTTCTAGAAATTAAAAAGAATTCCTGAGTTAATGTGTTATTGAGGCGCTGCAAAACAATACATTCCCTCTACTTACAGGACACATCTTTTTTTCAGAATAAAACAGTAACAAAAATAAAATTACTTTATGCTATTCAGAAGAGGACTTTGTTAGGCAGCCAAGAATTTTCCCTCATCATTTCAGGCTGTCATTGAGCCTGACTTTTGTAATAATAATATTTTTATTACTTTGCATTAATAGGAAACACGAGCCAACACTAGCCAGATATAGCTGAGATGAGTGATCACAGCTCCCAGGACTGCACACATAGGTCACAGCATCAGAGTTGCCCTTGTCTTCCTCAGCACAGAGCACACCACTAGGTCTGCACAGAAAACCCACCAGCAGTTCATGGCAGAGCCTGGCAGGAGATCCCCCAGCGAAGCACACAAGAGCTCCCATCCCAGAAACAAATGCAGGGGATCGACAAATGGAGCTTCAGGGAAAAGTATCAGGTTTCAGAATCCAGGGGATCCAGGAGATATCACATCTGCCAACAACCCCTTGAAAGGCTTTACACATTATTGTAGTGATTTCCTCCTTTCTCAGTGCTGAACCTCTTATGTTTTCAGGATATCATGTTCATTCAGATCCCTGTGTTCGAGTTGAAGAGCTTTATGCCTTTCTGCCTCTCATTACCTGCTACAAAGTCACCATCTGTAGCTGGGTGTGTATATTTGCTCCAAAGGCTTACCACCCTTCCACTTCAATCCCATCCTGTTTTGGTTTGGCCATTATTTCAACACCTGTTTACAGAGATACATATAATTGATGCCATTGGCTCTTGCAATGAGTTAAAGGATCTGGCAGAAGTCTCCTAGTTGTTCTTCCCTTAGTCACTCTACCTGATAAGAAGCTCGTGACACTTTCCTGTCTCAGATATCTATTTTCTATGTACTTCAGAACAAAGCATTCCCTGAGATATTTCAGGAAGTTTCTGAGAATTGAGAGCAGATTTTCTACTTATTTTTCCTTTTTTCTGTTTTTTTTTTTCCTTAATTATTATTATATCTAACTAGGGGTATACACACTCTGTGAATGTGTTTCCTTCTTTTAAGAAAAACTGGGCTGGGTAGAGCAGGGTGTATGTCTCTGATCTGACAACACCATGCTGCATGCTTCATGATTGAGTTCATATTTCTTCCATCTGCACCACTATGTTTATTGTCACCCACCTCCTGCAGTCAACTCTATTAGACATTGAAGAAAGTAATCCTTCATTTCTGTCAGTGAGATGAAAATTCCTACAAGTATTTTGGCCAGGTTTTAGACTATTTAAAAAAAAAAAAAAAGCCAGCAACAATTACCACCATTAAATTATCATTTTCATAGGAGAAAATCAGAGGAAATCTTGCTTTCACTGGAAAACAAAATAGCCCATCAATCTGAAATCCCTCTTCCAAAGCATCCCTAAAGCATCATTATCTAAAGGAAACTACTGCCTCACCATAGTCTTCATGTCTTCTGCAACAAGAAGGTTAAAGCTATTTGAAAGCAGTTATAATCACATGTGTGCAAGCTCTCTGATTTCAAATCTATGGTTTGGGAATAGATTTTGATACTCTTTGCCCCCTTGTAACATTAACCTGCTCTCTGTACAGTCAGACTGAAGGTTGCACTTCTTGTGTACCTCACAATGTGAGTCATTCTCCCTAAAACTACTCCCTGTAACACCATCTACCAGTTCCCTCCATCTCACCCACTAAAATTAATTAAACTGAATCAAATATTTTTCTTAGAAGAGATTATAAAAAAAAAAAATGTCCATTGCCCCACTAAAAGTGGGAAATCCCACCTGAGCTACTTGAAATAATTATTAACTTTTGGTATGGTTAATGTCTTGTGGTTGCCTGATTTCCAGTCTTCTCTCAGGAGTAAATAGTTCATATAGCAAGAGCCAACAAATTCTTGGGATGTTTTTACAGTAAATATAAGACTCTGAGCTGACACAGATGTCCTGCTACCTAGCCAGAAAATGTGACTGCTCCGGCTACTGCAGTGCTATGCCAGCAAAAGAATCGGCCTCTTCATCTAGTACTTTGAGGTTAATTTGAGTCCAAAATCTATCTCCAACTGAAATAACAGCTGTGTTCAACCCATAAGTGACAAAGAGGTATTCCTTTGGTTTAGGTGATCCATACGAAAGAAGCATTTTGCCCCGTGGTTGAGTGCCCTCTGCTCAATACTCTGTTGTCTGCCCAAATGGCATCATCAAAATTAATCTTCAAGTGCCATCTGATTCATTTTCTAGGCTATGTTCAAAGACGTAACTTTAGCTGCAGTTTGGTTTGTAGGTACAAGAACTGCATCAACAAAGGCCTCTATCAAATACCGTTAAGCACAAAGAGAGAGATTTGTCTCAAGTACCTCAACCTCCTACAAAGGTTATGAATCAAATCAGTGGACTAGAAATGTTAATATTTTAGCTCTGTTTAATACTCTCTTCCTTGAATTTTGCATGCCCATGTCTATTTTCACACAAAGCCAAGAACTCAGATTCTTGTATCCATCCTTTCCTGCAGACAAGTATAAAGAAAGGATGCATTATCCTCATGTTGCTTCTTCTGTATCCTGTGGATGTGCTAAAACAACTTCCCATGGCAGCCACTTGTTTCAGACAGGTACTTTGGTATGAACTTTAATACAACTTTGGAATTTACAGGAATCTGACACACAGATTACTAATTTTAGTTTCCCTAATTTATAATGCCCAAGCTTCTTAGGATGTTCAGATACCTTTGCCCATTAGCTTCCTGAAAAGCTCTGTGATTAGGAAGAATCCATCCTCCTGTATCAGATGCTTCAATAATAGTTACAGCATTCTGTAAGTCTCACCACAGAGAAAATAAAGCTCTTAACTGTAACAGTACAGTATATTTTCTCAAATTAATACACTGACTGAACATTTAACATTTAACACATACATTTTTTTTTCTATAGACGGACAGTCAAAGACAGGACAAGTATTACAGTGTTTTTGTTTGAAAGCTCTGGCCTTCAGCCATCTATTTATGTTTTCTGCAAAGTTATGTTGAGATAACATCTTGCATAATCCCACTCTATCTCCATTTTATCTTCCCACTCTTTGTCAGGCCTTGTGGCTGGAGTACACTTCACTGTTCGCACAGCACGCATGCACGTGTCTGCTTCCCCATCATGCACCTCTCTGCATGAAGAAAGCAGTAACTGGAGGGACATCCACTTATCAGTCATTGTCAGGAGCTGGTGATGACAACAGGAAAACTAACAGCCCAGAAATCTCTTAAATCCTGAAGTGCAAGAGAAGAAAATAATCAAAATAAAATAAGGTTGCAGACTGTGGAAAAGCAAAGACTAGTTTTAAAAGGATATGGATACTTAATTGGCACCAAAATAGATGTTGCAGGAATGTCATGTGTTTGTAGGCACAGAAATAATTAATTGTTACATTGGCACTATTCAGTGTTCGAAAACATTCTTTCAAAGATTTGTAAGCTACAAAATCAAATATTATGTTTGAAAAAGAGTGCCTTTATGTGTTTCTTCATGTCACTAGTAGGATTTCTTTCAGGCATATATACTGGTTTACGAATTATTCTAAATTATATTAAAAATTTTGTCTTGAAAACTTCACTCACAGCAGTGTTTTAAAAGAATATGCAAATATACCTGTCTTCACTGTTCTGAATTCTGAGGGACTAATAATATATTCTTTCACTTGCTTAAAGTAAACTGATGATACCTTCTAAAAAGAACTAAATTAAATTTTCTGCTGAAAATGGAGGTGTTTGATATTGGCAGGGCTGGATATAGAACTCTTTAAAATAGTGCAAGAATGGAGACTAGTCCCATAGTATTTCAGTGTTATCCTATTATTAAGAAAAATCCCTTGCACAGTTTTAAGCAAATTTAGTATTCCTTAAATGTAAGTCACCACAAAGCAACTAAATTACACAGTGAATCTCTGCTCCTTGCCCCCGTGTTTTTTTCTTGTGGTAGCAGAGTGTGTGGACCATGGGAAGAGTTGTGCATTCCCCTCCAAGAGGGGATGTTAAAGAGCAAGTACACATAAGCAGTGAGAGTCTAAACATGCCGTTTCCCTGCAGGGAGGTGTAAGACACTTCCTGGCAGCCTTTTTGTGGCTTCATACTTGTTTCCACCCCTCTAATATGTCAAAGATCTGCACCCCTGCAGCAGATCATCATATTTATAATATCCATATGTGCACACACTGACCCACCTCAATTCCTAGTCTTATTTTTACTCTTCTGTACTGTTCGCTATCTTTGCCTAATAAAACAACATGAAAGAAAACTCCAGAACAGCCCTACATTCTTCTTTTAAACAAGTTGAAGCCTTTCTTCAATCCCTAACTCACCCAAGCCATGATGTAGTCCTTGCCTGGGGTGAGCTTTGCCATCAGGAGCTCACAAAAGGGGAAACCTTATACAGAAGCACTGTGGGATCATTCCATGTACACTAGTGCCTTGAAAGTAGCAGATGGAGTTGTCCCCACTACCACCTCATCTTGGCTTTATCAGCCAAATCTGAAGCTGGATATGCACACCACTTTGCAAGACCACGTGGCCAGTTCCAGCAAGAAGTTTCAGCTTGTTCTGCTTAGCTGAGGGGCACCACACACTGCAGCAAGGTGCTACAGGATAAGAAAGTTAATGAGGAGGAGGCAGCAGCATGCTGGCAACATGGAGCCATCTCTTTAAGCGACTCTGTGCTCATCTGAGGGAAATCCCCTGCACTTGGGGGCAAACCCAGTTGCCTTCAGTACTACTCCATGTCATCCTGCTTCTCTGAACAGCCTGGGACACTGCAGCCATTCTTTACAGGAGCCCAACCCCAGCAGCTGAGAAACTACAGGACAAGACTTATCCCTCCATGATCAGGAAGAAAGCAGCACATCTTTCAGTCTTTTCATTTCCTTTGTCTGTTAAGGATATGTATTAAATCCTTACATAGTGTCAGTCACATAAAACTTCAGCGTAGCACCTCTTGTTAAATGTTCGTTGATATGTGGAGAGGGACAACTAAACTCAAAATGGATTTTGAGGAATTTCACTTAGCTGAGGGTGGCTTACTGCAGCTCTAATGTATTCATCTCATATGCTGAGCTTTACATCAGAGTGACAAGATAACCAATTTCAGGAAAATATTTTTCAGTAATTCTCACAAACAAGAAGACCTCAGCAATGGTCCAGCTGACTTTTTTTTTTCTCATAGAAAAGTGTAATTCCTCTAAAATATTTGTAGATCATCTATGCAATCTGTATATAAAAAAAATAAATCTGAGTATTTCATTATTCACAATTGTCTATACTTAGTATTAACATAAAATAGAGTGAACGAGAACAGGCAGTCAATTTGTTTTATACATAAACACTTTTGGAAAATATAGTTGCATTACCACCAATGCTTAGCTTATTATTCTAAATGATTTTGTAAATTACTCTCCTCAATATACTACCACAATTTTTATAAATTGCTCTATTAGCACAATTTATGGAAATTGTGTCATGCAGATTGTTAGTAAATTGAGTCTGGTTTTGTCATTTATTTCCATTCTTCTTTGCCAAGGCACAATTCAGCAGAAATACAAGGATCAGATTCTTCTTTCAGCTACACCTGATAGTTTCTGAATTACTCCACTGGACTCATTTTTAAGAAAGTGAGCCTAGATGCTGATTTTCCATGTTGTAAATCCCATGAAAGAAAAAAAGATTTTTCAAAATGTTTCTACAATTGAGCTGAAATTAATTTAGCCATTCCTAACGGGATGTTCAAATATTACTTTTTTTCTCTTACCACAGTATTAGGCTAGACTGTAAATTCTAATTTCATTTATTCATTAATGTTAAATTGCCCATGCAATTATTGTCATTTGACCAAGTTTTGAGTAAATTATAAATGCTGGGGGGGGGCTGGGGGGGAAGCATGCTTAAGAAATTAGCAAAGTGTGTAGAAAAGGCAAAGACAATTAACAAAAAAGTGGAAATTATCTTCACTCTAGGCTGACTTCCAAAAAACTCCCAATTGCACACAAACCTGACTGAAGTTCCTTTTATTAGACTTTTTGCTCTATCATAAACAGTATGGGCCACATTTTTGAAGACATGCATTCCAGAGGATACAGAGTAGCATTGCAAACAACTTAATCCCAAATATTTGGAAAATGTGGGGCTAGATCTTGAGTGCTTTCAAAGACCAAAAGGAATCCCATGGGGTCTACAGTAAGTTTTGTGAAAAAGCTTTAACATTTCAAGTCTTAGAACAATATCTTAGGATCTCCCAAGAAAAACTGCAAATCACTTTAATGTTTGGAGGACCTAAGGAATAAGAATTATGTATAAACTCAGAGAATATGAAGGCAAGAGAGTCACTTCAAAGAGGAGGGAGATGATTCTGCTTCTTCAAAGTCTCAAAGAGGTAGCGACAGAACTGACAACGGAGGGAAATAAATGTCTCTGACCCTTCCCTCCATAAGAGGCATTTCATGGAGGATAGGCACAGGAAGCCAACCTTGTCGGGAAAGGTTAATAGAGGTGCTGGAAGTTGGAGGCTTTTGGGAGTGCAGTACTACATGAGGAGACAGCACAGAGACACTGCCCAAAGCACCCTGTCCCACCAGAGGTAGGGTAGAGGAAAGTAAGAAGCAGCTGAGAAGTAAAGGGGGAGACAGTGGAGACAGACACAAAAAGTAGAGTCCATTAGACCAGTGAGATATAGAGGAAATACATCTGATTGCTGGACAGAGGTGAGAAAGAAGATACACTGAAAATACATTTAAGGAAGAGTAACAGTTTTAGAGCAGAACCAAGCAAGTCAGAAAAGTGAGAATGCTGAAAGGTGTGATTTTGCCATCAAACCCAGGGATTTTGGCAGGTTTTTGACATCCTGAGTGATTGCCTAGTAGGCAGCCCCATGGCTTTGGGGTAGAAGCATCAGTTGCAATGCAGAGTTGCTGCAATTTCACTCACCTGCACTGCCTGCCTAATGTAAACTGTGTTCTTTCATCCGATGGAAGGCACTAGTAGGACAACCTGGGCTCTGCCTCAGATGGAGCAACTCTTCTTATTAGAGTAATTTGTAGGTCATTTGTTTCTCTAATATTGATAAAGGCTTAGATAAACCAAGAAAATACACCCTGATCAAGATCCAAACATATTTTAAAAAGGAATAAAAGACTGTATAAAATGGGGAGGAGGGGGAGGTAAAGCTCAAGAATTGAAATCCAAACTGATTGTACTGATTTTCCCCTTTTAAATATATATTTTAAATTAGTTTCATAACTTGACTGAACATTTCCTGAGGAATATATAAATTTTAGTATTGTAAGAAGTCATGTGACAAGTGTCCTTCAAACAACAGTCATGTCAGTGTAATACAAGCATGAACTGAAATCACACAGGAAATTACTAGTTTTGTATTTGGCTTGACTGTGAATTGTTTTTATTCCTCAAACTTACAATAATATAAAAATGTTGCAAGACAGACTCTTGAGAACCTGGATTTTGCAGCAGTTTCAATTTCCATTAATAAAGTTTTCCATCCACTTCCTAATTACCTTTTCATACTTGGGACTGGGCCTGCTTCCATTTTGTGGCAAACTCCTCATATGTAGCCCCTAACAAGTGAAACAACAGCTTCTGATTTTAGCCAAGAACAGCAACCAGATCACCAGCAGGTCATCAAGTAGTGTTCTCACAGTTCACATTTCTCCCTTCTGGTTTTTTTTGTAGGCAGTTTTATTATCACAGTAAAGAATGATATAAATAGAATCATCACAGTGTTATAGAATGGTTTGGGCTAGGAGGGACCTTAAAGATCAGCAAGTTCTACCCTCCTGCCATAGGCAGGGACACCTTCCACTAGACCAGGTTATTCAGAGCTCCATCTAACCAGGCCTTGAACACTGCCAGGGCATTCCCAGCTTCTCTGGGCAACCTGTTCCAGTGTGTCGCTACCCTGTACCACAGTAAAGAATTTCTTCCTAATATCCAATCTAAACCTACCCTCTCTCAGTTTCAAATAATTCCCTCTTGTCCTCTGACTACATGCCCTTACAAAAAGTCCCCCTTCACCTTTCCTGTAGGTCCCCTTTAGGTGGGAGGGTTGAAGGGTGCTATGGGGATACCACCATCATTTTGTGTAAATGAATGTAAAAGAGAATGCAGGCCTCCATGACCATCCGTGCTTAACTCAAATACACATTCATTCACATACATGCAGGCATCTAATAACGAGCCAGCAATGAGGTGTTTGAAAGAGCAGGCAAGGGTGCATTTAAGAGAAGCCTTTGTCCATACTCAAATCACTGTGATGTTTTCAGGGGGTGTGACTCATCTGATGAGCTTTTTCTTCTTCTCCCCAAATAGGTTGAACAGTGATCAAGAAATAAATGACAGGATTTTAACACGTACTGCTAAAAAGACATAATTAGAAGCTCTGAAGGCTTAATAAAGGGAGGATCCATTGTAATACTCAGCTTGCACTTGCAGGCATTTTTTTATTCACTTGTTAAAAAAAACCAGCATAAAAACAGAATAAGGACTTCTGATCACAGGTTCTGCTTCAGTTTCATTGTCAATGATGTGACAATAGTTTAAAATATTTTCTCAGTCCCCAAATTCGTCAAATAGATGGAATGCATAGATTATTTTACACAGTCACTAAGAAATTACTAAAAATCTCATAGAATTTGCATTCCACTCAGAACACTGAAAAGAAAAAGAGTAGCCCAGTAATGGAGATGGCAAGAAAGATTTTCAAGCAACATTAATGTCTAGGATGCAAGTCTCTATGTGGACTTCAAATACAAGTATGTGCCTGAGATTCAAAACCTGCTCCATTACCAAACAATGACAGATGTAAGGAACCAGCTGAAGTTCTCCCTGTAACTGGAGCTTAAATTCTCATTGCTTAGCCATACCTGGTAAGAATCCATCCACTCTTCATGGGGTGTGACCTTTTACTACTGAGCTTTACCTGCTAAGCGCCTACGTATCAAAAAAGAAGAGTAAGCTGTGCCTAAGGTGAAGGATTAAAGAAGAAAATATATAATTCTAAGAGAAGAGGCATCTAGGAGAGACCAATCCAGGCAATTCAAAGACAATGAGATAAGCAGACATGGCATGGAAACAGTCATTACAGTGAGGAAGAGATGAAAAGTCAGGAGAGAAAAGGATGCAATAGAAGGATGAGCAAAAGATAACTAAGGGGTAGATGAAAACTACAAAGGAGGTCACAAATAACAGTTGGGAAGACCAAGAGCTGCTTTTTGAAAGATTAAATTCATATTCAATTGAATTCCCTTTACAGGCCAGGTGAGGGGACTGGTCACTCAGATGGCTGGGCCATACGGTTAATAAACCCTAATGTTTGCTCAGTGATCATACTCCAGCTGAGACAGAAGTCTCTTGGAGCACACCTTTTCCCATCCCTTCTCTCACATATTTATCTTAGAAGAACACTGGCATGGGGGCTTTGTCTGCTCCAGGCTTTTGCTACAGCAGGGAGTTTTAAGCAGTTCAAACATGTCTGCATTTCAGATGCTTACTTTGGTCTGAGGAATTTGGAAATTTTATAAGAGGTCAATATTGCATGTTTAACCCCTACAGAAGGTACATTATAATGAAGCCCTGCTATTGCAAGTGATTCTTAATTTAAATAATGCAACTTTCTCTGGGATTTTAAATTAAGAATTCAGTTTTTTCTCACTGTTTTTCTCATTTTTGGATTCTTTTTCCCTCTTCATTGTACCAAAGTCTGTCCCATTGCTCCTAAACTAATATAGTTATATGACAGGAAATGTTTCTTTTTTTAAAAAAGGGCAGGAATGTCAGAAGGGAAAAAAATAAGTTCAGTAAATATTCCAGAACAACAGAAAAAATAATCAAGGGACAGGGTGAGGCAAGTCCAATCTTTTTTTTCCTTCTGGTGTGGTTTCAAAGCAGTCTTTGTAACCTACAAACCATATAATAGAGACTTCTTATTTTGTCTGTAATAACTTTTTATACTCATCCTTAGTAAGTAAGTCTAATTTCCAATTTCTGTACAAATCCTTCTCGGGCTTGGGTAAGTGAGAAACTGTGATTCAGGCAGTGGGTCTCTCACTACCCTTCCTCACCATCCTAGTACAGGGACGATTTTCAGCTATGCTCTTCACACTGTTTCTGTCAGGAACAGGCAACTCGTCTCACCTCCCTATACCCAGATTTGCTTCCCGAGGGACTCTGATGCAACTGAATCCATCTTTCCACCCACCCATGGTCTCTGTTTTGCTGCTTTTTTTCCTTCTTATCCCAGGAGTCTGAAGCTCCACCCTTCCCTGGCACTGACAGCCTACTGGTTAAGATTTAATAAAATACAGGATCCCCTCTTCTGTTTTCTATATCTTCTGAAGAAAAGTCACCAACTCTTCTCAGTCATTTCCATCTCATCTGTTGCCTCATTGTATTTCTGAATAGTTTAATAATTAAAACCCCTCTCCCCTATTAGCACTGATCTCTTCATTTGGGGTGATCCTGCAGAAACTAATCATTCTCATTTGGGGATCAGTGGAGAGGCCCCAACATGGTATTGCCCTTGTTGACTTCTTATTTCTTTGATCCACTCTTCAATATGATTCCCTTAACATTTGCACTGTCAGAACTAAGGAAATGTTAAATGTCATAATTAATCTGCTCCACAGAAGAGGGTTTAGAACAAATTATCATTTTGATATCTTTGTGACTTTCAACTTTGTGCTTATATACCAGGAGAACAGAAAGAACTGGAACAAAACAGCAATAAACTAATACAAGCTATTTGCATAATGGACTTGCTATGTTGCAAATATTAATGAACAAGGTTCCCCTTGGCTAAGTTAGAGGGCAAAGGAAATTTTCCAAGTTTTAACATCAGCCCTTTATGTTCCCTAATCAGGCTGCTATTGTCTAGTCTCTCTGTCTCTCATATTTCAAACTTCCTTATTTTTTGATGACCAGAAAATTTTGTTCAGAGTTCATTATCAAAGTAAGTTCTCCCAAAAATAATTTTTTGGACATACAGATACAGAAAATATATAAGTAATAAATTGTATTTCATTTCTCCATCTTCAGAAGATTGTTCAGGAAAAGAAAACAGCCATCCATCGTGCTGCTGCAAACATACAAAAGCATCCATCATCTCATGAAAACACCCATCTCATTTAGGTGCCTGAACCTGAAGTAACCAATTACCAAAAGGGGTCTGTATCAGCACATGAATGCCTAATATTGGATGGAAGACAGGCAGCTGCATGTTGGGATAGTGAGATAACAGCATTTTAGAGAACTTTGGCTTTTCAGCATTTACATAAGCCTTCCAGATTTCATAAATGCCACATGGGATTATGCTACCTTACTGAGTTACCCTAGATGATGAATGAGTGGCATGTCATCCTGTTCATTACAAGACAGGGAAGATAGGTAATGCGAAAGGCAGGAATAGCTTTGTTAAGATATGAGCTCTGCTTTCCTTTCAAATGATGAAGTACCACCGGTAACCTCACGAAAGCAAGTAGAAGCTCCTCTTCTGGTTTTCCAGGACTATTGTAGTTTGGTTTGCCACCCCTGTACACTCTTCTGTCATGTGCTGTTTTCAGCTTGCCATCTCCCCACTCTCAAGTATGACAACCCCCAAAAAAGAAAGCAATGGTTCATAACAACCAGTTTTCTTCATGAAAAACTGTCAAAAACGTTACTGGACTGGAGGATACTTTGCCCTCTTCAAACCTGCAAGTAGAAGTCCATTTTGCATAATTTCAGAAATATTGCTGTCTTCATCTGTGAATTATTATGGCTTTATATGTTTCCTATGTCTGTACAGGGCGCAGACCAAAAAGCAAGGCTGTCATGGTCAAGTACAGCCCAAGTCATGACTTCAAGCTGTCCAGCAGATTTTCTGTGTCCCCAGCTGTAAATTATACATAGTAATGGCAACCTGTGCTTCTTACAGAGACTGTGCACAACCCAGAACTGTCCAAAACATGGATAATGACGCCAAGAATAGCAATGTCCATTCAACCTACAAGGCCGACACCTGAGGTACAGATGAAATCATCAAAAAAGAAGCTTCACTGGTCATAAAGGGATAAAGGCATTCCCTTCTGTTTGTAGAAAGTTTTCAGATATGCAGTTGTAAAGTGCTTGATGAGAAAAATCGTTTCTGATTTACATCTCCTGAAATAGATTTAATTAGTTATGGAGTATCATAAAAAGCCTAGAAAGTAGCCACTTGCTGATGTATTCACCTGGGAGCAATCTGAGGAGCTGTTCTTCAGCCCTGCAGACATGCAAGATGAAAGAATAGACAGATCATTAGGCAACAATGAAATTAAAAAGAAAAATACAGTGACTAGAAAAAGCAATTTTCATCTCCATTAAATTTTATCTGATTCACTATCACATGCGGCTGTACAAAAGGACAAGAACTGGTGTCCCAACACTTCCTTGGTGAGCTGCTGCACTCAGGACAAGAGGAGATGAAAGGCAGCCCTCTGCACCAAGGGGTAGGTAGGACTTTGGCGTATCAAATCCCATGCTCCCAGAATCAAAACCTATTCACAGGGATCTGGAGAAATAAAGCTACCATTGATGAATAATTCAGAGACAGGACCTGAATTTGGAGTTGCTACTCAGAACTAAAATCAATAGCTGTTTTGCCTACAGAAGAGCTGTGGGATTTCTAAATAAAGTCATATTTTTCATAACGCGTATGAAGCAGCTGGCAACAATCCTCTTCTGCTCTCCATGTGCACTCCTCTTCCAAGTCAGACACCTGCTTCTTCTGATTCTTGGTGATTGTGTGGCTTGGTGAGCATCCACAAAATCTTCCTGGATGCCACAGGGCCAGGTATCCTTGGCAAGGTCTGAATCTCCTCTCAGTTCCAGGCGCCAGTTTGCACCTCAGGGACTTCCCTTCCAAAGCCATGGCACAGTGGTCCTCACCTATTAAGGTAACTTATTTAGACTTATTAGGGCTACAGCTACTTTACATAGAAAAATCTTCAAAATACTTGACTAAATTACAAAAAAAGTGCACCAGTAATTTTGTAGCTTATCCACTTAACTGTATCCAGGACTATCAATAGATCATTATCCTCCAAGAATGCTGTGTCAAATGAAAATCTCCAAACAAAGAGGATAAAGCTAATTTTGAATACTATTAGTGTCTATGGTTAAAGATATATATTTCTTATTTCTATTTTCAGACTTTGTCTGAAGAATAGGTCATATTTGATGTCCACCATATGGGAAACAGTCCACCAAATGAAACACTTCTTGGGATAATTCCATGGGGATTCAGAAGAACACAAAATTAATTAATTTTCCTTCTGGTTCTCAAAATGTACCTAGACAGGAAAGAAGGTTTTAGAAGATGCTAATTTTCTTTCTTTCCCCAAATACCATAAGAATAATTTTCTTGATGTATTTTGCTATTTCAGATTCTTGTCCTGATCAGAAATGAAAAAATTCAAAGGATGAACAAACATGAAAGGCTAGCAAAATGTATTTGCACCTCAAAAATGTTACATTTGCAGTTTTGGAGAAATCTAAATGTCATTTCATACAAACAGATTTTCCCACAGCTCTCCTTAATTCTTAGAGAACATGATAACAAGGATACAGTTAAGAGATGAAACCAGGATTAATGAGACCTAAGTGAGGCATTTAATGGTTGAATCTGTGGGATGATATGCACAGGAAAATGATGAAATGGCATGAAGCACGATTCAAGAGTGAACTTCACCAAAAAAAAAGTATGTATCACAGGAAATATATTTGCATTTTAAGAGGAGAGAACCAAATAAGTCAGCAAGGCATTTCCATTTTTTAATTATTTGCTACTGTGATTCAGTAGGAAACTGTGGGTTTTATGAAAATGCTTCTGTACACTGCACCAAAGAGATCAAAAGTCATCCATTTTTATGTTACTGTAAAGGAGTACAATCTCAACACAAGATCTGCTGGCAAGAAAACCTTATAGAAATAAAGCATCCAATTAAAAGCAGCCCAATACCTCTATTGACATAGAGCTCTACAGCAGTATGCACATTTGCAGTGTCTTACATAATCTTATTCAATTCTTTTTAGTTAATTTACTGCTCAGGTGACAAATCTCTTTTTCGCTGATAAACACAATTTCTATTTTCACATTTCCCCTCAAACAGGATCCTAGATCAGGAGTACAGAGCTAGAAAATACCATACACTACAGAATATATGAAAGATGCTAAATTATTTTGAAGTATTCTTGACAGCTAGTTTAAAACACTGAAAGAACTCAAATGTTCCTTTTGCAAAATAAGGGCTATTTGTCCCATTTATCCTAACATTTTCCTTGGAGAATAATTTATTCTTCCAATGTTGTGATTCTTTTTCTTTAATCACAATGCTGAAGATTTTCTTTTCCCATTGTTTGTCACACTGAACCACGAATCACAGTTTTGAAATCCTTTATCTTGAAGGAAAGACATTCTGTTCACACTGATAGCACTCTGATACAACGGTCTTAGTGACAGTAAGCATAATGGGGAATTATCAAGATGCCATTATTTTTCAAAGATATTCCTGAGAATAGATGAGTATAGATTTTAGATTAGCATTAAAGTTGCTTTAATATAATAAGTTTCATAGTTCCAGCTTAAAAAATAATTTATGAGAAACACAGTCTCTGTGTATTACAGGATACTACAGTTCCATGACAATTTTGAAAGGTGACTTTTCATTATTTTCTGTGTGTATGTACTTACTCTATGAATAGTAGAGGGTTTTTGGATTCTGAAAGATTCATTTGTTGAAGGTTAATTAATAAGCTTCAAGTAACCTACTTTTGCCCTACTCCTTTGTCAGCTTAAGGACTTCACCCTATCTGACAACATGAATCACCAATTGATAACGGGGCTGCTCATTGCACCTTGTAAATGAAACAAGTATACAGGTCCTAGCAAATTAGTTTCCTTCCTCAAAGCCAGCGCACTCTGGGTGTATGATCCAAACCACTAGGCTTTGGAAGGAAATTTGAGACAGGACAGGTAGCAATAAAAGAGAAGAGACAGAGGAAAGTCAGGGGTTTCCTTCCTTTAGGCTCTAATGACATAGTAAAGTTTTATTAGAATTAGGATCCATCACATTGTTAAAAGGGTTCAAAACCTGGCAGGCCTTTCTATGCTTTGCTTTGACAACCAAGTGCAACACCAGGAGAGGTGAAGGAGGAGAACAGCAGCACTTGGCACCTGCTGCGATAACCTGTCCAAGTTCTTGGAGGGAGGACTCTGGATTTGCCTGTACCTGATTTATGCTACTGTTTATAAGACTAGGAGTTGATATATGAATGAATGAATGAATGAATGAATGAATGAATGAATGAATGAATGAATGAATGAAAAGATGAATTTAGCAAAGGC
>JAWWMP010000116.1:34773671-34795683 GCA_035047865.1 Dendrocincla tyrannina | reverse complement strand
ATGAATGAATGAATGAATGAATGAATGAATGAATGAATGAATGAATGAATGAATGAAAAGATGAATTTAGCAAAGGCAAAAAGATGGTATTATTAGGATAATTGTATTATAATACCATTAATAATGGTATTATTATTACAGGCCTCCAAAGAAGTAGCTGCAGGTCTACGCTCCATTTTGCACTGCGGGGCATGCAAGCCTCTGTCCCCATCACTGTCCCATTGCTCAGGGGACAGGGGGTCATCCAGCCTTGCAGCCATGGCAGCCATGGGTAGACAGGCAGCCCTACTCTTCCTCTCCATCCTCCCTCTAGGAAGAGGTACAGCTGGGGGAGAGGAGGGGCTCAGCCCCTGTCTCCTCTGGGGTCCCATACAGAGATCAGCATGCAGGAAATGTAGATATGAGTCACTGACATCCCTTCCAGGGCTGTGGTCATTGTAGATGCCTCCACCACCTGGGAAATGTTTAATAAACCCTGTTACCCTAATCCTTGTGCCCTCAATAGAACCAAACACTGACCAGACTTGAGAAACACATATTTTACTTCGAAAACATGGAGCAAGGCGCCTTCTTAGGAATACAGATAAGGTGCAAGGCAAACAGAGCCTCTCAGACATTATGTATGAAACATCTGAGTCTCAAAAGGATACTCAGAGGAGTGTCACAGCTGTTAAACAGCCCTGTGCCAAGTACTCAGCATAATATCACTCTGAGATGTTATACTCCTCAGGCACCACCTGAGTGGAGGGCATCACCTGGCCATCCCTGATGCTACTAAGGGTCCTGTAAAAAATGAAGCCATCATGATGCACTCTTTGTCCTGACTTTCTTCTAGGTTGAGATATTCAACTATAACCTAAAACATCAGCTGTATTTTATGTTTATCCCTTCCCCCAACAGAGTTGGTAACAGCATGTGACTATACACAATTGAACAGCTGTTGGCTTTCTAGCAAAACTGGACATCATTCAACCATGGATAAAATAATTATGTATAGCACTTCATTGTGTCTAGCCATCCCAAGACAGCTGCTCAAGCAGTAAAGAAACAGATTTCAGGGCCCCTGGCCCCATTCTTGAGGTGTTGCATGACCAGCATTCTCCAGCACAACGAGCAGTGCAGTAAGACCTCTTTCTAAGTAGCAGATGAGTGTGTGCAATGAGGCCCATGATGACCTTTAGTCTGAGCTGGGGATTTTGGTGTGGTTTTATAATCCTGCTTCTTTTTAAATAAGGTATCCAACTCTCTAGAGCTGGTCTAGGTAATCCTAATAGGTACTTAGTGATTTTCTTCATTTTATTGTTTAGGCTTGAAGTATAATAATGTTACTGTGCTACATGTGTTCTACCGATAAATTTCTTTCTATTTATTGTTTTCCGATTGCGCATTGGATATCATGTACTTTTCCTTCAAACCCTATCTCATTTGTAAACTGTGGTTGAGAACGATTTATGAAGCACTGTTTGAGCCAGGAAGCATTTTTAATGAGTATATTTTGCAAAGGGCAACAGCACCACAAATAACACTAATTAATAGCTTTATTTGATCCAGGGAGGAGGAAAAAGCAAATAGAGATTCAGATATTGATTTGTCCGATGGTCTGCCTATTGCAGAAAAGTAACCTTATGTGTTCTCCATCTTCAATTTTCCTTTCTTTGTGTCAGATATGCAAGTCCAGCATCTGAGCAGAAATAAGAATTGGAAAAATCTCTTTCTGACGGTATACAGTTTGGAACATCTTTCTTTTGGCACTTGATCAGAGGTAACTTCAGTTCTAATACTGCTGAAAAAGCCTTGACTGGAGAGGCACATTTTCATTTCTTGCCTATTGTTCAATATCTACAAACTGAGAAAGCTAAATAATTAGACTGGCCAGTTTAATTCTTAAAGAAGAAAACAAGCAAATACTCTTTAGTTCTTTAATGCTTTCCCAGTTGTTTTTCTTTATTTTCTGCATTTGTCAAAAGCTTACAATTTTCTTTCCCTTCCTGCCCCTTCAAGACCTTACTTAATGACTTAGAAAGCAGGATCCTCATGAGTAAATGAGGATGCATGGAGAGGAGATGAGGGCAGGTTTCACAGTCAAGGGCAAACAAACCCTGCCCAAAGGTCTGTACTTCCCACCAGGCCGCACAGAGCCTGTCATTTTGCAGCAAACTACCAGCTTATTCTGCATTAGCTCATGCACCTCTGATATTGATACCAAAAGCACTGATGCCCTAACTCTTGAGCAACCCTTCTAGCAGAGCCCTCCCCATTTGCTGCTCTAATTGTAAGATTTAATAGATTTTTTGTTATGACACCTAGATTGCCTCTCAGAGCTTTCTGATGGTATCCTACTCCCTCTGCATCCTTCCTGCACTTCACAGGAAACAACAACAGAAAGCCCTGGAGCATGGTTTGCCCTGTGTGACAGAATGTAACAAAAATTAAAGCAGATTTCTTCAATAATACTGTAGATTTGAAACACACTTTAATATAGAACGCAAAGATTATAGAGATGCTTCTAAAATATGTCAAATAACAATTAAAAAAAAAAAAGATAGGGGCTTTGGCTATATCCATATCTATTTAGTATTAAAAAAAACCCAAACCAGATGTGGAGAAATAGCTATAGCCATTAGGACATTTTCAGAGCTGCTGCAAGTCACTCTGTTTGCAACCGCCCTGAGGGACTACTGTCACATTGACAAGCAACACAAACAACAACAAATTTTACTATTGTAATTTCCTGGATGCAACTTTTCATATGTAAGACACCTGGTAAGGGGGAATAAGGAGAGAAAACCCCCGATCCTCAGGGCAGGCAGTGATCCAGCAGTGTCAGAAGATCTCCTGCTTCCTGGTCACTGCCTCCTCCTTCCCAGCTCCTCATGGACAGCTCCAGGACTGCAGCCACCAGGACTGGCTCTGGGTTAAAACATTAAGGAAAGCAATGAAGGCATTTCAGATGACAGAGACAGAACAGCTGCAGGGAGAAAGAGAGAGAAAGGAGGATTTAGTTTGCCACAGGGTCACAAACTGTTTCAGTGAGGTAACCTTCTTCAGGTTTCTTCCATAGGGATGCCTCCTGATCAATAGAAGGGAATGCCTAGCTGACAGCTTACCAGCATGCTCTGCTTTGCAAACTAAATTAAGAATGTTTCTCAGGTATGCACACTTGCAGTATGTATGCAATATGTTTTTGGATTTCTTCCAGGTTTGATATTTACTGCCAATTTCCTAGATTTATGTTCTGGAATTTCCTTTGTAAAGCAATATAATATTTACAGACAGTCAAATACGCCTTTAGTAGAGCCAGGCAGTGTTGTTGTAACAACATGGTGCTCAAATGCACACATTTTATATGGTGAGTTGGTTAACTTCAACCATGGGGGACCTGAAGGTCTGACAGGACTTCTAAAAACCACTAGTTGTTAGTTACACCAAGGGCCAAAACTCATTCAATGTACTGACAACAAACACGTGGTGCAGCCTGGTGAAATTTCTGCCTGCGGCCAAATACCAAAAGGACACCCCAAAAGAGTCTCACAGGGATCTTCTCTCTGATGAACCCACCAGTCAGAGAGAGGAAGCAGTGGCATCCCTGAAGTCAGCTGCAAGCTCAGCAACATACAGACATCACATGAGCTTCCGCATGCAGAGTGTGTTTCTGTGGCAGATATGTGATATATTCTTTGCTCTCCAGGTGACTAGTTTTCAAGTACAGGTGTTTTGCTGCATGTTATTAAACAGTTATTAAAGCTAGTGATGTTGCTTTCTCTGTGCATGCCACTACCACCCCTGCATGGATGATCCTATCCTTCAGGGACTTTCCCTATCCAACCCCACCACCTTGCCGAGCACTGGGTCCCTGTAGCAATCCAGAATGAAAGGGAGGCTCACTGGCTGGCTCTTTCCCTCCTTCTTGTCTGTTCCCTGGATGTTTCAGCATGTATTGAAAGAGTAAAATTGGGCAACCAGACTCCAGCTGGTTCTGCATTATTCCAAGCAGGTATTATGGAGGCAAAGGAAGACATGCATTTAGCCAGGGCTGCACAGAAATACAGTATTTCCTTTTAAATATGCATAGACAATTTAAAAAGAGAAATACTAGGATTGCTTCAGGACTGCCTTTGGCTCTGATTAAAAACAGCTGAGCAAAGCTAAATGCTCAGCTGTTTCTGCAAAGAGATTAACACCTGTTGAAGATGGAATAAAAATATGTGACAGAGTTTAAGAGAAAATATCAAAATACCATTATTGTAAAGCTAACAGTAACACCAGTGACTGATCACATCCCCACCCTGTCATACTACATCACTCCTGGGAGGGAAAAAAGCACATTAACACATCTACAGCATATAAGCAATATGTGCACATATTTTCAGATCTTTCTTCATCCACAGCTGTGAGAATGGCTCCTCAACTCTGTTATCCAAAGAAAATTTACAGATGGTATCGGGTCATCATGAAATAACATCTACCCAGGCATGCCACATACACTTGAGGCAGACAGCTGTATTATAGCATGTGTTGTTATAGTGCATGCTAGTGTTCCCTTTGAGGTAGATCTGTATGTGCAGACTGGGGAACAACAGTTTGGAGATCAATGCCATGGAAAGGGATCTGGGGGTTCTGGTCGATGGCAAGCTGAATACGAGTCAGCAGTGCCCTGGCAGGCAGGAGGGCCAACCGTGTCCTGGAGGGCATCAGGCACAGCATCACCAGACAGGTGAGGGAAGGGATTGTCCTGCTCTGCTCTGCACTGGTGTGCAGTTTTGGGCACCACAATGTAAGGATATAAAGCTATTAGACAGAGGTGAAGGGTCTAGAGGAGAAGCTGTATGAGGAGTTGCTGAAGTTACTTGGTTAGTTCAATCTAGAGAAGACTGAGGGGAAACCACACCACAGACTACAGCATCCTCACTAAGGGAAATAGAGGACAAGCATTGATTTCTTCTCTCCGGTGACCAGTGATAGGGCTCAAGGGAATGGCCTGAAACTGTGTTGGGGGGGGGGGGTTAGGACAAGATATTAGGAAAAGATCTTTCAGAGGGTGGCTGAGCACTGAAACAGGCTTCCCAGGCACCAAACCTGTCAGAGTTCTATAAGTGTTTGGAAATGCTCTCAGGCACGTGGTGTGACTTGGCACTGTCCTGTGCAGGGACAGTGATGATCCTTGTGGGTCCCTTCCAACTCAGGATATTCTATGACTCTATGATTCCATGTGTGATTTCCCACATTTCTTTTCCTGTGTGCTGCAGGGACAGTAGGAGTGGATTGTCCCTCGCCATCTGTTGGCTGAAGGCAGCTACCTGCCTCAGGGACCAGTTTCTCCTACACCACACAATGCCAGCTTTGCCCCAGAGGGTACAGGGAAAGAAAGCCTGGCACTGCTGGAACAACTCCACCATCCTGAAGTGCTCTCCCAAGGGCAGCCAGCCCCTGTGGGATGCTCTGCAGCAGCTCCCCCTGAATTTTCTGCCTGTGAGCTCACTGCATTTCTCTGAGGCTGATGCTGAAACTGAAGTAAGTGACCTCACATTTTTGACCCCAGACCAGAGTTTCTTTCCCGATGAAGGCCAGCTGCAGGAGCAGTCCAGATTTCAGTGTGCTCCACAGTTCATCAACATGGAAGTGTGCATAGGGGCTACCAGGCACATCTCAGGAGATGAGGCTGCCTACATACACCTTGAGGGAGGGATATACTCCCGACACTGTTGAGGTTTACACTTGCAGGCTCAGTGTCTGGGTATGTGCCTCAGGAATGCCCTGTGATACAGACTTAAACCAAAATGCACCAGACCACAGCTGTGGGCATCTTCCACCATGCTCCACGGCAAGGAGCCCACAGCCGTGACCACAGGTATGGTGGCAGTGGCAACAGAGCCTAGGGCTGTGCTCTTTCAGGCACAACATCACAACACTAACTCCACAAGACCTCCACAACATCAGTCACTAATTCCCCACAAGAGTAAGCATGGCAATTGTACGTGAGCCACACTTGGGTGTGTGCCAAAACTGCCTTTGGTGGTAGAAAAGGAGAGCCCATGCCAGACAGGCTCCCTGCTGGCATCTTCCCACCACCTTCTAGAGATGACTGCCACCTCCAGTCATGTAAAAAACTGGCTGAAGTGAAGGTCACCCCTGGCTTTCCTCTCCCTGCAGGCTAAGGAACTGCAGCTTGCTTCTCTCCTGCAGATGTGCCATTCTTCAGGCCATGCCCAGATAGAAAAGCTGATAAAATGGCTGTTTTCAGCACACGTCACTGCACAGGTCCCCTACTCCCAGTGGCTCAAAGATTTACACTTGCTAAACATTTTGATGCATGCCTCCTCAAAGCCAATTTATTTTTATTCCAGAAGGTATAAATAATAGAGAGGCCTGGGGTTTGTTGGCTGAGCTTTTATTTATTTTCTCTGGTCATTTATGGTTCAGTTTATTTCTTCCTCTGATTTCAGTTTCTGCCCTGGATTCATTTTGATTCTAGTTTCCTCAAATATTATGCACATAAATTAAGTAGCAGTATTCAGAAAAAAAATATGTGGGAGTCACCTGTGTAACCCAGAAGCTATGAAAGGATGCAAAATGCAGGGAGCACAGAGAATGAAAAAAAATTTATATTTGATATTTTTATTCTATTTCATTCCAGTGTGGTATATGGGATGCTGTATTTCTTATGTCATTTTTAAAAGAAAAAAAAATACAGGAAGGGTTCTGAAAATATAATTTGAAAGGATAAAGAAACTGGAATACTATCCATATGAAGACAGACCGTAAAGATTTAACAAGATAGATGAATAAGGGATTATATGCAGTAGGTATATCTAATACAGGACTTTGAGAGAAAGTAATTCAATACATCTTTTTTTCCATATGATAAAGGAAAGAAGATACTAAACCCGTGAACTGGAACATCTTTCAAGACTTGGTGAAAGTTTATTTATTGATTTAGATTGTCAAATTTTCACAGAGTCACTGGATAAATTTAAAAATAATTAATAATAAACATTCACACATTATACTTAGTGCATTATTCAAAAAACGATTGTTGTAAACAATTCATCTTGAAATATCTTGCTTATACCTCTGGAGCATCTAATATTATCAGCTTCATTGTTAATAGCTGGACTAGCCTGATGAGCAATGGAAATTTTGGGGTTTCTGTAACTGTACAGACTTTCCCAGGTCCAAGTGAGCAGAGCTAAAGAGATCTATTTATTCTTAAATGCAGTAGTTTATTACTTGGAGCACTCAGTTTAAAAAAGTATAACATTTTGCATGTCAAATACTGCAAACTAAAAAAGTAGACAAGAAAGAAACTACTGAAACTAAGAAAAGGCTAATAAATCTTTTTAATGCTAGAATAGCTAACAAGGAAGGGCATGAAAGGACAGACTTAGCGATATAATCATTACCAAAAAAAGGACTTTGTGTCACCTACTACAGAAGTGTAGAATTTAAAACATTTGAAATTATTGCCTGAACATGAATTTCCTTGAGCCAAAATACCATATTTCTGGTAATTGCTTCATGCATTATCTGCAATCACAAATTATTTCATTCTGCCATTCACATGAAAATAATCCAAGGACTCCCCATGCAAGTTCGAGCCTATTTTTCCCTGGGCTGTCACTTTCAGGTGTTTTTCACTTTCAGCAGTTTTTACTTCTGGGTCCCCCAGCCAAATGGATCCATCAGGCTACGGCACACAGAATCAGAAAAGAAGTAGCAGAACCCTCTCTTTACAGCTTATAATGATTCCTTTTTTCTGCAATTAGCACTGCCTGTAACTGAGGGTGCTCATTTAGTTCTCACATCCCTGTTTTAAAGGTCCCACATTTTAAGTCATCAGATCTCACTGCTGGAAGAGGCAGCCATGGTGCTGTCATCAGCCCAAAAGTTACTGTATCAGAGAGAAATTGCCACCTAGATTGATATAATAGTGATGACCCTAAAATTAATCTTCAGAGCATCGTTTCCATACAAAACTTGCGCAAAAGTAATCAAAATGAAACTTCTGTTGATTGCCTAGCTATCCAAAGTTCCCCAGTAATTTGACAAGCTACAATTAGCTATGTATTTTCCAGAGGAACACTCTGGGAAGGAAGCAAGACAGGGCGAATGAGGTATCCTATGGAAACAGGAGTTTTGAATGCCTTTCATTTTCTTGTATTTATGGGTATAACACTAAGTGTGTATCCAGAGCTTTTGCTCCTGCTTGTGACAAAAGCTTATGGGTACCATAAATGAGGCAGTCTTCAGGCACCTATTTCCAACACTGCCAGGCAGGCAGCCATGGCAGCAAGTTCTGCAACTGCATGGGAAGCCAAATATTTGGCAAGGCCTTGTCTGTGGGCTACCACAGTTACATTATCACCTGCTTCAAGACAGGTTGGGCATGTCCATATGACCATCCAGAGCAGCTTTGGCAAGAGAGCAGATGTGGCTACATGGTGCCATTTTTTCTCTATTAAAAATAATATAATTTAAAGCTATAAAAATTATAAAAGCTGAAAATCATTGATATTCTCTGACCATGCATGAAAGACAGCAAAAAATTAGAAGTTACTGAATACACACATGAAATGGAAGAAGTTTAACCCACTTCTTTTTGAACTGGTTTGGTTATTATAAAAGTAGTCCACTGGGTAGAGCACACTACAGGCAGGGCTGTAGGCACATAGCCACCCACTCACCCGCCCACCTCAATGGTGCAGAGAGGGCTGTGGTTGAACAACCTTCTCGCAGAAGGCTGTGGGTGTTCATAGCCACCAATGGCTCCACACGCCAGGGTATCCTCCTTTGAGAACAGCCCAGTGGCAATCCAGGATTTGTTCCCCATGCTCTCAGGTATGCAGGTAAGCACCTTTGGTTATTTCAAATGAAATAGCATGTGGTCTGAAAAATAGTTACTATCTCTTTAACAAGGCATGGAGCTTTTTCTTTGAATTTGTCTTCTCAATTTGTTCAAAGCAGAAATCAAACTGACAGGCTTAATAATTATAGGCAGTATGCTTTGGCATGCACAGTATCTCTTTCCAAATAGTGGCAGCTGAATATAGTAGGTAATTCCCAACCTCCTACCCCAAAGTGGGTAATCTCTGTCTTCCCTTGCTGTGTAGTTCCTCAAATGCTGTCGGGTCACATCTGAGTCCAGAAATTCTACAGACCAACATAAACAACACTCTGTAGACAACAAAGCCCCTTACTTATACCTCTATATTTAAAAAAAAAAAAAAAAAACAAACAAAAAAAAACCCAACAACAACAACAAAAAAACACACAAAGAAAAAAGAAAAGGTTAACATGTAATGTAGCAATCTCCACATTTCAGTATCATACAGGTTTATCTGTGCACAGATTCACTTGTGCAGTTGAGTAAATTGCCAGAGAGACTGTAGTTCTCTCGCTGTTGCTTAAGGTGAGGGAATTGGGCAGAGGAGGGGAAGAATACAGAAAGGAAAAGTAAATTGCATTTTAGAAAACGCCTCCATATGTCAACGTGGGGAGTTTGATTTCATGTGGTAGGTGTTCTTGGAAGTGAGCATTCCAGATTTCACGTGCTTTTTAAGCTTTAATTAAATAATTTGAAAAAGTATACCATATGTGCACAGACTTCTCAAGGGATAAGCATGTAAATTTCTACATTGTTATTTGCAGACTGTTGAACTCATACCAGCATGGGAGAAGGCTCAGGGATTTTTCATTTCTTCCAAATAACTGCCTGAGTAACTACCAGAGAAACTAAGTGGGCACCTAGTAATCTTTGTTACATTCTTTAAGGTTCAAGTTCCCCAACATAGAAACTACTGCATTACTGAGAAATTTTCCCAGAAAGAAAACACACCTTTATGAGCGTTTTTGTTCTCCCATAGTAATCATAAAAAAACATTAAAGCACACATAATGCAGCAGTCGGTACATATTCTAGCTGTGCAGTAAAAGGAGCCCAGAAGAACAAAGGGAAGGCATGAATAAGTGCTAACACAGGCACCAGGTGGAGCGGCACAGCCATCTGTACCCTGACTGACTCACTCACCTGGCTTGTTTTTATATCCATCAGCCATGAGGCAAACTCCGCTGTTATGTGCAGCTTTGATAACACATAGTTGGTGATTTAACAACCATCAAGGAAAAAACAGGACAGTAATCATGGCTGGAGGAAACAATGAAATACCAAAAAAAAGGAGCTGAATTAGCCCCTGCAGCCAGCAATTTTTTGAACTCTTTGGGTAGTTTGTCAGACTGTAACAATAGAGGTGATTTTGGAAATAGGACCATTTCATAAAGTGGCAATGCTGCTGATTGACATTCCTCTTCCAAATTAAAGAAATGTTTGTGAACCTGTAGTACAGAACTCTCCTAGGGAAATATTTTAAAACCTGAGTAACTACTCCAATCATTGTTTTTCTGATCAGAAGAAGGAGGTGAGTGACAGCTACACAGATGGGGGTACAGGGAGGCAGAAGACAACTAGATCCAAGGTTTAATTCTGGGAGAGACTCACAACTCTTATCAAAAAGAAAGCTCATCTCTGTTCCTTACACTGAAGAGGATAAAAAGACAAGTCTTAAACATAACAAAAGTTGGTCCCAGTCCTCACTGCAGTCAATGTGGAATTTGCCACTAGCATTAACTAATGTAAATATCTGCTGAATTCTGTTATTAAAATGGCAGGAAATATTTCCTGATAGGAAGAAAGCTCTGGAATTAGCCTTTGCATTCATTAGAGGTACCTATTATAGTGATTATGTATTTATTAAAATATGCAACATAATTGCAGTTTTAGGGAAAGGCTCTGATGGCTTACAAATATGAACACATTTTTTTAGTTTGTGATACCTGGGATCACAGACTGGGGAAAGCTTTTACCTAGTCAGTTTATCATTCATTTCAGCTGCCTCTCTCTGACACAGAGGAAATTCAGTTCAAAAAGCTGACCTGAAAGCTCCAATTTTTCTCTTCTGCATTTATACGTAGGTATGTTCCTTTATGGAAAACTATTTTTGAACTAGCATTTTATACACAACTGCAATTTTCTATGCAAATCTTTGTGCAGGAGAAAGAATCATATTTGTAACTTGCAGACTCAAACTGGGCACAGTTCTGTGGTTTGGTTTTCGATTTTGGCTTTTTTCCAGCTTTTTTCAACAAAGCAAGAGATCATCTCTATTTTTCAAGATTTATTAAAATATAAAAATAGTGTTCTGGAGTTGAAGGCAATCCTAGACTTCAAAAAATCTCAACAAAGCAAGAGATCATCTCTATTTTTCAAGATTTATTAAAATATAAAAATAGTGTTCTGGAGTTGAAGGCAATCCTAGACTTCAAAAAATCTCATATTTTTGCCCTTGAAACAATTCCAGATTGTGGGATTTCTGAGTTGGTTATGATTTTATATTTAAGATTTCTTAACATTCCAGTGCATTCTAGCTTACATTCAATTATAAACTCAGTTTAAGAGCTTTAGTGCAGAAGTGAAAAGACTGATAGAATTTATCACAATTAAAAGATTCATAAAGGTAGGCTTCTCTTCCGCTCACTGACTTTAATCCTGAGTTTTCACTTAAAACCTTAGACAATAAAGAAAACCTCACACTTTCCTAACTGTGAAGGAACTTTCTCAGAATGTAAATTACTGAGCCAAAGGTTATTCTCCTTCAGCTACCTTTGTTTAGGCATAAATTCTCCTTACAGTTCTCCAGTCAACCTCCTCTCTGTTGCTCTGTGCAGTTCTGGGGAAAAAAAAAAATTAAAAAAACCCCACAAACATATATGTGTGTGTGTGTGTGTGTGTGTGTATTGACACCCCAGTTACACAGACAAAAACCAAAAGTCCACAGTGTAATATCTTGTTCAAAGTGAGAAGAAAGTCTGTGTGGATGCATGCTAACTATAAGAAGGGTGAGAATTGGAGTTGCGCAATTTTTTCCACAGCATTGACACAATGTGGTCTACCATACCAAACAACAAGAAAAACAGCAAAACAAACAAAAAAACAAACAACAAACAAACAAAGCCCAGAATTTTACAGTTAAAAATTGGGCACATGTGGTGTCAAATCTTCAGTTTTCAGTCAGGAACCATACTGCCCTTTAGGTCATGCATTGGTACCTTTGGCATTTTAACAATTAGCAGTGACTCTGGCAATAAAAATCAAGACGATCAACAATGGTAATAAATCCAAAATGGTACTGTGAAAATACAGGGTTAAAATACAAATCAAAATATGGGATTAAAATACAAATTAAAATATGGGATTAAAATACAAATTAAAATATGGGATTAAAATACAAAGCTATTTTTGAAAAAAATAGCTTATATGTAGACTACACAGAAAATGTAAGATTTTTTGGTAAATTTCATATTGATACATAGTGTTGTATTAAGCATATAAAGACAAAGATTTCTGCTGAGAAGCTGACTTATAGTTCATTTCCAAAACAGAAAGTGAGAACTTCTAAAAAGTAGCTGAGGTGGTGAGAAGAACAATACATTTTTATTTCTTAATTTTGCTGACAGTGTTGACATCAATTGTTGTCAAGCTGTTCTGGAGTTTATTTCCCCCAAACAACTCCTTTAAAAAGAAGAAGAAAAAAAAAAAAAACAACAAATAAACCTCTTTTAAATGTTGAACACTACATAGAATAATGGCATATTGTTAGCTTGGGACCTCTGCCTCACCAAAAATAACAGCAGCTCCCTCAAAAGCAGTCAGTGCTACCATTACATAGTGTTATGTATTCATCTGAGTGATGCACCTGAGTCTGTTCAGGTATCCATTTCTGTGGCATTCAAAGCACAATATTCTTGTGACTTAATCATCTTTTTTTTAATGATACTTGCTGTGTAAGAGTGCATTCGAGCCCTGTTGTACCAAATTACAAGGTTCATCCTTGGAGGAAGGCACTGCAAATCTGATTAAGGGACATCTGAAAATGCAAACAGGCTTTGACTTCAGGACAGCAGCCTGTATTGCTGAAAAAAGGCTGACATTTCAGACCCTCTAAAATCTCAACCTATTTGGAATTATGGCACCAGCCAGCAGCATCAGCATTTCACAGAGTCTTTCCCAAAACCAGGAAACCTGGTTTCCCAAAACCTCCCTTGGTCTCCAAGAGAGTAGTGACCACTGCCATGTCACTTCTCAGCTGGAGTCCTTACCTCTCCTCTGCAAGTGTGAAGGAGTAAGAGTTCAAGAGGCAGTTACGCTCCTTTGTCTTAGTCATCAATTTTTTCTTTTCCTATTTTGTTATGTAGCAGACACCCAGGTCTTCTTCTACTCTTCAGTTTCCTAGTGTTAAAGTGTAGCTTTATATTTCCAGATGTGCACAAATTTCTCTGAAAAGAGAAGAGGTGGGAAGGAAGGTTCCTGAGGCTTAGAAGTTATATATGACATTGCATAAAATTGCTCTTTAATGTATTTTCTGCGGCCTCTGTTTGATCCTGAAAGACTTGAAATTGCCATCTGCAATTTCTGGTAAATAACTTCTGACAAACTTCTGCTTATCAGGAGTGTCCTCCTCTGAGACTGTGCTATATATGATGGCACTCAGGAGGTGGGAGTAGGATTTACTCATTACTGAAGAACAGAATCCAAAGAAGGAAGCTAGATAATTGGCACACGGAAATGGTGGCTTCACCATTGAATAACCCAGCTCAGTGCTATATTTCTGTGTGGCTCTGGAAAAATGTGCTTTTTGAAATTCCTAGTTAAACAGTCATGTGCTTTCATAGATCATCAGAGTTCATAAACACTGTGGGTTTTCATCAAGCTGGCAATTTGGTTTCATTTTGATCCAGTGCCGCAGTCAATTTGTTGACTTGATTTTGATATGATGTCTTTAATGCTCAACTGTTACTTTCGTGGAATACTAATGCTAGATTGGCTTTGATTTCATGGTTCTATTTTAGTTCAAGTTTCTTAACAAAATGTATTGAACTGATCTTTCAAATGGGATTTTCAAAAGTGCTTAATCTGCACAATTTTTTTCAGTATGAAGCATCACTGCAGAGTCTTTGAAGACATGGTTAAGTATGAGCTAGTCAACCCAAAACACCAACTGGGTCTCAGTGCAGCAAAGAGTTTGCTCAGCACAACAGTAAGCATAATAAAAACATCATCCAATGGAATAGGTACTTGTGTGGGGAAAAAGAAAACCAACTTTTTTCATTTTAACTCCTTTTTTTTTTTTTAAAGTAATTTTTCCTACAATGGCTAAGACAGAACAAAACTTCCATCCTTGAATACCATCAGTCATCCAAGGATGCTTCTGAACAGAGAAAAAGGGTATTTGCACACCCAGATGTAGTTATTGGAAGTGTCCAGCTAGAGCCCATATGCCACCTGCATTGCCAGAGGACATAGAAGGCTGTGCTTGTATTTACCACTTGCAAGAATCTGCCTGACAGAGACCGGTCCTTTAAGTGATACGCCTAACACTGGGTAGGACAAATAGTCCATAGAGCATGCAGAAATGCAAATGCAGTTTCTGCATTCAGCAGAGGGTTTTCTGATGGGAGGCAGGGATTGCTGAACTGCGAGTAAAACACCTCATGGAGTGTTTTGTGCCATTTTTTTTCTTCACAATGAAGAATGTGGAAGAGTCATTAGGGTTAGCTCCCTACATTCACATATAGAATTGATCACACAGTACTCATCCTGCCGTTGGTGGCTGAGTTGACAGGAGGAATGCAATTTCTACATCTTCACCCTGTGCTTGAACTGCAAGGCAGTCTTGTCTACACTTCTGTACTGCATTTGGAAGCACCCCATAGCTAAAGTGAGGCTAATTCAAAGCTAAGGCCTTTCACAGCTCTCAACACTCTCAACCACTCCTGTCTCAACTTGATATTTTAAAAGATGGAAATTGAGAAACATAAATGTTCATGGCCTTAAGGCTGTTTCATCTTTTCGGTCCAGTTGCTCTTTGGCTTTCTCCAGGCTCTAAAGATTTTCACTCTATTACTATGCTGAAAAGCTAAGTTGGGGCTGCCACAGGTCACCTTCTCATCAGTTAGTTTTAATGTGGACTTGCCACTCATCATCCTCAGCTCACTCTGCTCAGACCAAGTGCCCGCTTCTCTGAATAACAATTATAGAACCACAGAATTACAGATTGGGTAAAGCTGGAAGGGACCATCATGGGTCACCTGTTCGAACCTCCCTGCTCAAGCAGGGTCACACCCGACCACATTGCACAGGACTGTCTCCAAAAGGTTCTTGAATATCTCCAGTGAGGGAATTACCTCTCTGGAGATTACCTCTCTGGGCAATCTGTTTCAGTGTGCAGTCACCCACACAGTAAAGAAGTTCTTCCTCATATTCAGGTGGAACTTTCTGCCTGTTGTCTCTTGTCCTATTGCTGAGAAGAGCCTGGCTTCATCCTCTTGGGACCCTTCCTTCAGATACTTACAGACTTCATATACTTATGAGATCCCTTCTCAGTCATCTCTTCGGGATGCTGAACAGGCCCAACTCCCTCATCCTCTCCTCATAAGAGAGATGTTCCAATCCCTTAATCATTTTTGTAGCCCTCTGCTGGACCCTCCCCAGTAGCTCCATGTCTCTCTTGTATTGAGAAGCCCAGAAATGGACACAACACTCCACAAGTGGTCTCACAAGGGCTGAGTAGAGAGGCAGGACCTTCCTTGACCTGCTGACATAATTATGTTGACATATTCTCTCTGTAAATCAACCAAATAATGTAACTTTGTAGGAAAGCAAATTCACCTGATAAACAGTTAATTTTGTTCCAGCAAGAATTCATAGGGGTTAACTGATGGAGATTATTGTATGAAACATTTTCCCATCTCTCTGGAAGTTGGACCTGGTATATCCAACCTTCTTTTCTTTGAGTGCCCATCCTCTTCCCTGGCCTGCCTGTCAACACTTCTCCCCACTGAATTCCCAAGCCTCTTTGCTGCAACCCCTTCCCCAGGCTGTCCCTGCTTCCTCTCCAAGAGGCCTTTCCCAACTACTTGCCATATGCCTGGCCCCAGCAGTCAGTGCTGCACCTCTCATAATTTTGTATTTTTCAGCTCCCACAGTCAAATGATTATGTGAGACTCTTGGCTTACGGGTTCAAGTAAGTTTCCTAGACCTCATGGTAGCAAAGAGAAACTTAAAAACATGACTCAAGTGCACCCTAAAGGCTAAGAAACCTGAAGGCAATAAACCACACCCTCAACTTATTTTCTTTTTAAAATCTCAGTTTTAAGTTTTTAGCCAATCTCAGGCCTTTCTCAGACTTTCCTTGTGATTTGTGAACATCTGGGATTGGCAGTGCTGCGATCTGAGCACACAGGTTGGAAAACATCATCCTACAATCCAGCTGCTCCCTAGGGTCCAGTTCCCACTGGTCCCACCAGACTTCATCTACTAAAATGACCTTCTGAGATGCACCAGGAACTCCAGGGGGTCACATAATGAGTCACTGCATTGCCTCAGCCACTGCTTCCCCATTGCTATCTTGGAAAAGTTAATGACCACGTTGGTTTTCTGAGCTATCCCAGGGAGTAGAGTTCTTCAGGCAAGCACAGATATCTGGAAGCAGAGGAAGAGGTGTGATCAAATCCATGTGTTTTTTGTTCCCAGAGGAGTACACATTCAGCTTTTGCCAGCAAAATCCTTTTCACTTGTTTTTCCTCTGTAAAAGAGCGATTTCAGGCACTCCTTCAGCTTGGTAAACATGCATAACCTGAGGTTGGATTTTTCCAAGTAACAAGCTTTTGTTTCTTTTGTTGTAATTTCCAAACATAGCAGGCCCAGAATAAAGATTTGTATAAGATTTGCCCATCAAAGATTATTGATTTCCTGCCTAACAAACACGGCATTTTACTCCCATCGCTTACCCTGTTTTTCCTCTGTATCTTATTCTGCTTTCAGATCTCACTGTTATACTAGGCAGAAGAGCCTGATTCCATTATTTCATCTCTAGCCTCAGTAAGTGTTTACATTTTAATATTAAATTGATTTTTCCCTCTCTTCTGTGAACACTGTCACTTGGTCTTCTGGCTACACCAGTCCGCCCACAACAACCAGCAGAGTTTGCAAAGTATAAAGTATATGTTTTGTAAGAAGCCTGAAAAATGCTGAATTATAATGAAACAAGGCCAATGTAACAAAAAGCACTGAAATTCAGTGCTGACGGTAGGACCATCACTATTAGACTTAGCCCTGCTGCCGTGAGATCTGCAGGGGTTATTAAATGTGTCTTCCTTCTTAATAGTTCAATTGATGGTTTCAGTAGTGATACACAAGTTGCTGCCCGGTGTTAGATAAAAATAGCTAAATACAGTATGGTCACAACAGTGCTGATCAATATGGGTTATGACAAAGAGTCAGATTGCCCATGTTTGGTTTACTAAGGGTTAGCTGATTCATAAAAGTTAGTTGAAATAGACAATAACTTTTTCTTTCATCTATGCACTCTTGCTGGCCATGATCCATTACTGGAGGACAATATCAAAGGATGTATTTTTTTTTTATTAATAATCAATACAAATATACCAGAAAATAAAAAATAAAGTTCTGTTATTTCAAGGTAGGTGCTGAAGCTTAAAGTCATGGAAGTCTGTGGCTTTGTTGCTGGGTGAATAAACAAATCATTGGAAGACCTGAAGGGGTTCCAATGACAGAAACCCAGAGTTCTTGGGCTGGAATACCAGATAATAGGAGATGACTTGGGTCATCTCATCTTCAGAAAGCAACTAATATCTTGGTGACCAGGCAAAAAGGCTGCATCAAACTAAATCTGACACAAGAGCACATGAGACAATCTGCAGGTCCTCTGCCTACCAAGCAAATGTCTAATGTGTGCCATACACAATGCACATCAAAAATTTAATGAAGGCCTTGATTTTGTTACTGACCTTCTGAAAAATGTTTTCTGTCACTGAAAAAAATCAAACTCATGTGAAGATGAGCAGCCCCTTTTTTCTACATATGAACTACAGTGACCTCCCCCTCAAACCTGTGCTTCACTAGATATATTAGTGGGAGCATCCAGAAATCACCTTGTGACTGAGACTTGTCGGCCGCTGAGAAGAGCTTCAGTGGGACCTACACAAAGGTGTTAGAAGCGCCTCAAAATGCAGGCAGATAGCTAAAGGAGGGAGGGGTGGGGAAGGAAAGTATAGTGAGAAATGAGACTCCAGCCTGCTCCGGTTGCTGCTTGATCTGCAAAGATAGCAGAGCTTTTCTTAATATATGCTTTTAGGCTAGGATTGAAACACTCAATAAAAATATACCTGGAGCTAACAGACAATTAGCTTTTATTGCCACTGCTTTTTGTCTGTCACTACTCCTTAGATTAACTGCTTTACTTTTATTCCAGTATTTGAACAAATGGTACTATTACAAGTCTCTCCTCAGAACCAATGAGGTGGTTTGTTTTGGTAGCTAAGAGTACATTATACCCCAAAGACTATCCTCTAAGTCCTGAAAAGAAAAAAAGTCTTTGTATCGTGCTAGATATTAAGTGGAAACTGAAAATTTTACAGGCAAAAAAACACGACACTGTAAGTGGAATTGTCCAACTTCACCAGGAGTTGAGCTTCCCACATAGTTAGCTTCTCATTAATTGAAACCAGTTAAAAAAAAAAAATGCACATGAGGAGCTCTTATAAACTTTACAGGAACCAGTGGATGCCATTATGCTGGTATGAAATGCAAGTTAAGGTAAACAAGCTCCTTTTCTGCTTAGCCCCCTCCCCTAGAGCACTGCAGACACCTGGTGAAGAAGCAGAGGAGCAATATTTTTCTTTTTATTTTATAATATTTTATAAATTAATATAAATAAATATATAAATATAGAACTATTTTATATTTATATATTTTTTATATTATATATTTATATATAATATATAAATATTTTATAATTTTTATTTTTTTATTTTATAATATTTTTTTAATGTTTTTTTTTTATGGGCGCCAGAGTCTGCTGTCCTGCAAGGATGAAAGGGACCAAGGGGAACTCTAGAACTCTCTAGAGAGCCCAAAGTCTTATAGTGTCAACATATGCTCACATTTTCTCTTTTTTAACTTGTAACTCTTATTCTTGCAATCCCAAGAGAAAGAGGAAGGTGTGATCTCCCTCTTGCTTAGGCTGAAATACAATAACTTTTTGCTCTCTGAAACTGTCTGGTAGCTATGCTCAATTTTGTGTTCAAAAGCCAGGTAGTGCCTACATTACATGCCACAGTGTTATTGGCAAGATCAAGGCCAAAGCTGTGCCCCTTTTTCCCCTGGCAGAAGTTGAGTCACTAAGAGCCCTGTTACAAGCTGTGTGTGCTGTGCCACATATTGTGAAGTAAAGCCAACACCCTGGCTAGGGATCAGTATTGAACAGAGAGATTATAAAGATCACTGGAGAACAGAAATGACTCACTGACTTTGCATTCAGCTCCACACCTACAGCCTCATGGTCATTATATTAAAAATAAACTAGAGTGCTTTATATTATCAGCTTTATAAGGTAGTATTAGTGACAGCTATCAGGGTGCTGTGTTTCTGCAAAACTCACACTACAAATATTAAACTACACAATTATTTATAAACATGGTAGTTTTATAAAAGAATAAAGATATAGCAAGTGCAACTAAACCCATGCATTTAAGTTCAAAAATAGATAAATAATGAATTGAGATGTCATCCTGTCATGAAAACTGAGTGACAGATTAATAATTTTTTCCACACACTTCAATATATTTATCATAAACCTTCACTGAGCATTTCTAGTTGTGACATGTGTGCCTAAGATCCCTTCTTTTTTAAACTGAGTTTTAGCAAGTGCTTAGTTTCCCAGAAGAATAATAATGCTGGACTAGACCAGTGGTTCACAGGGTGAAATTTGTAACAACCACAGTGCTAATGCAGCTTCATGATGAACTTGGCCTTCATCTTTAATACTCTTGTGAGTAAAGCATAACTATAAATGAAAGCAAGTGAATTCCTAACACTACAGTTGTCAGCACGATATTTTCTTCCACTTACTTCTCCAGCACTAAAATTTCACCCATAACTGAGACTGAGAGCTGTTCTTAACTCACTGAATTGGTTTATTCTACAGCTTTTTTTTTTCTTTTAAGATTTATAAGATATTTCTTTTTACTTTGACCTCCACTTAAAATAGCAATAACACTCTCTCCTGAGTAGCTGAGACTATTTTTCCAATTATTCTTTCTGCGTTCTTTGTCTTGCATTACTCAGTAATATTTTTCGGTTTCACTCCACCATGCTTTTGTCTCTTCAAGTCCCTCAGTCATCTCTCATTCAAGCTAACTAGAATCACTTTGTCTACTGCATATGTTTCATCTCAGTGTTCAGCTACTTTGTGAGAAAAATATGCATGTAAACACATGTGCATTCAGAGAGAGAGCCTGAGGCACTTCAGTATTCACCTTTGCCCATTCTAAGAACTAACCATTTAATCCTATTTTACTGAGGTTTTCTTGTCTTTCAGTCTGGGTGGCACAGCACTACGCTCTTCTTCCATGAAAACCTATTCTCCTCAGTTATACCTCTCATGAGGCATGAAGCATTTTCTGAAAAGAAAATTCAATTTAAATGTCATCCCATTCTGCACTACATTTCTGCTAACTTGTTCAGGGATATTTTTTTTTAGTAGGGAAGTTATGATTTATTAAATGAAACACAATCTGGATTAAAAATATCTGAAAATTATATCAGTATATCCAAGTATCAGCACCCCGACCTGGTAACATCCTTTATTTTTGTTCCTTGAAAAAAAATAGGTTTGAGAACAATATATTCACCATTAATTCATATAGAGAAGATTGAGACAAATCTTTCACCATATTGCAGTACTCACCCTCCTTAAATATAGTTCAGCAAACTTACAGGTTTTCATGCAGGTTTTCCGATTTCACTTTATTGAAGACTTAAGCTTTATTTGGTCTTCTGTATCTCTGGTTATTTGTGTTTCACAGGCTTCCCACACCTCCAAATTCTCATCTTTTTGTCCCCTTCATTTCATTCAGTTTGGCAAAAGTACCACTTTTTGAAGAATTTCTGTTTGCTTAGCAATAAGTCACTTGAGCCTTTCCTTTGTTCTTACCACCCTGCTTTTTGTTGTACCTATCTCTGTTAAGAAATGCTTCCAGGTGGCCTTCACACTGGTTTCTAATAATTTTCACATTTTAAAGTCCCTTTACCTCTAGGATTTTTATTTTTTTTTTACCAGATTTCTCATTACACAAAATATTTCTTTTTAAAGCAAAGTGTTAAGGTGATAATTATTTTCTATTAACTTATTCCTTTGGAGCATTGACCATGGATTTTTAATGAAAGTGTCTAAATTTAGGTTGAAAAATAACTAATTTTATTTTTCTAAAGCACTGAGTTCTCTGGCACCAAATGGAACTGCTCAGCATTTTCAAAGCATTATATTTGGAGGTAAAACTTCTCATACCTCTTATTTTTAAAGTCCTGAACAATGTCATTTCAGAGAGAGAAAACAAACCTTACATGGCATTCCAGATGTCCAAAACAAGCAAATAACATCCACAAAACTAGGTCTGCAACAGCACTTCAGAAATCTTAGAGAAAGCAGGTCTGGTCTGTACATGCTTTAGGGCCAACTCATAAACAAAAACCTTATGACCAGAAATCTGAGGACACTAACTCATTGCTAAAGATGACAGAGCAATTTAAATCTCCTCTTCTGTAAATAATATTAATTACCAACGTTTTTACAGTGCTGCCATCAACAGAACATACCCAAAGCTCCCAGAAATTACTTAGTGACCTCAGCTTTTCTTTCCCCTAGCTATGTACAGATTGACATGCTTTCTCCAGGAGAACTTGACTTCAGCTGATGACATTTTAACTCAGTAAAAGAGAAATGCTCAAACAAAGCTTCTTGTTTTGTTATTTTGCTCTTTTTCCAGAATTTCCCATAAACAAGATGGCTGCAGGAAGAGTATCTGCAAAGCAACTGTAAAGGGCATTGTTTTGCTACACCAAATGTGTGGAGCCCTCATTGGCTTTCTTCTTTGGCTTTATG
>JAWWMP010000116.1:34763451-34773571 GCA_035047865.1 Dendrocincla tyrannina | reverse complement strand
CAAAGCAACTGTAAAGGGCATTGTTTTGCTACACCAAATGTGTGGAGCCCTCATTGGCTTTCTTCTTTGGCTTTATGCTAGTAGCTATACCAAAGAATCAGAACAAATACAAAAAAACCCACAAGGTCAAAGTAAGACAGTATTTTTGGTTTTGTTTTTAAAATAACCAAAATAAAAAAAAAATTGCTTTGATTTTGGACTCAGTTCTGAGTCACTTAAACCTAGCTCTCACTTTTTCACAAATTTCACAGGCCAGTGGACTTCTTGATGCTTAAACAAACTTCAAGAAATTCTAGAGCAAGCAAAAGAAAAATATTTTAAGAAGCTGCTTCAGTGTTTCACATGATGTAATCCAAGACTCACATGATGTAATCTAAAGTCCCTTCCCTTAATAAATCATTTGGTTAATTATGGCTAACCCATCAAAGATAAGTGCTGTCATGCATCAGTACTAAAGCTTTAGTTTCCCTCTGTTAGTTCAAGTAATAGATTAGACAGTAATCTAATGTGAGGCATGTATTTCAAATACAGGAAAAAGGATATCCATTTTATTTCAAGAATAACATGTAATGTTCATCATTATTATTACCAGTTTTTATGGCCTTCTTCCCCTAGAGGCTCTTACCTTCTTGAGACAATTAACTTCTGCTGCTAAGAAGATTAAATATGTGTTAGACATTGTGTTCAAAAAATATTTACTATGTCAAAATCAATTTACTTATGTTTTAATATTAGTTCAAATGCCAGAAAGTGTTTCTTCACAAGACCATAAAAACCTTTCAGGTACATTTTGGTACTGAATACACAGATGGGAGCAAGTTCTCAGTGAGGGTAAATATCATGTCTTCATCTACTCCTAAATGATTTATTCCCTCTGATGATCTGCCCTGCTAAATAACCACTTCTTGGTTCCTTGTTTACTACCTACAAGGAACCTGCAAGTGATGGCTACTGCAGGTAGCCAAAAGTAAATTGACAAATGGAGTGATGTGGATTGTCTAACTCTGAAGATAGCACAAAATGGAAATTCCTACCAGAGAAGTGCTTGAAGACATGTTGTCAATAATTTCCCCAGTCATTAAAAGACCAGTGCATTCAGTGCTGGCACAATTTTTGAGACAAGATGTAAAACTCTTCTCAAAAGAGCTCACCTAGGCCCATCCAGGCTCTCCACCAATGGGAAGACAGGCAGGCAGGTCACTTACTTGAACCTATTTAAACTCCATCTCCCTATTTGTCAAACCACAACAGGATCTGCACCTACACCCCAAGTCTCTCTCCACAACTGATACTAGTATCTGCTTTAAAAAGAGAACCCAAACACACAGTAAGTGATTTCCTAAGAACAGATCATGGCATGTTCCACAGGTAGCATATCATATTAGGTTTTTTGCCCTGCTGTCCTTCATAGATGTGCCGGTTTGTGGACATTTCTCCAGCAGCAGACAACGCAAAGTAGATAAACTCATCTTAATTGTTTCAGGAATTTAGGAGACCTACGTATTGGAAAGATGAGATTTGGCATCAAAAGTCAACTGGCAATGACCAGTATATAAGATTACCTCACACTTTTCATTTTTAAAGTAAAATTGCCATCAGATGGGAAGTTAAAATACAAGGCAAAGGAGATGAGGAGGTGAAGAACGAAGAATCTTTTTCTTGTTCCTTTTAGTCAGTTTTCACCACACATAACCAAATCATTGTCTTTTAGGCCAAACAGTCTCAGGTACAGTAGTTGCTGAGCAACACAGTGACATCCTTATGAAGAGCAAGCTGCCCTGTTCAAATTTAATGAATATGCTCTTCAGCTTCTAATGGGTTTATATAATATCATGTCCATAAATTAAAATGGTTTGTGTTTATTCTTCAAAAATATTGCAAGTGTGGGCTGCCCATCACTTTGTATCTTCAATATTTAACTGCTTTATGGAAAATTAATGTAAAATAAGAATACTCTATGGCAAAAGTAGGAGTATTTACAGCCAGTCCAGGCTCCTTTTGCACAGGGGTGGGTACCTGATGAGCCACCTTGCAAGGCAGATGTGAAGGTGCAGGTGCTATCCTGCTTTCCTTCCCGTTCCACCGGGTCAAGCCGGGCTCAGGCCATGCCCAAGGGGGGTGCCATGTGCGGGACCCGCTCCCCTCGGCGGGGCCGGAGCCGCACCGCGCTGTCAGCACTAGAGGGCACTCCGGGATTAGGAAGCACTGCTCGGGGCTCCCTGGGGTGATGGAGGCTCCGCCGCCCTGGGACAGGCTGAACGCCCTTCGCGTATTTCCCACCAGGAGACCCTTGGCACGATAAAAGCAATGCATTCTCTATGCTCAGCTCAGTAAAGGAGTGATAGGGGGTGTTATGGTGCCAGTGAGGATCTGATCAGGTGGTAACTGCAACTTTGTCAGCAGAGATAAATAATAGTAACCTTAGGTGTGAAGCGCAGAGCTTGGGAAGAAGTGAGGTGCCTCTTCCCAAAGGAATGGTCAGTGTAGCACTTCTTAGTCACTGTGCTGCTTCTTTCCTCTTGAAGCAATAAGTATTATTTTTTTGCCTCCAAAAGCCTGTTCTTAAAGAAGATCAGTTTGTGACTACTTACACGTCTTGCAGAAAATGCCCTGCCTTTGTGAATGAACATCTCCACTTCCTCCTCAATAAGGCAGGGAGAACAGCAGATTTCTAGAGGTCTCCTTTTCCTCAGGTGCTAATGAGAAAGCTGTTTAAGAAGTGTACAGCTAATGGGCTAAAACATGAAGGAGGGGAGAGGGCTACTCAACCAGCCTGTCACTTTCCTGAAGGGAGAAGAAAACCCTCACTGAGGTTCAAAAGACTGCCCATGTCTGGAACATCAGAGCAGCTTGTTCCTAGTGAGCTCTGCTATCCTTTTTGTGATGGGAGGCTTAATTTGACCTTAAACCATCTCCAGCTGTGCTTTAGGAAGTTTAGCCTTAAATAGCCTCAATGATGTTGATTCTAAAATATTCCCTTCATGACTAATTCATATTTTTCCTTGATATTTAGTTTGCTGCAGGCTAATCCCCTTAGCTTTTGGCCTGTTGACAAACGAAAATAACTAGTCCCTGTGCTTCTCTTCCTTCTCTCTGTGGAACTATGGATACTTACTATCTCTTACGTGTCTTTCTTCTGTTTCTTCAATAAATCCTAGAGCATAAACACATCTGCTGCTCCTCTTTCTAGTTAAGAGAGAAGATTCCAGGTGTTCAGAGATGGCTTAAGCAGACATTATTAGCAAGTTGTGGGTAAATGCTACATCCCCCATATATCTATCTAAATGAAATTCTTTGTGCCTAAGTGCCTTTAATTACCACCTATAGACTCCTACTGAAATACTTATCCCTGAGGTGTTTTCCTCCTTGCTCTTCTGGGTAATATATCAGGGAATCTTCTTCACTGCTAGTGTTGGCTTTAGTTTAACAGCTATTACATGCTTCGTTAATATTTTAGGTAATGCATACTATAAGCCTAATGCTTAATATGACTCTTTCATAGGTCTCATCTTGATCCTGAACTACAATATTCCGCAGATTCTTTACAGGGAACTTCTCAGTGATAGATAGATAGATAGATAGATAGATAGATAGATAGATAGATAGATAGATAGATAGATAGATAGATAGATAATTTGCTCAGAAAATCTGACATGCTCTGGCCACCAAGTTTATGGTGACTAAGAAGACAGTGTCACTTTGTCATCCTAGAGGAAGGTTTGTATTTTTTTCTTTTGTTTACAAAATATTCTGAAAATCCAGACTGCAAAAAAAGATGGATCAGTAGTTTGCGTAGCAGGTGGGATAAAAGTCCATCTTAAGTTTTCAAAGACAGCCTTGGGCAGCTATTTTACCTACCTGCGTCTCTCAATTTCACTTCTATAAACTGAAGATAATGTTCGTTTCCCACCTAGGAAATGCATTGATACTAGTGCGATATTTGGATGCTATACAAGAAGAGCTAGGCAGAGCTTGTGTGCAGTCAAATTATAAAACTCCTAAAAGATAAACAAAATAAATCAGATTTAATATTCTTCAGCTTTTGTTTACCTACCTTCAACACTAGAAATTCTCTGAACTCACTGCTACTCCCTTGTGTTGTCTTCATAACTGAAGCCTGGCCAAATAACTTAAACTTGAGCGAAGTTTTTTCCATTAGCTGCCTCGCTGTGGCACTGGTTTAGGCACCCAGCCCTAATGGTGGCTCAGATGAACAAAAAAGTTCCTTGGGACATGGATTTCTTCCTGGTTTGGAGTACCATGCACTAAGCAACATATAATCAATGCAACAAATCTTTTAACCCCTTTTGGCAATATTTTAAAAAGAAATTATTTGGAAGCTGAAGTGGATAATAAGAAACTTCACCTCTAAAGCCTGATTTTTGGAATAATACCATTTCTGCCTCACAGGAAGAGGAAAGGAGAGGCATTCCCACCTGCTCCTTGTGATTGCTACTTGTGTCCTCTGAAGCAATGATCCATCCCACAGGCTGAATTCTTCAATCTTGGTCACGCAGGCATCATCTATGAAAAAAGTGCCCAGTGCTGGAATGTACATTTTTTAAATGAAAAATAGTTAATTTAAGCATCCTATAGGTATATATGGTAAGCCATCAGTGAAAAAGCAAATCATGCAAACTGAGCTTAATTTCTAAGCACTTGTCCCACAGAATTACTTAAATATGAGAATCCAGGATTTTTCAGATAACTATGGAGCATTTGAACAATATAAGGCAAGTTCAGAAAGTACTGTCCACACTGTTCATGCCTTGCACAGTCTCAGTGAGTATTCATAGGGAATGTGAGGGCCTCCCCATGCTTGTGTGTAAACAATGAGTGTACAGATCTGCCAGGTAGAAATTTTGCACTGGCAAAATTGTGCTCACATACACCAAAAGGCTGTGTCACAGGGCTGGAAATCCCAGGTAAAATGAGCAGTTCCTCAGAATCTTCCCAAATTATCTATGGGAGAAGAAATAATATTCAGGGGGAAACACACATATATCAACCCTGTTATCAAATATTTTATTTTGATTTCTTTAACCCCCTGGGCAGCAACCACTGATGAATGTAAGTTACCATGATGAAATGGATGGAATTACTCACATATTGGTTGTAAAGAGGTGTCTGCAGCACTCTGAACATGCTTCGCAATTAAACTTTACTGCCAATGGCACTAAAGATGTAATTAGCATTATTGTAATAACGGCATCATCTTTTGTCTTGTTTCTTTTAGAAAAAGGAAATATAATTGTCAGTCTGCATGAGAGGAGTGCTGGACCTGCAGAGTTTTACAGAACACTGCAAGCATCTTGCTAGTGCAAATAAGAGCAACTCACCATAAAATTAAGGGAACAAATACTATCCACTCAACAGCATAGAGTACAATGTTGCTCTTTATTATATTATTTAAAAGGGGCAGATTTACTCAGTCATAAATTAATAATTCAGAAGGTGTAAGAAGGCACAGCCAATTAGCTGCAGTAATTTGCATTTTTATGCTCCTTCATTAGTTTTCTAAGGTTCTTCTCGCCTATTATAGCAATGCAAATGCCATCTTCCAAAAGGTGAATAGCCAACCTGTTTTTTGTTTGCATGGTAATGAAGCCTTTTCAATTATTAAAAGACCAAACAATTTAATAATTTTTAAGAAAAATTTTTGTTGCTACAATATCTCTTCTTTGTGTTGCATTTCAAGAAACATGCTTTTTAAAATGTAATTTCTTTTAACCTGAAGCAGTGAGTTTAGCAAGTGACTGATTTTCTGAGGTTCCTGAAATCATGCCTAACTTTAATCATGTGAGTAAATATCTTGAAGGGAGGTATTAAAATCCTTTCTTAATTTAGAAGCTGTCAAGCAACTCAGTGTATGATGTCATTGTTTGCAGCACAGGGTCGCTTTACCCTTTGTACAGGAATAAATTGAGAAGGGTTTAACATATGTATATAACTGTTAGGGGAACTTCCCTTTCTTATGCCCCATGCCCAGCAGATATCTGCTGGCACAAGCACCTTCAAAAGCTTCATGCTGCCTGCCCCAGTGATCCCCCTTTTGGTCATTACTATCTACGGGCACTGTCTTGTTAAAGTTGACATCTTTAGCTTCTGAGAAATACTCCTGAGGCCAGCAAGGTTAAAGCTAAAAGTCCTCCTGCAGGAATGACTAAAGCCCTGGTGACCAGAGTGCTGCAGGGCAGCTGTACTTGCTTCATCTCTGCCTTCCCATGAGGGGCACCAGCAAATCCCACTGGCTTCCCAGCGAGCTGCTCCTAACCTGCAGCTGGCCTGACACGTACTTATTTTTCCATTTTTACTCTGGTATTTTCCTTTCCAAATGCTTTCCATGTGAGGCCATTTCATTTTATTTTTATAATTATTTTATTTTTAATACAGCCCCTCATTCCAGATGTAGATAGTTCACACACACACTCAAGTATATGTATAAGCAAAGTAATGCTGAGGCTGCATCTTTATAGAAATGTATCTGAAGAAGAGTGTAACCCAAGAGAAGTCTACAGATACTTCAGAGGGCTGGTGGGTACTAATATATATATTAAAAATTACACAAATAAAAAACCCAAACCAAACAAAACAAAAAACAAACAAACAAAGAAAAAACAAACAAACAAAAAAAAACGCCAACAAACCTAGAACACTAAGCAAAGTTATGGTTTGGTTTTGGAGGCAACCTCTGAAGGGACCTGGCTTTTCAGGTTGCTGTGAATGCTATCAGATGGTTGAAGAAACCACAGGAAACCTGCCCTTCTCTACTTACATCTGTAGAATGCTTTTGGTATGTCTTTTGTTATGTTTGTATTTTCTAGGGGCAACCCAGAGCAGTGCTCTTTCCCAAGGAACATGGCCAATGAAATCCAACCCATGCTGTTCACCAGTCAGTTCAGCTTTTCTTTCTTTTAGCAGAGGTGGTGTTCACAAACTCTACAGATCATCTTGGAATTTTTTGTTAACAAATGACATAAACAAAGGTACCATTTTTTGTCATTTCAATGATAGTGCAGATAGCATGTCCGTAACACAGACCAAATGACTGACCATGCAAGTAGCAGGGTGTGTTGGTGTGTTTTAGAAGGCTTTCTTCCTTTTCATGTTAACTTCTTGGTGAAGGCTGAATGTGAAAGTCAGGCTCTGAATCACTCCAAGCAGCAAGGGCAGGGTAGCAGAGGAATGGATGGCTGAGTCAGCTCTAAGAGCTATGACTCAACAGCAAGTGACATTATGCCAGCATGTACGAGGTGAAACAGGTGCCAGCAGGTGCAATGAGAAAGGAGAAACAAAATGGCTTGAGTTAATATGTACTATTAAGTAGAACTGACCAAAATCAAAAGAAAATGTTAAGCAAATAAAGCCATCTGAAAGCATAATGAAGAATATTTTCTAACATCATAGTAGTGGCTAGAGTGTCTATGCCCTTACTTCAGCCCCTCCATCACCTCCCCTTGTCCATCCCCAATGCATCTCCTGCTTGGCCCCACGCAAGGCCACAAGGGTGGCCCACAGGCAAGCTGGGGCTGTCACTTGTATTCCCACAGCAGCACAGAGCCTCCTGACTCCCAGAGTTAATCTCTACAGCTGCAATGCGTTATGCTTTTCCCTTCCTACATGGACAGAAATGAGCATCTCTGAACATGCTTATTTGGTGACGAAAGACCAGATTTTGTAATCTAAGTCAATTTCTGTTATTTATGTCACTCAGAAAAAGCAATCTTTTATTACCTAGTGAAGAATTTTAACTTTTCATACGCCTGATATTTAGCTTATAAATTAAAATTATTTGCAGAGCACATTTTTAAAGAACAATATTAAGACCTTGTTGCAGATCATTTCAGCAGCATAATATGAACATTTTGTATTTTTGACTAAAATATATTAATATTAGAAGGGATCTATTGATTATTTAATGTGATTTCTTTCACCACACATCTACAGAACTTCCGTAAGTGTATCAAGGCCAATAGTGTAGCTAAGCCAGACTAAAAACTGATTCAAATTTTCTATTCAGAGAAAGTCCACTGCAATCCTCAGTAAGTTTTTCCTGTGGTCAATTTGCTTCTCTGTGGTAAGTTACTTCAACCCTAAATTTCTCTAACTCCAGGCAATGGATTTTGCTAATCGTTTCCAGAGAAATTAAAGATGCCTTTGTACCATTTTTCTGTTCTTTAGTAAGTCAAGAGTTTGAACTTTAGTCCCTCATTTTCAGCGTATTTTCCAGTTCTTTAAGCTCATCCAGAGTTCCTATCAAACTGTTCTTTTTAAAGAAAACCAAATAAATAACAATGTTAAAAAAAAGGCAATATAAGGAAGAAAACCAAAATCCTTTCCCACAGAGTAAGATCAGTGGTGATGAAGCACGGTGGAAGGCTGCTGGACTGCAGCACAGGCACATGGGAAGGGTTGTGCAGTGCCCCACTTGCTCCTCAATCAGAGGCACAAAGTCCCAAGCCAGACCTTGCCAAGGAGCTATGGTCTGTGTAGCACTTTCCCTTTTCCCTCACAGTAAATCTTCACCTGAATAATGCAAGTTCCCTGCTTTTATTCATATTCTCCTCATTATAGTCCAATGACCATTTTAGCACTTGGTCGTGGCGCACCACGGGAGCTCCGCATGTATCTGATTATCCATCATAAAATCAAATCCTTTTCAGTCCCAATTTCCCAGCATGGAGTCTTTTCCATCCTACAAGTGTGGCTCACACTGTTCTCACTGTAGAGGCTTCCAAAAAAAATAGCTTGTTCCATTTTGTAAAGAAATTCATATTGGTCTCTGTCATTCACCAGCCTTATTTATCATTTAATCCTCCACCAGTTTTAGTGGTATAAGAAAATTTCATCAACAAAATGTCATGTTTTCTTGTCTCATTAAAAAAGATAATGTGTGTGGGGTGAACCTCACAAGGAACAAATCCCCACCATGATAGTTTCTCATTTACAGATATAGGACCTATTTATTTTTAATTAAATTCATAGATGTTAGGTGGATTTTCTATTGCTTTATTTTCTTAACAAAATGTCTTCTGGTGTGAATGCATGTCCTTTCAAAAAGTTTATTACATCAACAATATTATCTTGATTGAAAAGAACTTGTAATCTCATCAGAGGATGGGATCAAATTAGTCTGACAAAATTTATTTTTGTGAAGCTAATGTTGATGGACGTTAATTGTGTTTGAGCAAGCTCAACTTGATAGGCCCTTAATTTCCTGAGTTAGTTCTGTTATCATTTTTAAATATTGGCACACATTAGATTTTTCCCAACTTGAAAATTCCCATGTTTCAACACTATAATTACCAAAATAAAATGCCCATCGGGGTCTTTTGCTAATTCTGTTAAAACTATCAAATGCAGGTTAGGTACACATGCAGATTTTAAAATGTCTAACTTAAACAAACTGCTGTGTAACTGGTTAAAATTAAAAGGACTGCATCATCATGTCATATGATTACCATCTGGCTTTCCCTAAATGCAGACACCAAGTGACTGACATTCTGCTTTTCATGAATTCTTGTCAGTTCTGCTATCATCATACAGTCACAGAACAACAATGTTATCAGGATTCCCAGTACAACCGGGAACTCCTCTCGTTATCTTTTCATTCTTAGATCTGCTAAACATGGATTTTTGTCTTTAACATTTTGCTTCACTATCTACCTTCTAAAATCAAAGACAGTTCTTATTATGAGTATTCCAGATTTTTTTTCCATGTTTCACTATGATTTAGAGATGCTTTTGACTCATACTGTTCTTTCTTTAAGTCACTGCAACAACATCATTCAGAAAATGCAATCTGGGCAACTAGTAAAATGTTATTCAACAATGGACAATTATCCTTCTCATCTTTCTGTTTACATTTTCTCCAGTTGATTGTCTCAAAATTATTTTCAACTTTATTAAATTGTCCTTTTCAACCCCCTGAGAACATGTATTCTTGGCAGAACTCACAATAAAACTGTAATCAAGATAAAATCAGTTTCATCTATTTTCCAGTTCTGTGATTAACTCTTTACTTTGTAAGGTCTTATACATGAGTTCTGCTCCATTAGATACAATTTTTCTTTATATAGGAAATTGTTACATATAATTTTAAAAATTCAAAAGGTGCCTT
>JAWWMP010000116.1:34725331-34763426 GCA_035047865.1 Dendrocincla tyrannina | reverse complement strand
TCACATGTCTTTCAAACTGATGCCAACCCATAAAAATATTTGTTCTTGCTACATACTGTAGCTCAGTGGTTGCACAGCCAATTGTTTTATTCTCTAGTGTGTTTGCACATTTCTAGCAGACCAAAGCTAGCAAAGTCTCTTGTGCCTTGATCCTACAGAATCCTTCTCTTTTTTTGTCAGTGGCCTGTAATTTGAACTTGAGCGAGGCCATTTTAGAACAGAATGTCTCTCACACTGCTGCATTTTTCATTCAATTTTTTCAACACAGACTGCTACAGCCAATAATTTTAACATTATCAGCATGGGAATCTTCCTATTTTTTTTTTTTCAGAACACCTAACCTTATGCTGATGAATAAGAAATTTCTACTGTGTATACAGTACATAATAAATTAAATACTGTACATATTAGAATCAAAGAAGTTGCAATTAATCTATGTTATTAAATACTTTTACATTTCCCTTTTATTGTTATATTATATTGGCCACAGACATGGTCAGATAACATCACTCAAGTCAGTGTGAAATACCAGAAAAAACAGATATTCCCTATTTATTTCTCTATTCTTTATTTTCTTCCAATCCTTCTACTGGTTATAATGAGTATGAAGTACGACTGAGTCTAGACAAATGTGTTAAGGGCTTCTATTAGCAAATTTCTTGGTACAGCTGTCATTATTTTTTTAAGTTGCTATGGAGATTTACTAGTTTGAGGCATCACTGTTTCAATGATTTTCCATAGCAATACTGCTTTGGCTCCAGTGCATACCTCAAAACAACCATGAATGTCCTCCAGGATAATTTATCTCCAGCTGGACATACTAAAATATCTACACAATTGCCTAGAATATGGTAGAAAGCAATAAGATGTGAAGTAGGACTGACCTACTTGTTAAAACTATTGTTAGATTGAATGAGGTTCATAATTAAGAGTTCAGTTAAAAAACAGGTAAAAATACATAACTGGGAGAAAATGGGAAAGGTAGAGTATTTTGTCAAAATAATATTTTTATGTTTTTCCAATATTTTAGATTTTAAATCTCAAGACCAGAACACCCTTGGTAAACCTCAGACTTCTTAGAAGTTAAAACACTCAGTTTTGCCAGGTATATTTTCTTCTTTATGCCCAAACATAAATAACTATTTTCCTTTTCAGCTAATTGATGTTTTATGGAATTGTAGAAGGAAAAAAAAATTAAGAATTGCATAGCCCAGTGGCAATAGCGTCAAATGACAAAAATCTTAAACTACCTTTATATGGACAAAGCATATAGTTATTATACAGATGGATGAAAATCTCTCACTGCAGACATATAAAATATTCTGTTCTGAACTTAAAACACTCAGGATTTGATATATTGTTCACCAAATGTGCAGAGATACAAGGAGCCAGGAGTAATTGGTAAATGAAAGCAGAGTACAGGAAGTCACTCCAGACTGGGAATGAGGGGGACCTCCCCACCCAGAAGTGCCGGGTAGATGGAAAATGCACTGGAAAGTTTACTTCCCACCCTTCATTTTCACTCCTCTGCATTTTGTTACAGCCTCTCTCTCTTTGCAGGACAAACCCAACACAGACTTCTAGAGGCAAAAAAGGGCAGCAGTTCAAGTGAATCAAATTCAAGTCAATCCAATAATTTTTTGTCAGTCCAGTGATATTTCAGACCATTGTTGATTATTTCAAATAGTTGATTCATTATACAAAAAGGTCACAGAAAAACTATCTCTTTGGAGAAAAAGATTGTGGTACTTTTTGACCACTCAGTCCCACAACTTCCACTCTGTTGGTGAGGAGCAGTGAAGGAGATGTCCTGACACTCATCTGCAGGCCTTGAGTGGGGTTCTAAAGTAGCAACAACAGCCCTGTGCTCCCTTATTTCTCACCATCATTTACATCCCCACACCTGGCTTACCTTAGCTCTCAGGTAACTCACGGCTACAGTTGAATGTTTTTCATATGTTTTATCAGTTTACTGAATTCTATTGATAAAATATAATAGCAATAAAAAGCCATCTTGTTTTTCTCTTAATTTTATTTCACTATTTGGAAGAAGTACCAGGAGACATCTTCAATTTTTCAGATGTGTTCTGTTTTTTATTTTCCTAATGTTTCACACCGAGAGTAAATTTTGTTAGGATGTATTTTGCTTGCAATGCCAATATATTTTCCATTAACATAACCCTTTGTAAGCACACACAGACCACATGATGCTCATCTAAGAACTTTTTTCCAATAAAATTTCTTCATGGTGTGTATAACTTTGAGTTTTCACCTCAGCAACATACCTTTTTGTTGGGAAAAAAAAAAAAAATTCTTCAAATAATTTGGAGTCTCTGCATGCTAGAGATACTGTCTTACAGCAAGCCTCTGAGTGGGTTTTGGACCAGTAACTGAGCGGCCGAACTAGTGCTATGGACACAGCTGTGTAAGTTAATTAAATTCTGTCACAAGGAAGCAGAACAGCACTTTCATTTATAACCATATGGGAAACTCTTATCAGTGTATGACATATGGCTTTTTTTTTTTTTTTCTGTAAACAAGCTTACATGGAATACCTCTATTGCAATGCAAGAAAGTAAAGATGCAAGATTGTATCTGGTGTAAATGGGCACTGTACAAAATATGTGGACTAGTACACATTGTATTTTCCCTAATATGGAATATGTTGACAACACAGAGTGGAACGTGCAGCAAATAAATCAGTGCAGTTTGATGCCACAGATCTGACACTTTTCAGTCTGGAATATGAAAACAGTCTGTATTTTAAGGCTGTGTCCCTAGTCATTTTAGTTGTTTATATATGGACATCAAAATGATCAAACTGTATCAGACCATAGACTCATCTATTCTAGTAGCCTAAAATGGTCCCTTTGAGCTCATCAAATCACTCTCTAAGGCTGTGACAGTGTGGGAAAATTCTGCTTGCGTAAGTAATGTTTTACTTTGAATAAAAATAGTCTGTGATGCATGACAATAACAGCACAGTTAAAATCTGAAGTATCTATCCATTCAAATACTATTAGGAAGTGAAGAGTGGAGTTTTTGCTATTTTTTTCAGATTCTCAACAGAAAAGAAAAATCAACATAGTTACAATGTGTAAGATGGTAGTAATAAGAATAGAAAATAGTTCCAGCTTTCTGATGAATTTGTTCCTAGCTCAGGATTTATAAAAGCATTTTACTTAAAAAGTTGATTGTATTTGCTGTTGAGAAAAAACATTCCTGTCACCACTCAGACCTTTTAGGAGGAATACTCCAGAAACTGACATATATACACTTACTTCCATCCAGCAGTTAAAACTCATATTTTGCAAGGAAATTGTTAATAACTTGTGTGACTGAATTCATACAAGCAAGTCAGAGGCAGCTGTGAAAAGCACTCTTGTACAGAACTGGTCAGAGGCTATGAACTATTACAAATCAATTGCACCCAAACGATTGATCCCCATATGCACAGATGGATTGTCCCCTCCCTCAGACTAATATGTGTCCCTAAATGAAATAGGTATAAATTAAAAGAGATTAATCAGCCTGTTTTACAGAAAGCTCAATAAGACTTCCATGCAAAGGGCAATGTGCCTTTAAGGCTAATCAATCAGAGCCAAGTATGATTAAGAACCATGAAAAAATGGCTAAAACTCTGGGGTAATGGTTTGAGTGAAGGTACAGCTCTGCTTGCACACCCTGACTTTTGACTACTTAACTGTAGTTTTGTGTGTGCATAGCCCATTGCAGGAACACATGTATTGACACTGGCTATCAGCAAGGAATACAACTAGGACCAAGGAACAAAAACCATGTAACTGACCGCTACAGTCCTTTTTAAGAGTCCATCTACTGAATATGTGGGACCAGATTTCAGTAAAGCTATTTCAGGAGACACACGAGTGCCTGTGGGCTTGGAAACAACAGTCAAGCTCTGCCCAGGATGAGAGTGTACCTGTGGACATTCTGCCTTCTGACAGCTGACCTGCGCAGGGAACAAAAGCCTGCTGCCGACTGACAGCCAAAATGAGATACCAATCACAACAAATAGTGCAGATCTTCAATCATCCCCTTTCTTACAGGGAAAAAAAATTAACATGAAATTACTAAACCTCCACTGAGATGAACAGAATAGTTTCAAGCTCATTAAAATTGTTCAAAAAGTGGCTTGAGGTTTTTTTTGCCATGTGACATCTTCATATTAGAAGACTGACATGTTCTCTTATGTCAATCTTTTGTTCCATTTTGATTTTTCATAAAGAAAATTGTTCACACAAAAATCAGTATAAATGAAAATTAAAAAAAAAAAAAAAAGGCTTGCCAAAACCCATATAGGTTTCTCCTCTGAAAACAGGTTTTATAATATTTTTTTAACCAAATAAAGATCATCCTTTAAAACAGCTGCCACGAGAAACTTGCAATCAAATTTTCCTTTGAATTTTCCTATTAATAGTAATAGTAAGGCTTGTTAGGCTCAGTTTATTTCAGGTTCTCTTCACAGTCAAAACAGATGTTGAAATACAGATTGCTTTAAACTAAATTACATCCAGTTACATCATTTCTATGGATAGGGGAACAATACTTTTAATCTACTTTTCAGGCCCAGATAGCATTTGATACTCAGGGGATCCTGAGCTTTTTGAGGTATTTCAGATCCTTGTGGTGACACCATGCCCTTTCCAGCATTCATTATTGAGGAGCGATGGGGAGCCAGAGGTTGCCCCTTTTGCAGAACGAGAGGTGAAACCAATGTCTGATTTTCCCTTTGACAAAGCAGCCACAATGCCTCAGGAAAGGGTCTGTCAAAGGTAGCTGTGAAGCAACTCCTTGAGCTGCAATTCCCTGTTGTTCTTTTTCTCAAGCAGATGATCCTTAGACTATAAAAACCTACTGTTTCTGCCAGCTAATGTAGGAAATCCTTTCCTTCAAGTCACAGGTGTCTGTGCAGTGGAACTGAAAGCCTGGATCCAAACACAGCTGATGACTCACTTGGAAAGCTGCTAAAGCCACACACAGCAGCACTTGTAATACCAACCTTCTTTTTTTTTTTTTTTTATTTTGAAAAAACCACCCAACATATTACATGTGAAAAGGAAAGTAGAATCTCCTTCATTCATGTTACTGAGTTCTATATTCACTGTTGTCTTTTTCCTGCGTAGTGAGTTTTATGACTTTTATCCCTGAAGGTGAAAGAGTAAGAAGTCATCCCCTCATTCTTGCTACAAATACAAATTATGTTAAGTGCAAATAGAATTCTTACACTGGATGTGCATTTGGTTTGTATTAATTATACCTCTGTACATCTGCCACCCAGTTTGCTCCCAATATAGCCACACAGCTTCAGCAGCTTTACACTACTGAAAGGAGAAAATAAATCATCGCTCTAATGAGAATTCAAAGCTTTGTTAAAAAATTTGCTGGAAGAAATATGAAAATAATTCAATCTGGAACAACTTTGGAATAAAAGAGAATATTTCAGTATGTATTGAAACTTGACCTAAAAATGCCAGTAATGCACTCTTCTTTTTTCTATTATTTGAACTGTCAGAAATCTCTGTACTCTCTAGAGTAAAAGTAAGTTTTCATTCCTGGTAAAATCGCAGCATTTTTCAGTGTTGTATATTTTATGTTACTGAACTTCAGATTTTTAAATTGTCATTTCTGTTTATAAAACACCAGAATCTACACGAGAAATTGTTCAAAATATTGACATTTGTCCTTTAAGGATGAGACCTCAAGAGCACTAATTAATCAATAGACAATCTCTCCAACCAAGATCTTATCACTTGGGGGGAGAGAGAGAGTGTGTGTGTGTTCTAAAACATTAGCACAGGCTGTTTGTTAATCAGCTTGGCTTAAGGAGAACACAGAAATGGAAGAAAAGGGGGGATTTTCTGTGTGGAAAAGATAAAAACCACTAGTGCACATAATAAATTCATATTTTGGCTGTATTTGCTATTGGGCTTGTTCTGAGATTCTGAGTTTACACTAACGGGTTACAAATAAGCACACGACAACTGCAGAAGCTCCAGTTTTGAACTGCTATTGTAAGGAAGTCAATTGTCCTACATATGTAGGGCAACCCTGGATTCAAGAGATAAATTTGCATCTCTGTTTGTGACTTTCTGAACATTGCATGATGAATGACGGTTTAGGGAATCACTCCCAGCTGCTTGCTTGTTTTCTTTTGGAGATAGAAGGCATGCTTCACACTGTTACGTTATCTCTGCAGCATAGCTGCAAAGCAATTCCGAAAAGCAAGATAAATTTTTAACAGACAGTGCATTCCTCTGTGTGACACACCGAAGACAAGTCATATTTCAGCTTTAAATTAGCTTATGAAAGCTGACTTTTAGTTATAGTAAGTAAGATTTTTAACTGCAGAAATACAACAAATAAGCAGAGGCCACAATGACTTCTCAAGTTTATAAAATGGCAAGTGTAGTCTTGGCTTTTGCTTGTTTTGTCACAGATGTCACATGTGCAATGGGTGATTTATGGTCATGCAGAGCAGGTATGAAATACTGCAACCTAACTCTGAACTTAAGGAAAGAAACAGTTAAAGAAAGTATATGTGCCTGTACAGTAAACCAAATAATCATATCAAAAATTATCACAGAATGGTGCAGGGCTCTTTCTTCCTAAAATAAGTACTATTGGTTCAACAGTAATTTCAAATTACTGATATGACGCAAACATGATAACACTAGAAAAACCTCACAGTGTTCTGTACAGAATATCCAATTAATTTTATGTTTTCTGTCATTCATTTAAACAGAGTGGCTTACTGTTGCACAGATAAGCCACAGTTTCAGGTGCACAAACAGCAACAAATCTGAAAGGAGCCTTATTTGCAAAGGAGTACTGGACTAAGTCAATATATCCTTTCCAAGTTATTTTCTTTTTCAAAAGAGTTTTGGTTACATCCTGAGATTATCACAAAGAAAAGAGGGACAGATTCCAAAGGCTTTCAGAAACTATGAGTTTAAGAAACATAATCAACAATACTTGTTTGATGTTCATATAATAAAAACTTGGAGTGCACGACAGAAACTCGCTCTCCAAAAATCAACATGAGATCTTCAACTATAATGCCAAGATTGTGAAATCCACGCTTTGCTTATGTATAGTTACAGTGAGTGTTTCAGCGCACAAAAGTAACTGCCCAGAAGCCAGCTGTGTTCATGTTTTTATCTCTAAAACAGCTGCTGCATTTGACTATGCCCCTAAGAGAGAAAGAGTTTCCCCCTTTCCCACTGGCCACTATATTAAGTAGCTCGCTGTAAGTGCTGCACAGCACTTGGCAGTTGCAGGCATGGTAACAGTTAGCATTAATAAAAGTACAAACTCCTTTTACAGTTGTGTGTTTCACAGACACATGTGTGAAACGTATCATGTTTAGCGTGGACAAACCCAACATCTACAGCATGGATGACTGCAGGTTGCGATAGAACAAATGGGTTCAGCAAAGTGTGCATCCATGTGGCCACATACAGTGTCAAAGTTAAGTAATTATGCAGTTAGAAAACATGCAAGTATGATGATTACTGAAATCACTATTTATTTATTTCATGTTTCAGAGTTCCATGTTGCACTAATAAAAATTAATACCTTTGAGGGACTGTTTTAATTTAAACATGAATGCCTTACTGCATGAAAAATAATGTCTCTGTAGGCATGTTTAGATATATTTTTCCTTACACCTTCATCTGTGGGGAGGGAATGAGTCAGTGCAGCCAACATATAGCTCTATCTGTACCTGCCTATTCCCAAAATATCACAACAAATATTTAAGGATCCTTTCAACTGACAGAAGTAAAGGTCAGGGTCATAGCAAAGGGCAGTTTGTGGAGGAGGGGTTTAGCATTTCTCTAAGTGATTTCTTCTTCCATCTACTTTTTTATATCCTCTATAAACAGTCCTCTCTAATTTCAAACACATTTTTTGAATTCTGCAGAGAAGTCAGTTCTAAAAAGGTATCGTCCAAAATAAATGTTTTTCTTGGCTCATACATCAGCTATCCTGTCTTTTCTAGTATAGATACGGGTGGGAGAAGGCATATGTGAGTGTATATTCTGTATATACGCAAATATCAGTGTAATCTCTACTTAGCATTCTGTACTCGCACACCATTTATGCAAATGCATTGACTGGAGACCTTGTTACTAAGACTTTTTTTAGTCTCCATTTCATTTAAAAATTATTATTTAATAGATTGATTAGATTAGCATTTATCTGTTTTATCTGACTAGTAGGCTAATGCCAGAAGAAAGTTCCAGGTGCTCAGCTCCTTTAGAAAACAGATCTTTATTTCGCATAGCCAAACACAGGGCAACTCTCCAGCATCCCACACACAGACACACAGACACACAGACACACAGACACACAGACACACAGACACACAGACACACAGACACAGACACAGACACACACAGACACACATACACACACACTGAATTCTCCTCTTTTAAGCAGCTGTAAACTGTGTGCTAGGTCATCTCCGAATTCAATAGACTACGTTCACTTTTCATTTATTTTTAAAGATTGCCTTTAGATCAGAAATTGGTAAACAGCTCTCTGGAAGTGTAACCCCTCCACTTCCACCCTGTGCCTTGTCACCATCCAGCAATAACCAGCTGCTTCTAAAATAGAACTAAATGCAGTGTTTCCTAAAGATTGTAATATAGAGTGCTCATTTCAGTTTTTCTTCCCACTTGCTTTTTGGCAAACAGTTTTCCAGGTTTTAGATGAAATTGCTCAGTAAATAGTTTTCTCTCTCTCTAAATGTGTGGCCAAAAAGCATAAAGAACCTAATTCTTAATAGCTTTTTAGTTCAGGTCCTCACCTACCATTTTTCAAAATGAAGACAGACAAGGAAAACAGAACCACTGGTGTGACAGCAACTCACAGGCATCTCATCCAGGTATAATTTATTTCCATCGAAGCTGCTGCCAGCAGTGGCATTCAGCCCCATCCCTGCCTGGCTTCATGCATGTTGGCACAGCCAGTTACAGACCTTGTGTAAGAGACTGGAGGACTGAGGGATGTGGAAGGACAGAAGGCTCCAGAAGCACCAGCCCTGGCCCAGGACTGGCCATCAACACCGTTGAGGCAGCAATAATCCATCCACACCATTGGCAAACCTAACAGTAGGATTGCTCCCCAAACTCATCACTGACAGCACCTGTGGCTCTCCCTTGCCCCAGGAATGCAGGCTATGCCCTGCCTGCTCAGGTTTCTGAGGGCTCCTGGTGATTATTTCCTCCAGGCCTCCACCAGCTTTTAGCCCTGTGCTGTCTTCAACAACTGATCAGTGTTGAGCCCAAGCAGACCTCAAAACAGGAGGCACAGCCCAAAAGTGCATGAAGATTTTTCTTCACACCTTGGATTGCACATGTGACAAAGTATGTAAATGCACCAAACACCTAGACTAGAGAAAAAAAGAATGGCCTATGTCATCTTAAAAATAAGACATGCAAAGTAACTTGGGAATTTGCTCCCGATTTCAGGCAAAAAGGTTAAGAATTTGGGACTTTCACCATATAGCAAATATATGTAAGAGGTTTTAGAGAGGACTAGGAAGGTAACTATAAAGAGGTAGAAGTCAGTTCTGGAAATGAGTTTCTGTGTTGTTTGGCTGACTTTCAAAGGATCTGATCATTTCAATACTGTAGGTATTAAACTGTTCTGTTAATGATGTGTTAAGGCAGTCATGGATTTACTAGAGGTTCTACGCAAATCGCGGCTACATCTTCCCCACTGGGCACACAAAGTCTTGGACAGGCATCATTTAACTATCGTTTAAATCAATGAAAACATAGTAACTGCTTTCTAGAGCATTCTGGTCTTTTCTTGCATATAATTTTTTGCCAGTAGGATGACTGCAGGAATTTTTCATTGGAAATTTTACATAGCTTTTCATCTTGGGTTGCCTTGGTGCATGGCTATATATTAACCCGGGTTATAATATTCTGTGTTGGCCAGGAGATATAGCCAGAGGCATTTTGAGTCACTTCTTCAGAAGGAGTAACCTGTATGGAAATGGTTTTAGCTAATTGGAAAAATATAGGCTGAAACCGACTGGTTAGTCACAAATTTTGCTGTTCCATTGAAAGAGAATGGGTTTAGGCTTTTAAGCCTGCAACACCATCAGTAATAATTTACTGAAGGCAACAATCCTGTATCACTTGTCGAACAACTCAGGAAAAAAACAAAACAGTAAATCATGTGCAAATGTGAGATGACAGATCACAGGTTATCAAAGATCTTCTACAGATGTTGTTAGAGTCATGCAGATATACAGAATGAAAAGGCAAGCTAGATCTCTATTGGTCACCTTCTTAAGAACCGTGAAGATGGTTAGTTTAATTGTATGCTCAAGCATGAAATCAGCCCATCCTAGTTTTCTTAGGTTAGCAGGCATTTTTACTATTTACCTTGAAATATTAAGAGACAGATTCCTAATAGCAAGAAATCTGCAGTCCTTTTCAAAGAACAGGCCACCAGCACATGGAGAGGCAGGGCTTCCCATGTGCAGACTGGCACTTGGGAGAACTGCATCTTTGTCCCAGGTGTATAACTGCTTTCCTGGGTAGCTACGGAAAAGTCATTCCCTTTTCTTTTACCACAGCTTCCCCCTCAGAAAAGTATGAATAATAACATCAGGTTTCTTTGGAAAGAACTTTGAAATCTATGAGTGGAGAGCATTGTGTAAGAACAGGGTATTATTGGTAATTTTTTTATTTATTGTTGAGTTGTGTGGATACTGGTCTAATGCTGCACTACAGCAGTAATCACAATAAACATTACACTCTTGTCAGCTGAAGTACTTCCCTTGTGTTCAATGCCCAAACTCTTGTTCCAAGTCCCCTGTGTCCTGCAGCTGACAGGTGGAAGATCCATCACAGGTTCTGACCCATTCTAGAGCTGGACCTGCCTTTATAAGTCCTGTGTACCCCAGCCTCCAACCTCCTCTGTCTTGGGTGCTTCCTTTCCCCCTCATAAGATCCATTCTTCTGTAGTGTCACCTGGGCAGCGATCCCCAGTACATCACCTGCACTGTGCCAGCTGAGGTAAGAAAACACCTCCTTCTGCTTCTTCACTCTTTGTTGAGGGCTGTCACAGTTTGTTAAAAAAAAAAAAAAGCATTAATATAATTTCTTTTGTGGAAGCAGAGCATCTAATAAGGATGTGCCTGGCTAAAAGACACTGACAGCAAACTGGAGGAATGCTGGTTTCCACAGATATCCAAGCAAGCAGTCCCTATATCAGACTGGTTCCCCACCCCATGAGTAAAGACTTTCAAAACAAGGAGCATTCTCCAATGCAGTAAAGTTCACAAGCAACACTGAATTAAAGGGAATGACAGGATGGTTTGTATATCTGACCATTGTTATATAATTTCGACTGGGGAGGGGGTGAACAAAGATAACTGCTTCATTAATTATATGAGAAAGCTTGCAATTTTAGGGTGAAACCAATCTGTTTGCAAAACAAATTTAAATAAGACACAGGATGAGGCCTTGAAATTGCCATTGAAAATACCCTGGGAGCTCAAAACCTATGTAATAATTAGCCATAGTTTCATTAGGTTTTCCCCAAAGTTCAGATTCTCTTTTCAGCTACTGCCATTCCTACAATACAGCTTAGTCTCTACCAATGGAAGATTAATTAAATTTCTGATCTAAAAATTAAATCTTCCATCATATTTTCATTAATTCCCAAGACAATTCCTTTAACTTTTTTCTACCTTAATCTTTTTTCACCTCTGTATCACCTCTGCCTTCAGAACTACCAATTTACTAACACAATATTTACATTATTTTGATTCATAGTGCATCATCACAACAGAGTCATTCTTGGTGGTAGGTCTGTGCTGCCTTCCTCCCTATTTTTTTTTAAATCAAAACAATTCTTTACCATAGCAACTTTTCTTGGCTACCTCCTCATTCCAATAACTTGCGAGCAGCAAACACTTGACAACACTGATCAGACCACATTGTCCTTGTGCCAAATTGAAAGGCAACTCCTCCCTGGAACAGTAAATGTAATCCCAGAGTTACAGGATGAAGCTGTTGCAGGCCTCTCAGAGAGCTCATATTCTTTAGAAAGTTATTGAACATGAAGAAGTTGGCTGTGCCAAAACTTTCGGTACTTTAGAAGTAACTCAAGGGAGCAACTCCTCCCTAAGCCTTTTAATTTATGACAGGAAGCAAAGAGCTATAAAAGCTAACAAACTATTCATAAAACTGGTAAAGGAAAAAAGTGTTCAACTCAAGAAAGTATCAGACAGGAACAAAAGGTACCAAGAGTCATGCTGAACGAACTTCTTCCAACAATACTTAAGGCACTGTCAGTATGACATTAGATTTTTAAGAATATGTGAAGGGAAGAACCCACTTATCTAATAAGGGTTATTATTTTACCTATCTAATCATAACTTTCCAAATTACACTTCATGCAAAAATATCGCAATATTATATTTTCCTTCAAAAGTTTTCTGCATAAATTTCCTCATGACTTAAAGCTATATATGTTCTAACATTCTGGGGAAGGAAACAATTTCAATATTCATGCTTATGTTTTCATACTGCAAAACTTTACGAAAGTTAAACTACAAGCAAAGGGCCTTTTATTGAGTGACTTGAAAATTATTGAGAATTATTAATTATATTTATCCTATCATACTAAGAAATAGCACTGAGAATCTCAGTAAGTCATTTCATATTTCCAACTGTGTAGTTATTAAAAGTGAGAGATTTTGAAGAGGAAGTAGCTACAATGTAAGTACAGTAAACAATATCATCACATAAATATTATAGGATCCCATATATTACATGGCCATAAAAGGTGGTATAATCTTAGTGATACCCCTCATTCCCTAATTTTCCTAAAAACTACCACACTCCTGAAATTCTTTCAAGATTCAGTTTCTAGTCTTGTTGCTAGAGATTTGCATGCAGAGATAAAACAAATGCTGCTCTGGTGCTACAGATATAGTCAAAGAAATGGAGCAGTCATGCTCCTTCATTTTGAAGCAACCTAGCTCTTACTGCTCAGGTCCACATATGGGGTATTTGTTTTCTCCAAATCCATGTGAAACAGCAGTAGATTCACCTCTACTCCTGAAATAAGCCTTTCTGTCTCTGCCTTTTCCTGTCATTTACCAGGGCATCTTTTCTTCCCTACTTAGTCCCAGACTTTGCTCTTCCTATCTATTCATCACTTCAGCTGGCAACTTTAGTTCTTGCATGAAACTTGTCAAGTTTTTAGGATGTATCTTCCCGATGCCTTCAAATGCAGCTAATACTGACTGTCTCCCTGGTCCAGGAAAGTTTCTGTTTGCATCTGTACTTCTGTTAATCAGACCCCCACCAATATGTGTGAGAAAATGCTTCTGCAGGACTTGTCCTAAAATTCTGCAGGTCTCACTCTTCAACTTCATTTTCCTACCATAATCTATATTGGTTAGATTTTTTCTTTTGTGTCGCCCATGAATCCAACTCTGCCACTCTGTATTGCTAATGTAGGGCTCCCTATCCACTCCTCTTCAGCAACCTGCATCCTCTCCTATTCCCAAAATAGAAAAGATTCCTTCTCTCTCCTCCTGTCACAGGGAAAATCTGCTCATTGGACATAGCTTAACCAAACTGGAATCAAAATGTTTCAGTGATTTTTTTGACATAATCAACTGGCAATGATTCCATACATTCATTCCCAATATCAATAGCAAAACAGATAAACCATAATATTATATACCTATGAAATGCTCATAAATACCCAAAAATTTCTAAACTCCTTCCTGTGAGAAATCCCAGGAAGGACTATTACCCCATACATACAGCTAGATACACATTCATGCACACACACACACACACACACTGGGGTTTGGGTTACAAACTCTCTTGTCCTGGGGGCCCAGGTACTTGCAGACACCATCAGAGGGAGATGTGGATGCTGTCACTTCATGAGGAGCCCTGCTGCACCCTACAAGGCACCACCTGCACCTGGTGAAAATGCATCCCAGAAGGGTGCACGTGCACACCCTGAGCATGAGTCTCTGGTTGCTTCACCCCATGCCATCAGGCTCCTAGCTGTGTGCAATCTACAAAGCAAGTTATTAAAAGCTCTATTGAAACTTTCACAAGATCATGCATCTTATTTTAACTATTCTTTTATTCAGTATTGATAACACCTGAATTAGTACAACAGATTCATGCTTAGGCTATCAGGCTATGGATGCCTCCTCTGCAGCCTACAGAAGTTACCTTGCCTGAATTTTGCTCAATTCACAGTCTTGTATTTTGTACCCCTCTCCTTGTTAATGTGAGAGCTGCAGGGAAAATGGCAACAGCCAATTTGGATAGCTGCAAAAAGAGGAACAGGCTTCAATCTATAACCTCAAAACTCTGTGTAAAGACCCAAATTGATCAAATCAGAAACTTGCTAGAAGAATTTAGTGCTTGTCACCGTTTCTGTGAACTGTTCCAAGGTGTGAATGTTAGCTGATCCATTTCAAACTGGTTTAAGTATTCCAAGGCTGTTTGGAGTTGTTTTTCTCAGAATGACAATGGACCATTTTGGAAAGAGTATTACCTGATATCATTTTTTCAAGGCTGAGAAATTAATAGAATAATTCAGTGAAAGCTTGCTTTGTTTTTGGCAAACCTTATTGTGTTTGCATTATCTATCCCTTTCTTAATTTGTCTATATTTCTTCTTTCAAACAATCAGTAATATAAAGTCATTTGAAGCCCATGTCATGGAACTGGTTACATTTTATCAATACGCTTCGATCAATCCCCGATTTCATCTTTGTTCCAGCCTCTTCTCTGACCTCAGATATTCTCTACTCACAGTCCTGTACCTCTCATAAAAATCAAAGGCTTATGCTTCAGAAAAAAAAAATCTAATTTTACCTTTCCTTGTCTGACATTTTTGTCTGAGAAAAAATATCATATTAAATCCTAATGAAGACAGAATTTTATAAATAAATAAGGTATGCCTTTCAGAAATCAAAACGTGCTTGGTAAGCAGCAATTGATTCCTAACTTTAATAATGGAAGACATTTTAAACCACTAATACTGTTACCAGATAATTATTTGTGAATCTATTAAAAAAAGACCTAAAATTAGGTTTATCCAGAAAACATAAAAGTAATTAGCTATATAATATTCACAGGGACTTAGTTGCAGCACCTGCTGTCTGAAATATTTGCACTATATTTCTGAACCTTGCTGATTCACATTTTCATTTCAACCTCCAGAAGAAATCTTACCTTCTGTCCTGTACCTTATTTCCTCATGCAATGTCCTAAATTGCACTTGAAGCTTTGCTTCAGAATTTCTCTAAAGAAAGTCACTTCATTTGTTTTGGCACTTTCTCTTTGCAATTTTTCCAGCTGTCTTCATGCTTTCACTAATATTTTTTAAAACATGACTCAAGAGGATTCCATCATGCATTGTAGATGCATATCTTATCAGATGAACATTCCTGCTGATAGAGAGAAAGCATGAATGATCCCAATTTCTTTCACAATCTGGCTGCACCAGACCTAAAAAAATCAAAATTCATTAGCTGTCCCCGTGAAAAATATATGTGGAAGATGGTGCTATTGAATTAACTATGTTTCTTTCTCTGGCCTATTGTGTGCTATCTTTTCCTGCACATCTACTGAGAGCTCAGTAGTTTGGATTTAATTCAGTGCCAATGTTTCTTTGTTGTATTGCATAGCATCTCTACATGGAAAGGGCAAGATTCCACCCCTGCCCACACCCCCCCCCCCCCATTATTCTCATGTTCACAATTATAACATTTTTTATATTGAAATTATAATTTCTCCAGAAGCCTTTGCACTGGCTACAGTCAGGGTATCCCACTGCAGTGGGGCAGACAGGCACTCACTGCCCCAGCAAGAGTTCACAGACCTGCAGTCTTCATGCACAAACAGAAGGGCCCTGCACTGCCAGCTTCTTGCTGCTGAAAAGGGATATCCTGGGAACTCTCAGCTTTCTGAGAAGCAGCATTGTTTACCTGAACATGATCGCTAGGAATCAAAGAAAGGGTGAAAAATAACATGCTGTAAAGCTGATCAGAACGTGTGAACCTAAGATTCAAGAGAAGTCCTTGCTCAGAATTTTAGTCTTTCTTTTCTCACAGTACAGTTCCTAGGATCCTTCTCCCTCCTTAGTTTCAGTCCACACAAGACATGCAAACACTACATTTTCTCAGCAGCAGACCCTGGCTCACTCGTCTATTGGCTCCTATCAGTGCCCACCACTACCTCTTACATATTCACGGGAAATCCACTGTTTTCCTCTGTTCATGCTCCCTGTTGTCCCACTGAGACCTGACAATTACACTTAGACCCAGAAGGGCCTCTAAGATAATCTCCCAGACATGGTGTCTGACCTAATATCAGATCTTCTAGTCTCATTGAATGGGAAGATTTTACTCACCATCTATTCAGCAACATGTTCTCTGTTTCAACTGGTACAAACATTTGAATGGCAGAAAACCTGCCAGTGATCTTTCAGAAAATTCTACTCATAAAACAATCTCCATTTACATGATAGATTGAAATGAGATGCCTTACACAGTCAATATTATGTTTGTGGGCTCTGTTTATGGTCTTATTTCAGTACAAAGAAAAACAGCTGAAAACATAACTGAATAGAGACTTGAAAAGCACTGCAGATTAATATAAAATGATAAGAACTAAACTATTCAGCTTCTGTAACAGTAAACATGTGTCTATAACCTATTAAAATTCTTAGAAAGAATTAATACAATGATAGATAAAACCAAACTGAGGAATACAATTAATTTGTTCCTTGCAAAGACTTTTAAAAACCAAATCTCCTAGAAGTGTCTCTTAAGAATATCTGGAAATCATTTGAGAGTAGATCCACATCAGAGTTTTAATTCAAATCGCCCCCACTTTCTGTGGTTTGGGTTGCATTGTAGAGCTGCCTCAGAATGCACTAAAAAGGTTTCCTTCCAGGCAGAGCTAAATCAGATGATGCAGGCCTAAAGCAGACCTGTGACACTTGAAATGCTACTGCGTATTTAAACTCCAGACTGTATCAGAAGAAATCTAGCAGAGTACAAGCTCAAAAAAATGCATGAAGCACGTACATGAGGGACTTCCAACTGTTTTGGCCTACAGACTAGCTCACTCTGAGCTATTCTGCTGGCTGATGCAGACCTAGTCTGAGGCTCATATTCACCACGGGAAAGTTACTATATCGACTCATCTGTCCTAAGTTAGGATGTCCCTTTGGGGCAGTAAAAATCAACCTCATGTGAGTAATCATCTGTCTCTTGAGTTGTTCAACTAAATCACTCAAAGCAACTTACTACACAGGGTGAACTGGTATGTTCTGTGGAAGGAAGCTGGTGGTGGTAAAAGACTAAAGTAGCTCAGCACACATGGAGTGAAAGGACTTAAAGGTAGCTAGCAGACAGTGGGGCAGATGGTGAGCCTGGGAAAATTTGGAGAGAGCCGGGGGGATGAGGGTCAAACTGGGATGGAGCAGTGAAGCTTTCTTCAGGTGTCTGTGAAACAGGGATTAGTGCTGCTTGTCTTTTGGCACACTCTCATCCCTTTCTCAGCCACAGAGCAGAGGAGGAGGAGGAGGAGAAAGAGGCAAGAATTTGCCATTTATGCAAATACTATTTATGTTCTCTTCTTACAAGCAGCCCTCATGCCCTTTGGCATAGGCAAAGCTCCTAGCTCTCCTACTGCTCCCTACTGCTTACTCTACCTGAGCAGGAAGTTGGCCCTCTCTTGAATGATACACCCAAAGAACAAGGGTCCTCACTGGTGTGCCAGCTTTACAAGCTGCCTTGCCAGCTTCTCTGAGACAGACTCCAATGGTTCCTGTTACAGCAGGCATATCCTCTACTGTCTATAGTTCTAATATTTTGACGAGGCTAATTGCAAGTATCAAAAATGATGAGTGTCCTGAGAGAGCTCACTGCAGTCAGATCATATCTAGCAGCTAGTCTAAATGACAGAGGCAGAGAAAAAGGTATGTAACATCAAGAAAGTCACTAAGTGCCCCTGACACAAGGCTCTTATTCTCATATTAAGAAGCTCTGCATGTTCTTTGTTATCCTTGCATTTCTTTGGTATTTAAATCTACTTTTAAAATACATCTTTCTTCAGCCATCCTCAGTAAAACAACATGTTCTCAAGACTGCAGTTTTATCTTCAACATTTCCCTGGTATTTTGCTGCTCTTTGGGTGTCACCTATCTGGCAATGCATCCTGGCCAGCAATCTAAAAAGGGAATTCCAGGTACTGTTTACACTGGCACTTTACTGCAGCTCTCTCCTTCCTCTCTGATACAGCTTCTCTGTGTGCAGCATCAAATTACAATATCCTTTTTTTACTGGCATATTGTATTGCAGTCATATGAATTTGCTACCTACATTTAGGCCTGTTTCAATATTCCCTCAGAAGTCAGTATTAATAATAATCATTATCCTTTTCAATATTAATCTTCCTGAAGAGACTTCAGCAACTGCCTACATGTTCTTTGGATCCCAGCCTCATGACTCTGTGCTTATTCATAGAGAATATTTTACATAAATTCAGTACACTCTCTCACTGCTTAGAAAGAGAAACAGCAGTTGAAACAGATCTGTGAAGAACAAGAAAATTAACTTGTTTTGATGAGAACAACGAAGAAGCTTAGCTGAATGTCCTACATCAGCGTCTCTGGTGTATGTCCTCCACTGAGGTACTGTGACATCAATAATTTTTTTTGTTTATTGAGTATCTCAATAAGGCAAGGTTTATTTCCAGCAGTAGTTATTTCAGTACGTTTGCTTCAGTGAAAAAAAGGCACAACTTGCACCCAGTGTGCTGTGGTAGGTTCCCACAAACCCTTTCTCTCTCTTGCTTCCTCTCTATTTTTAATGTCTTCTCTTAACACCTTTTTAGTGAAGAAGCATAGCCAATTGCAAGATAGCTTGCCTTCTTTTGAAAAAGCAAACCTGGCTACTCTCCAAGATTTCTCATTTTAAGTTACCTGGAACATCGTTTCAAAGAGGAACCACATGTATTTACTGGTAGGCAACCCAATAATTTCACTCTCCACAGGAATTTTGGGATGCATACATTAATGGTATAAGCATGGGGGGAAAAAAATTACTCTGAATGAGAAACCTAGTGTTTACAAAAGCAGTGTTTGATACTTCAGGGTGGAATTTGGTTTCATTCCTCAGCATATTAAATCATAACTAGGCATGTGTGATTTAATATAGCAGAGTGATTTTCTGATTTGTTTTTAATTGCCAGTATACACAGACTGCATTTTCAGCATGAGTTATTTTTATTTTACATGAAAGAAAATAGGAATAACAAAGTCTTCATGAGAAAATACTTTTCTGTAACATATCATATTGACTATGTCTTGCAAAATGTGAGTTTCAAGAAATGTCAGGATGCCCAGAAAAGGAAATTAACTGCCTAAGTCCCAAATCAAGGAAGGATTCAACCAGAGGTAACTCCAAGGGGATTTAAATACATGCCTTGTTTAAGCACATAACTAAAAGTCTTCATAAAACACAAGTTTGTTTTATATATTCATACATATATATACATATATAATACATATGTATTAATCACTGTGCATTGTAAAGGATTTACAAATAAGAGAGCCATATGTAACATACACCCAACATGGTTCCCATTACATGTTTATCCATAAGCTTTATTTTGTATTTGCCCTATAGGGGAAGATAGCTTGTTAGGAGGCGAATTGGCATTTGTTCATTCTCAGCACTTCATCTGTATTAAAAGATTCACATTCTACTGTAACATTTTCATTTACAACCCCTTCAGGCCAATAAAAAGCATAATCATTTTCCTCCCCGGTAACTGCATGAACATCAGCTTTAATTTCAGCACACTTTTCTCTTCCTAAACCTTTTTGTCTGGTAACAGCTGGTCAGTATATTTCTTCATTATAGCCCTTTTTCCAAAAACAGCTATGCCATGGTCCCAGTAATATACCTTCTTGACAATACCTTTGTCCTAATTGTTTCATCCTTTGCAATTTTATGCATATCTGACTGATGGATGCAGAATGTCTGGGAGGCATATATTACAGATTCTATTTCCTCTACCATATTTATCCAGTTCCTGTGCAAAATAAATCATACCTGTAATAAATCACCAAGTCTAGAAAGACTTCAATCAAAATTACCGGTGTGGTGGACTTTGATACAGAGTTTGTATTTGCAAATAAAATTCTGCTTCATTTTCTCCAGTGCTTTTTCAAATGTAAGCACAAAAGCCTTGTTTATCTATTTGATCCTGGGAGATAAGCAGTAGTTCTAACATGCTTTAGTGAGTGTGTCTAAAATTGTTTCAAAACAATTGTGGACTGTTATCAAACAATTCTTCAGATAATCCAGAAACAATCAATAAACTCCATGAGTTTTTGATGTTCTGGCCAGTCAACAAAGCTATGTGCTGGCACAAGTACCAGCTATAGCTAACTTTATGACTGATTATTAATCTCTGCAAAATCCAGATGTAGTCTTTGTCTCACTTATGTGTCCTGCAACAACATGAAGAATTTCAATCCCATTCATTTTCTGTTACTTTGCCACCCAGAACAATTATAAAAGCTTCAAACTGCATTCTCAGGAAGCAGCATATTTTCTGAGGCTGCTCTTTCGAAATCCCACTTATTCAAAATAATACTGCACACTAACCTGTGCCACTTTTTCAGTGCCCTGCCCTCTCTTCCATGCTTTAAGAGAACTTCCAGTTCTGGACATAAGACCTCTGGCGTATCTGTTTCAAGAAACACTAAGCTGCTGGCAGGCTGGACATCTTAACATTGGGTAGAACCTACTAACTATTGTCATCTTTGCCAGTGACCTTTTTTTGTGCTCATGAGAAATTAGTGATGATGTTTAAATTAGTGCAAACAGGAAAAATAAAATTTCCATGAAAGGGCTAAAAGACTGTCTTATAGCTTAACCTCATGGCTCAAATCCCTGGCAGAGAAGGAAATAACATTTTGCAATTAAGAAAAAGGTAAAATCTACAGCCAAAAATTATACTGCAAGTAGCACTAATAATTTTGGTTCCAGTTCAGCAAAACTCTTTAAGACATATTTTTTTTTGTTTTTCTGAATCAGAGTCATCAGTAAGATGTTCTTAATCACCTCCTTCAGTTAGTGAAGGAAGATGATTTTAAGACCAAATCAACTGGAGATTGCGTCTAAAGAACTAATACAAAATATGAGATTGAGTGATTGGCGGAAAAAAATTGAATCTAAATGATTTTAGAAACATGTTAATAAATAATTATCATCTAAATATTACAATATCTAAAAAAACCCCACTCTCTTCCTACCTTCTACCTTCCTACCTTCCTACTTATTATTAGAGTAATTGGCTGATTTTCTATATGCATCCTCCTTACAAGCAATCTTAAGGCAGAAGGTCTGAAGGACAGCATGAGTGGCTCTCCAAATAATTTCAAGGGAGGCTCTCCATAAAAACAGAGCAGCACAGGATGAAGCTTGGTGACCTCTGTACCAGAGATTAAAAAATGCAAACTCTTGGTGAAGAAAATGTGGCCACCCCAAGGACTGACAAAGGAACTGGGAACTCTCAAGGACACATGAAAGTACAGACAAAAAACATAAGGATCAAGAGGAAGTATTTAGTTCAGTCAGGAAGCCGAGACAGTCCTTGCAACCTGATTGTTGCTGAACCATCAGATTTCAGGCTATAAGCCCTGTGAGACCTTTGCAGGTCTCCATGACAGTGTCGTGCTCTCTTCCTTTTCTGTGCCAGGCACAAGTTACATCTCATTCTCTCTGCAGTGTACAAAGAAAACACCAAGGAGCAGCATAAAAATCTCAGTGCAGTTATTTTGATTCTTGTGTTCAGTAAAGACATGATGGCTGAAGTCTCTCAGAGCCCTGAATGTACTCAGGGCTTTTACAACTTCTCCCTTAGTCCATTCCTAGGGGCTTGGCTACCTGTACCCAAGGACACTATGGTGCAGCAGTGTCACTTTGGGTCAGACTTGGCAAAGAGCTGTGAGAGGCCTCCATGGGGGTCTCCATCCATCACCTTGCAAGATGCATTCAGGCTGGGGCCCTTGCTTCTGGCTGTGGCTTGAGAGGTGTCTCTGTTTTATGAATGTTTGTGGCTACATCCCAAAATCCTCTTCTCAAAATGGAAGACGGCTAAAACACCCAACAGCACCTTCTACTCGCTTTTAAGACAAATCTCTGGGTGTAATAACTAGATTAAGGACAATGCTTGGACTCAATGCTTGGACTTGAGGGCTCATCTCCACATGAAGGTTGAACTTCTTGTCCTCTCGCTAGCAGTTAACCTGAATCCCCTGAAATAAGCTCAAAGGATTTCTGTCAGTGGATAAGGGTATGGCAAGACTTCAGGCTAGACACCATACCTCTTGAAGTCATGAGGGAGAAAGGAGACCATAAAAACAAGACTTCTAAGGTTTGCTTTCTGGATGTGTTTCATTCTTGTTATCCAAAACATAAGTCCATATATGTTTTTGTTCATATTAGCTGTGTGGTAGACACAAGCATAGACACAATACTTGTTTAGATAATAGCCCGCACAGAGCTAAGTAGCTACCTCTTAACATGCACACGCCTCTTGCCCCCATTTTCCACCTCTTTGATCCCTGAAAATATTTACCTTACATTGAAAGCCAAAACCTCCTTCTACCTAACTAAACCAACAGCTGCACAAACTTCTAAAAAACAGCTCCATAGTTTTTTCTAAAAAAAAAAAAAAAAAAAAAAAAAAAGCTCAATCTGATCTGTTTGGTAAGGACTATTCTCCATAAACTTGCTTTCTCTGTTTATGGACCTGTTCCCTTCTGGAATGCATCTGTTTGCTTGGTTGTAAAGGGCTTCTGTGTGATGAATCATTCACATACATGCCTGTCCCACATGCAAACTGCATGCTGAGCCATATCAAAAACTGGCTTAACACTTTATAAGAAGCTGCAAGTTTGGTCTGACTGGGAGCTTCTCAAAATTTCATACTTGGGCCTGTCTAACTTTTGTTGTTTGAAGATAAATTTTTGAAATACTACAGAGAAAAGCAAGAGAAAAAGGGGGGAGGAAATCACTTACGTATGTAAAATGGCACATTTAAGTTTGCAAACTGGCTCCAAATAGCTAAGAGTAAAATGAGGGTTGTCACTGCATTCTGAGCACAAATGCCCATGGTCCATCAAACTGTCTTAGGTCCAGGTGCCTGAAAACAAGACTGTGTCAGCTCAATTAGCAAAAAAAAAAAAAATCCCTGAAGTGGCTGAGAGACTGACTACAATGTTCCGTGTTTTCGCAGTAGACATAAAGGGAAAGAAAACGAAGATGTATCAGGAAACATGGAGGAGAATTGGCACAGGGGGTGGTTATTTATGGTGGTTACAACAGAATTCCTGTTACGAATTTACACTTCGAATTTACTCGTATAAATATAAAGCATTCATGCAGTTCATCTGTCATGCACGCCATGTGGCTGTGCTGTCAAATTCGTCTACGGCAGGGATTAGAGTGGGACGCCTCCACAAGCAGCACTGATCTCTCACTCACGCAAAGCAGTATGCAACTTGCTATCAATAGTCAAGCAAACCATGTTTTACCTCCATTTATCACAGCATGGTTCAGCCAGGAACTGCAGGTTTCAACAAAAATGAATAATTTTACTAGTAAGGCACACAAACTTGAGCTGCCCTTTACCAGTCTCAAAATATCTTGTTTTCCTGGATCGCATCCATAGCTTGTGTGTCAGTGGTAGATGTGGTCTAGCTGAAGAGACTCAGTCAGATCCAAAGCAAAAAGTGGGGGTGTTAATAGAGATATTTTTGCTGAACCTGCGCTTACTTCATTTTCATGCAAATTTGCGGCATCCTGGGTGCACTTCGGAGCCAGTTCCCGAACGCGTTCTCGGCACTGCGCTCCCTAATGGACCCTTGGGGACATAAATTCTAAAACCAGTGCAACACCCCGCGCTTCCGAACACCTTCGCTGCGAAGGGCCCAGGAAAATTCAGCGGGGCTGACGGAAAAAGCCCTGCCTGGGCGGGCGGGCGGGCGGGGCGCGGCCTCCCACCCAGCTAAACAAGCGGACGATAAGGCTGCGGCGGGCCGGGAGCGGGGCCGCGCCGCTCCCAAGGTCAGCTATTTGAGGGACAATAAACAGGAACACACGGCCGCGGAGGCACAGGCGGCTCCACCCCTGTCCCAGCCCCAAGCGCTGCCCGCCCCGCACCGCCCCTGCCCATCCCATGTCTTCTCTCCTGTGTACGAATAGTGGGTTTGGATGAATTTTCACAAGATGGGCAGTCCAGTTAAATCCCCTGGCGCCGTGTCCTTTTTACTGCAGTAGACCTCCAATACCCAGCCCTGTGTGTTTACGGCCCCCCTGCAGCCCCAGCGCAGCGTGCCTTGCCCCCGCGTGGGCTGTCCTGGGAGTTCTCGCTGGTCCAGAGTGTCCCATGAGTTGCACTGGTTTCCCTGGACTGCGGCCTCAAACCGCAAGGGCTTCCCGAGCTACGCCAGCTGTTTGTCTTTGCGACAGGGGAAGCCCCTCAGTGAGACTGTGTGAACATACGCTCAAATCCAAATGTGAGTAATTTTTTATAGCGAGAAAATTGCATTTCTGGGCGAGCAGGATAAGCAGTGTGTTTAAATATACTTCTTTCAAAGAACTGCTTAATCTTCTGAATAAATCGTTTCAGAGAATAACGGCAGTAACAATCTATTCTGTTCAGTATCAAAATAGCAAGAATGTATTTTAAACCAATTATTTTTTTCTGCCCCAGGAAACGGCCTGCCTACCTCCTTTTTTAAATACTATTTTTATAACTCCCGGTGGCCTGGATTCAGGATGGAGTTAATATTTTTCTCCATGACGCAGTATGCAGAACACGCTGAAACTTTATGAACCCAGAAGTGTATTCTCTATGATAAACAAAAACAAACTAAAAAAAAAAATCTTTTAAGAGCTTTGCAACTCATATGGCTTTTACCATCTGGCACACAGTCCTGGCACACTGTAAATCTTTGCAAGTGGTATCTCCTTTACAGACCCTAATACATAAAAGCCATATGCCAGAGGCTCATAGAGGCCAGCCCCTCAAGTTGCAGGCATTACACAGTGGTGTGAGATGAAGGCAAAACTTCTGTAATATTTCAGATAGGCAAAAAAAATCCATCACCTCAAACTGTAACAGTATGGACACCGACAGTGAGGAAACTTTCAGTCATGATTCCTTTCTTTAGAAATGTCACCAATCACACTCAACACAGAGAGCTGGGAGTTGAGCAAAGGCAAAACAGGAGAGGGGGATTGAATGTTGAGTGCTTTAAAGATAATTCCAGGGTTATCTCTGGAAAAAATTAAAACAACTCACATTGAGACATTTAGTAATACAAGATACCAAGGTTACATTTGATGAATACCAACCCTAATGACAAATATACTCTGTGTAAATCCGAGCTCCATGACTTTTGGCAAGGATATAAGCCAGCAGCTCAAACGTCCTGGCACAGAATATCAACATGCCCATAAATTTCTGCAGGCACAAATACATCTGTTAGATCATTCCTCCATGCTTCCCTTCAATATATAAAGTCATAAGTGTTGACCACTTCATCACCAAGCTCTGTCATAGGCCATACTTCACCTGCCCAGCACAAAAGGACCGGAGCCCCAAGAAAGCTCTGAGCAGGTTCCCTGAAGCAGTATGTCCCTTCCCAGCATCTGAAAGGACACTGAAAAGCAAAAGGCACTTAAAAAGTTAGATTACACTGAATAAGGACTGTCCTTATAGATTACTACTAGATTTTGATGCCAGAAGGCATAATCAGGTCTAACCCTATGAATAATACACATGTGGTAATGGGTCCAGCTCATCTGCTCTCTAGACTCAGAATCTTTTTTATCTGCTAAAAATGAGGCTGATGAAAATACAGGATGTCTGCATCTTCCCCAGACCTTGTTTGCTTTCCCTGAGGAGTCATCACCATTCCTGACCTGAACTGGGGAAGCAGTAGAACTGTAGTAGGATAATCACAAATTATTTTTCCCAAATATTGATGTCACACAGCAGCTCTTTGTAATGGCATCACTGATGAAGGAACATCCTATTTAGACTGCTACTGCTGTGTCTACCTTATCCTGGAAGGTGGATGTTGAGCAAGGGAGCTTCTATGCAAAGCGTCAGCCTACTGTCTGTATGCACACAGAAGGTTACCCAACTTAAAGAGCACATTCAAGGTGAGGTATAGTAAAAAAACTAATTCATCCAATCTGGAAGAACAGTGTTTCTTCTCTATTCATGAATCCATTTCAAATTTGCAATTAGTTACATTTTTTTTCAAGATAATTAGATAACTTGATCTCTTCTTTGCATAAATGTAAAATATTATTAGAATTTCTACCATAATAATACCAGCAGCAATTTCCATTGCTATTCATGGCCATTTTCTCTGACTAAGGGCTGTACCAAGAGAAGTGGAAGAAAGTAACTTTTCTTAATGTGCCATCCAGTGACTTTTATCCCAATGTGCATTCTCCATTGTTCACAATTTTCAAATACAGAAACTCTATCAACATTTTAGTACTGTTGTAATATTTTTATTGAAAGGATAAAGAGATTTTTGATTTCATAAAACACTAAAATTTGTCTTGTAAATGTAATGCTAGAGAAATAATAAAAGAATTTGGTTATGGTATATTATTTTATATACTCTTAAATTAGTAATTGTTATTCTATTATAATAATTGATTCTTCTTACCATAGCAGCTGCAAACTCTGTCATAGGCTAAGATTTCAGTGTACTAAGAACTGTACCATGGAAAAAAAAGGGGAAAAAATAGCCCATTCCCCAAAGCCTTTAAATCTAAAGGTATATACAGCAGGTCCCTTGTAGTAGAGGGGCTACAAACAGAGAAATTCAAGAAACAGTAAAGCCAGTTTGATCTATATGATGGATTGGCAGACGTTGAGAGAATCTAGCTGCTCTCAAGAGATTTGTAAAAAATTTTGCACAGTACAATTTTAAGAAAGTATTTACAGGCAGATGACATGGTAACTTTGCATAGGTTCACATGTAGAACGTATGGCCTTCTCACTACATGGAAAGCAGATTCAGAAAGGCTTGTTCCAAAATGTTAACGAGTGGATGATAGATGCTAGAATCTTAATGTGACAGGAAACGGAGGCAAGATATTAAACCTGATCTAAAGAGATGAGTGGGAAAAACAATGTGGGAGGAAGCCTGAGTGGGAAGAACAGGACACTGCTCTGCAGGGGTTGAAGAACAGGGAGGCCATGTGGTGATGCACAGAAAGGGATGACTCTGTCAAAGACAAGACTGAAAAAAACAGTCTTTACAGCAGAATTTTCAATGAATATCCTTCCCTTTATCAAGTTTAGAGGGGGAAAAAGACTTAGTTTTAAGATACAGCAGGTATTTCACAAGGTAGAAAGAAACTGCATTTTGCAGACACTGTAATGGAAAAATCTGTGGGATTTAAGCACAGCACTACAGCACAGCTCCAGAGAAGTCTGAGCAAAACAGTGTTACTTCTTGTCTAGAAAAAACATTCTGAGTAAGGATGGAGGATTACATCTGAGCCTGAATATGAGAAGGTTTTAAGAGGATTTGTTGGGAGTATGATAAGTGGAATCTCTTTTTCTATTAAGTGCTGAACTATGATTTCTGTTATAAATAGGAAAATATATGTATCAATATAATTTTGACAGTAATATCTACCTCTGATAAAGAGCACCATAGTAAAGTGAGTGAAAACAGGGCCAATAGCTGAGGAAGTAAGAGGAGGTAAATATGATTCTGGAACTTATGTTCAACAGATGTAGCGGAAACTACAGTGAAAAAATATTCTATATATTCCTTGTCATTTAAAATTGTTAAGCAAGAAAAGCAAATGAAAGCCCAAATCAGAGTTGGCTGAGAGATTTCATATCATCAGCATTTTTTTATTGAAGAAACCAAAGGCTGTCTGTTTGTATCATCTTTTTTAGGCATCTTGTTTAAGTTCAGTTTTATGATGAATTTAAGCTGATCTGAAAACAGCCTGATGCTGAGACGCATGGCCCAGCTCTCACCACATTTCAGCTGCTTCTTTTCTATTACCAAGGTCAACAAATTTAAAGTTAACCGTGGGAGAACATCACGAGTTTTAAGCAATATTAGTGAATTGACCTGATCTTCCCATGACTGAAAACGCCACTATAGCTGATGCAATGGAGTGGGCAGAAATGATCAGCACTGGGTGGGATGGAGAGAGGAAAGACAGGACTGCTCCTGTCCATGGCAACAGTATTAGAGCAACTTTAAAACAGCAATACCAGAGAGTCAAAACTGGTGTCAAAGGTAGGTGCTCTGAATGATGATTGGGAGTCTCTAGGTTTTCTAGTCTTTGGGCATTTCTCTCCACTCTGCAATGGTTTTACAGTAGAGGAAAAAAATGTTTATATAAAAATGATATGAAAAATGTCATATTCCATGAATTACCATTTTTCATGGAGAAAAAACAATTGCCACAGTTTTTCCTCCACATTTTTCATTCATTTCTGTTCTTACATTCTGCAGAAATGTAGCCTTATTCTACACAAGTTACATCGTTCAGATTGTTAGGGATTCAAAGCAAATTTTCACTTTTGAGGAATTTCTCTATCCATATTTTATTTGCAGATTTAGAAAAATACAGTGTCTTAGCCTGAACAATTGAATTTGCTTTGTTTTTCCAAAGTATCATAAAAAAAATCAAGTTGTTCATATCTTCTGCGTTCTGGTTTTTGTTTCATAATTGGTGTTTTTATACAAAAATAATTTTGAGCCTGTGCCTAATACAGTGATCGTGCAAAAAAAAAAAAAACCAAAACCAAACAAAACAAAAAAAACCAAAACAAACAAAAAAACCAAAAACAAGCCAACAACAACACAAAAATCCCCATTATGTAGCAAATAAAAGCTTGGAAGGATATTGTTGCAAAAACTCTGCAATTATTCCATCACACATGTCAAAAAAAAAAAATAATAAATACAGCCACAGCACATATTTTCTGGAAATATTTTGCAATTGAAATTTACTGACATTCATGTTCGCTGAACTTAAAATTGCAAGCTTGAGCTCATAGAAGTAGACTTCAGATCATTATTTTATTAATACCTGTTTGCATGCTTATCCAATCAGGTAACAAGAATAATGTGTGATTTATCATGTTTACTCAATTAAGCAAATCAGCTCATAGTTTAAATATCTAATAATGACACGAGCAAATTATAAGTGAATTCAAAAATGCATTGAATGCATTCCCATTGTGGGTCATTTGGGAAAGACACTTCTGTTGTGGATAAATCTCAAGGAAAAAAAATTACATTTTTCACTTGTATTAAATGTTTATCTCCAGCAAAATGACACTGAGCTGATTTTAGTTGTATCCATAAAAGCCAGTGAGGCATTGTCTTTTCAAACTTATTTTATCTGCTTTGATTTGCTCTCTAATCATAATTCCATTTCCTCCTTCTTTTCTCCGTCGTTTACTGCTACATTTCTAACTATTGAGATCTAAAGTATGTTGCCCATAGTTCGCATTTTGATTTTATACCACATGGTAATTTTTGTATCTTTCATATCAACATGTCTTAACTCTGTGAAGGTTTCATAAGAAACATGACATCATAAAAAAAGACTATCTAAATTTAGAATTAGGAAATCAAGTGGGGGAAAAAACTTGAGAAAAGTAAACAAGGGCTTCTGTTGCAGTAATTGCAATTAAAATTGTGCAACATATCCATTCTTAATGAAACAACATGCTGAATAGATCTGTTCTAATGATACAAGTGTTCACAATACCTTTCCTATTTTAGGAATCCACACAACATCTAAAAAAAGGTGTTCAGAAATCAAACAAATAGAGTCTGTAACTCTAAGCTACACAATTATAAAGAAAGACAAATTAAAATAGAAGCGTTGAAACAATTCAAACTTACAACAACATTTATTAGAACAATTAATATATTCAGACAGTACAAGCAACATTGTTCTGAGTTCTGTGCAAAATGAAAACTATTACAGAGTTAAAACAAAAAGGCAAGATCCTACTTGTCATGAGCTGAAACTACACGTAGATGCAGCTCTGGCTTTGCCTTTGCTGTTGTGATTCTTTCAGTGGTTCTGGCGGAACAAAAGACACTGCTAAACATCAGCTCATAACTTCTGTCCTGTTTTATTTGGGAGCCTAGCATACTTCAGAATATCCTGTATCCCATTTCCAGAGGCCCGTATTAATCCTTAAAGGCCTCCTGTTCAGGAATGTGAACTTTAAGCACGTGCTTAATCACTTTCCTGAATCAAAACCTAGACAATCGAGTTTGTTAGGGCAATTTATAATAGATTTTGTTGGCAGAGCAATTTTTATCATATTTGTAGAAACAATACACCTTGATTCCTTTATCCTTTTTAATAATTGATATTCTCATCTAGCATTTTTAAAATTCTACATTAAACTTGAAGATTTCCTACTGAAGGTATAAAATAGCCCTTCTGAAATATATTGGAAAGGAAACATCCCAACAATGTTTGCTGTAACTATGCTGATTCTGCTCTGACATTCACCAAAGATAATGTGATAGTTACCTTTCTATTTCTTATAATTTTAGTTATTACTGAGGTTGAAGTAGTTTTTCTTCCTATAAACCTCCACGTGCATATTTACATGAAATCAATGGGTAAAAAGGAAAAAAAAATGATTTTCAAAGGACATGCGTTTTCACACAACGCTTATGATGTGATTCTTGGGTCTGCCCTGAGCAAGCCCAGGAGTTGGACTTTGATGATCCTAGTGGATCCCTTCCAACTTAGAATATTCGTGATTCTGTGATTCTGTGTTACGCGACCCACTCTATTAGGCTAACATGGTCTATCTATCAATAGAATTAGCTCTATTACCTAGAACTTATGACATATGGCAGGATATAGAATAGCTATCCCATGATACAAGATGTTGTTTAAGCAGTGTCTGTATAACTGGAAAGAAAATGGGTTCATCTAAACATAAAGTAGTCTGATAAAATTATCTCATTGGTCTCTGCGGTTGTGATCACTTTATTATGCTCAATCCTTTAAAATTTAAGAAAAATTACATCCTTTCAATAGTATATAAGAAATATACTTCTCTTTTTAAAGAAATTCTTGGCTGTCAAACTTTATAAAAAGCAGCAAATCATCATACCCCATCCACAGCATCTGTCACCAAACTTGGCTCTTTTCTACTTATTCAAATGTGAGAAATATTTCCAGAGGCCTACATTTTATAGAGTTGACATGCCAAAAGTTCACTGACCACACTGTCATCTTCATAATAGCTTTGTTTGCTAGTTAGTTGTTTCTGAGTGCACTTATTCAAAAGGATTGTGAAGCTGCTGATGTGTTGTATTTGGTTCTTTTGAAATGCTGAAAACAGTGTCTTATTATGTTTAGCTTTTAGCTTACCTTTGTAACCAGTTCTAATTTGTTTAATTTACTCATGCTCTTTTAAGGTGGACAGTAGAAAAATCCTCTCTTTTCAAATTACCTGAAGATTATCCATCAGTCAAAGGCCATTACATTAAATAAGTAAATAAATAGCTTTTTCATTGCAACTAAAATTACAGCTGTGAGGTTAATGCACCCAGATTGAAATTAAGAGTTCAGGCCTTGGCCAAGGCTTCCCTGCTCAGCATTGGGCAGGACTCTCCTTCTTCTTGCACCTAAGTTTTTCCTTTGTGAAATGGAAAAGAATAGCTTATTGCTTCTTCCCCACCTTTGTGCATTACTGGAATTTTATGCAATGAGGATCAATATCTTTCACTAATTATACAATGAGAACCATAATTTGGTAACAAATTTAACAGATCCATGATTTTCAGAACAGGAGTACTCCCACTGAGACACTCCCCTCGTGGCCTATCTTTTCAGGGTTGTTAGGACGAGTTACAAAATGTAAAGATTAGTGTGGTATTTTTGCAATTAGATTGCCTTTTTGCTATTAAATTGCCCTTTTGCTCCCATTTTTAAGAAAGACTTAGAGATAGCTCCCAACTTAGTCAGCATGATAATGACCAAGCTAGAACAAAAAAGAAACTGCATTTCCCTTTGTATTGTGGCATTCTGAATTCATGGAGAAGGTTAGATTTAGCCTACCTTTTTATGACACTGAAAATGATACGTTTATATCTAAATATCAGGTGCACTTTTGTTCAGCTGTCAGTTAGGCTTAATTCTGTTGTTAAAAGATTTGGCAGATTGCGACTATTAAAAACAGTTTGCAAGGGATATTGTTGCCCTTGGCTGAGTTTTGCATTTTAGCCATATCCCTATTTTAACCCTCTGTATTTTCCATGTCACATGAATTGTCAAGGGTCGTCTTTCAGAAGGATGGGCAACAGCTTACACTACAAGCATACAGAGTATACCTACCTTCCCAATGTGCTGTTTATTTGCTTTATATATTTGCTTAATGTTTACTTAAATGCACATAAAAGAAAATAATATCTGCCTGCTGCACCAATAAGCATTAGACTATAAAATCATCACAAAAAATGAAAGTAGAATGATAGAGTATTCCTTGTATATTCACACCAGCAGCAAAATGTAGAAATAATCTAAATTGAATATTCCCAGATCTAAAATTTTCAAATAAAGGACAATTCAGGCTGCTCAACATTTCTCATTTTAAAGTAACATGCCTTGTAGGAGAACAAATAAATTTAAGCTATTTCAGTTTGGAGAGAAAATGAATTCTGATTTGCAGACACCTTCTCAGTAATTTCTATTCTTAGCAACAGAAGAAATTCTGAGTACCTCAGTGACTTACGTTATCTGATACCTAATATTTCTGAGCAGTTTTTGAGGGGGTGGAACAAATTCCCACATGAAGAGACCATGGGTATGCAAGTATTTGCTTCATCTTTAATACAGTAAGTTTTCTTTAGAAGAGGAGCGTCTAAAGCTAAAAGAATATTTTTCTTTTTAATTGAGATAAACCAGCCCTATTGATTGATTTGAAAAAATTAATTTCTGTTTGGAAAACATGCACTATCTGCATTTGTATCTTGTTTAAATAAGATTTAAACTGATTCTTCTCCTAGTCACATTTGTTGTAAAGCTCTTACAGTGAAAAGGAATCATGTCTCAGTCTGATAAAATATCTATGTTTTTCTGTGTTTATGTGAGCAAATTTTATATATATGTATACATTTCCAAAAAAGGAGTAATTACAAAATAAGCTCAAAAGATTTCTCCAAGTCTCTTACTTTCTAATACTTTATACTTTTGGTAGGGAGGGACCTCTCAGTCTTTGAATATCTAAACCAATATCTGTCAGCATCGAGTATGAAGTTAACACCAGTTATGAATACAACCTTCCCACTGGGCAGTCATTAGAAAGTTGTTCTTTCTGATTCCTGTGTAAATATCTAGGTTAGATTCCTAATAAAAAATCTGTGAACTTTAGCTGAAACAAAAATAACAAAACTATTTGAGGTTTGTTACAGTCACTTCTATATCCAGTTGACCTTGTCCCAATTTAGCTTTGTTTCCCTTTTCTGTGTGGCTTCTGGGAAATTGCTTTGAAAACAAAATCTGCTTAGAGGGTCAAATCCTGAATATCTTACTCTGATAAGACCTCTATCTAGTTTTGCAATGCAAACAATTGTCTTTGCTTTCCTCTTTTTTTTTTCAGAATCAGAGCTAAAGTACAACTGCTAAGATGCTGAGAACCTAGAGCAAATTAGAATATATTGAACACAGTCAATTTATGCCAAATAAAGATGTACAAAAGTGGAAAAATTTTTTTACCAGTTCATGCATACAGGAATCTTAATAGTAAATAATGACTGTATATTTAACATTAAGAACTTGGGGATTTTTTTAAGCTGTGATAAATTGGGGGGGGGAGGGGTGTGAAAGGGGGTTAGTATGTAGTAAACTAACTTTACCTGAGAAGCTAATATTAACTTCAGCAAAGTATTTTCATTTCAGACTTTATGCCAAGGACTAGACTATGCCTTTAAAAAGCAAGTACAGAGCCCTTTTTCCAGGTTTTCATCCTGAGATGAGAGGGCAAGAAAGGGATAGTGCACATGTTGCTTCCCTCCTCCATAGCAGGTTACATTGCCCAGTTTTTAGCATTGCACTGGGCTATAAAACAAGATCAACACAACCACCTGCCTCTTCGTCCCTTTGTGCCCCATACTGGGTGCATGTGCTACTTGTATTACTTACCTGGTAACACTGAAAATCATTTGGATTTTTTTTTTTCTCAGGTTCTTACTCTTCCTCAGTTTCTCTGTTATTTTTATCTTGACCTATTTTGTAAAGTGCTTTAAAATGCTTACAAAAAATGCTACATTGTTTATATTCATTTTTAATTGAAATAATAGGAAACAATTGCAGGATCACTGGTATTTTCTACAGCAGTTTTGGTTTTAAATAATATAGACTGACAGTCTGTTCAATGGTGATCAAGTACGTACCAGCAAAGTTTAAATTTCTGTCCCTGTTTCTTGAATATGCAAAAAATTTATATTCTGCTCTGGTAAGCTAAACGAATCTCAAAATTTACATCTCAAAGGTCTCATAAATCAGAGTTTGCCCAGGGGCATAATATGTATTTATTGTGAAACACTGTAATATAAAATCAGAAGGCTTAATTTGTAGCCACCATTGCATCGTGAGCATTTTGTAAGCAGAAGATAGGCTTCTAAGTGATAATTTCCACATAAACTTTTCTGATCATGTAAGTGGCCACAATAGCCAAGCACAAAGACTCCTGTGTGCAGTCCTTGCCCCTGTAAGGGTTGCAATACTCCGTTAACACAGCTGATTGCTAAGCCACAAATGCTGCTACTCAGTATACTGTCAGTGGCTAAGGATAGATTTTCACAGCCTGATGAAGCCACGGCAAATGAAGCACTCTCCAGCACAGACCTGAGCTGCACTGACCTCCACAGTTGCATAGGTAGACTGTACAAGGCTGTCCCTGGCCTTTTCCCAAGTCATCTGCACGCTATGGTACAAAAAAATAAATTTTGGAGGATCACATAATGCATCTGTGAATGCCATACTTTGCAAACCTTCTCTCTGTCTCCTATTGTTTTTACCAGAAACATGGAGGGAAGTATAGCTTTTTCATCCTTCTCACTTTACTCAGAGTAGTAAACTTCTAAGTCTAGTAGAAATAGCCACAGGATTACAAAAAGCAGGATTTGTGGATCCAGTATGTCATGCTCATCTATTCTGATGTTTGTTTCTTCTAGTAGTATAGCTGTTGATGTTGTGTGGGACTATCAACAAATACTGAACTGGATGTTAGCCTTACTGAAGTAAATGTTACTGGTCCCATAAGGAGAGCAGGTGCCAAGAACTTGTGAAACAGGTGCTACAAAACATATAACTAAATTTGGAAGAGATTTTTGGATACCACCTACATGGTAGAGTGTGCAGTGTTCATTTCAAACTCTTTAAACATTCACTTGTGGAAACCCCCCACAAAAAATATTTTGAGAGGAAGTCTGTGGCAGGATGGATACGTAGTCAGGAAAATATGGCAGCAATTTTATAAGATGATACACTACGAGATGAACAATAAACCACTCACTTAGGATATAAAATTCTGCATTTTTCATTTTATGACCAGAAAAAGATTTGCAAGTAAAACACTGACATACTTAGAGTTTTGAAAACTTACCATCTTGAGCAGCCAGTAGGATATGAGTCGTTCCCAAGAGCATCATCCTCTAGAGAACAACAGTAGATGAACCTTATAATGTATGTCATAGGTAAATTATGGTCTGTTAACTGAAGTAGTAGACTTTAAAGCAAGCAGATACACTTGATTCCAAATGAAAAATTGTCTTAAAAGAATACTAAAGTAGCAAAATGATATGATGTTATGATTAAAATAACTTTGATTTGACCTACTTGAACATATGCACTATAACAGTCTTGTTCTACAGTACACAAAAGTTCCTGGCAAAGTAAAGCTTCTTCAGGTCTCACTTGGGCAAAACCAAGTAAAAGATAGCATTTCTTTCTTTCTGTCTGTCTCTTTTGCTTCATTCACTCTCTCAAACTCTAAATGGTGGAGAGGAATATGGCATTAATTAGGCATATAAATTAGCAAAATGATTACACAACATGTTATGTGCACAAAATTAATGACACCCACTTGGACAGTTTAGTCAGAAAGTTCAAATGAGAAGTTTTGAGACTTTTACCAGTAAGACTTCAATTCTACTGATGATATAGAAATTATGTTTCAAAGGTTTACAATTTGGACAATTCCCCTGGATGTTCCTCATCTGCCTTATTTCAGGATTGTTCCTTCTGTCTTCCAAAATGATCTTATTGCAAAACACTGATTTTTGAGAAGATGACTGAATATTGGCACAGATACTTCTTTACCTTTATTAATTATTTTTCTTTTGAATTTAAGTTAAAGTATAAAATCTGCTTGGAAGAGAGGATAAATGTAAAAAAAGAAATGTTGACATTGGCAAAGATATAGGCAATTGTAATGAAAAGAACTATGCAATGTTAACTTTGAATACTAGTACTAATTCCATCTAATATACATCAATTTCAATATTATTTACTCCATAATGGAGAAATCAGTTGGAATTTAGGCTTTTATATTTATGGAATGTTATAATATATTCTCAATTATTAATTATTAATGCAATTCATTTAAAAAACTGTAAGGATCAAATTCTTCCCAGAATAACTGAAGCAAGGTCAATTGCAATGGTCAGTTTGACCCAGTATGCTTCCTACGGCTTCTGCAACAGTCTTTTTGAAATGCAGTCTTGAAGGATGGAAAGAATGAAGAATTAAAAAAGACCACAAGGTCTAAAACTATGAATTCTTCATTTCCCTTTTCTGGCTTGTTTAAGGACTCTTTCCTTGTTCTTAGAAGTGCATTCCCCAGAAATTAAGTAAAATAATTCCCTATTTTGCTTACCAGAGTGCAGAGGGAACCCAGCCAAGGTATGTTCCCGTTCTGCTCCGGCTTACAAAGCAAGTCTTAATTCTTGATGGAGTCAACTACTCCCAAAGGCATGTAGCAGTACCATAAATATTTCAAATACCAACTGTATGCTGGGAAGCTCCAGGAGGCATTGGGGTCTCAGTGGAACAAGATGCCTCCCCTGGGAAGTTGTGAGGTTGTGTAATGCTGAGCTACACTTATAGGGATAGCCAAGCTTCCTGTGTTGCTTATTAAAACTTAGATTACTTCTTGTTCCTTTTAAATCTACATTTGTGGTTGCTTATTAACTGTTCCTTTAGCATATTATCAAAGTCTGATGATATAAAGTCCAGCGTGTGCACTCCTCTTAGTCCTGTTTCCCCAGGAATGTGGCTTGCGACTAGCATTTGTAAGCCTTCTCGTCACCTATCTGCCAGCCCCTAGTAAATCTGTTACCTACTTTTGCCCAAATTCAACAGGGAGCTAGAAGACTCATCTGTCTACATTTCCTACAAGTCTCATGAAAAATAACTGGACTTGGACATTGGGAGGTGTAGTGGGTTGACCTTGGCTGAATGCTAGGTGCCCACCCAGCTGCTTTGTCACTCCCCTTCTCAGCCTGAAAAGAGGAGAGACAATAAGATGGAAAATGACTCATGGGTTGGGTTAAGTCAGTTTACCAAAGCAAAAAGCAAAATCTTGCTTGCACAAAAGCAAAACAAAAAATAACAAAGTTTATTCTCTACTTCCCCTCGGCAGCAATGTCCTGCCACTTCCCAAGAAGCAGGGTGTCAGCACATGTAATGGTTTCTTAGCAGGCAGCCATTGGAAACAATAAATGCTGCCCCATCCTGCTCCTTTCCTTAGCTCTTGTATCTGAGCTGACATCATATGGTATGGAATAACCCTCTGGTTAGTTTGGGTTGGCTGGCCTGGCTGCGTCCCCTCCCAGGATTTTGCCCTCGCCTGGGGAAGGGATGTTCCAGTGCTGATGCTGTGTCAGTGCTGCTCAGCAGTAGCGAGAACATTGGTGTGTTATCAGCA
>JAWWMP010000116.1:34685829-34706695 GCA_035047865.1 Dendrocincla tyrannina | reverse complement strand
CGGCTGTGGGGCCCAGGCTGCGGCCCGGCCCGGCCCCGCGGGCGGCGGGGAGAGCGGGGCACGGGGCGGGGCCATCCCGCACGACAGCCAATGGGAAGGCGCGGGCGGGCGGGTGGGGCGGGGCAAGCGCGGCCCCCGCCCAATGGGGGAAGGGCAGAGGGCGCACTCGGAGCGGGGCGAGAGTCGGGCAGCGGGCGAGTCGGGGCTCGGACGGCGGGCGGCAGGGACGCGGCGGCAGCAGCAGCGGGACCGGGAGCCGCTGGGCGAGGGACGAGCGGACCGAGGGGCGCCGCTTGCCGGAGCGGGCAGCGGGCGGAGCCGCCGCCCCGAGAAGTTTGGCCGAAGCGGCCGCCGCCGAGAGAGGAAACTTTCCTCGGGGGGCCGGAGGCGGGGGCGGCGGGAAGGAGCCGCGGCACGGTTGGGTCCGCCGCCCGGCGAGGGGGCTTCCGAGAGGCTCCCCCCGGCCCAGGCCGGGCTGCGGCGGCTGGGATGTACCTGGCAGCAGTCTCGGCGGGGAGGAGACGCCCGGGCGGAGACGGCGGCTGGCACCTGGCGGCGGCGGGGTGGCTGTTCCTGCTGGCCCTGCTGCTGGGCGAGTCGGGGACGCGGGCGCTCGTCTGCTTACCCTGCGACGAGTCCAAATGCGAAGAGCCGAAGAGCTGCCCCGGCAGCATCGTGCTGGGCATCTGCGGCTGCTGCTTCATGTGCGCTCGGCAGCGGAACGAGAGCTGCGGGGGAGTCTATGGGCTGCACGGGGCTTGCGACCGAGGCTTGCGCTGTGTCATCCGGCCGCCGCTCAACGGAGACTCCATCACCGAGTACGAAGTAGGCGTCTGCGAAGGTGAGGAGAGGCGGCGGGACATCACCCATCCATCTGTCCATCCCCGGGGTGGGGGTTGCTGCTGGACGGCGGGAAGGGAACGAGGGCGTACCGGCGTCTAAGGCGTCTTTAGGCGCTACTGCGCCCTCCTTCCCTTCCCGCCGCCCGCCTGTCCCATCTGCGAGCGTGTCTTTTAACCCTCCCTGCCTAAAAAAAAACAAAAAACAAAACTCCCTACTTAGAAGTTTTAATTTTCTTACCTTCAACTTTAAGGCTCTCTACCAGTTCCCCCTTCCTGCAGCACGTTACTGGTTTGCTGATAGCTTATACCAGCTTATACTGATGCCCAACTAAAATTCCTTGATAAAGGGCTCGGGCAGGGTTTGGCAGATGGAGATCGGCGGAGGTCAGTCGTGCACACATGATGCCTGTTCCGGATTCCCTCCTCTGTAAGGAAACAACAAAGGCTGATCATCTGTTGTAAAGTTTTCCTTCCTGTTCCTGTCACTTAATATCTCCCCGCCTGTCCTGCCCGGTATATGATCATAAGGGGTGTCTTCTTCCCTGCTGGAGCATCAAGGGGGTGGAAGAAATACCCACAGCAGAAGTCCTCTTAAAGTCATGTCAGCTCCCTGCCGGCTGCTTGTGAGGTGGTGAATTGGTATAAAATGCCAAAGGAGTTCCCACCACTCCAAATTTTTTTATGTATCAGAGCGTTTAAGATTTATATTTTTATATGTTATCATTCAACAGAAGGCCAGAGGCGAATTTTTAGTCTCTCTTTCTCTTGTACCTGCAGTTCCCTTTTCCCCCAAGTTCAGGGAAAACATGGCGCTGTAAAGAGATTACAAATAACCAGTAGTTTAGGATATGTATAAATGTATATGTGAGTCGGAGCGGGAGCTTCGACAGTTCTGGAAAAGGAGAGGGAGGCGATCTCTTCTCTGCGGGTAGAGGGCAGTAGAAAGTCCAGAGAGCTGGTGAGGCAGCATCTGTCCAAAAAACTTGCATTTAAAATGATGCACTATTTTGAGAAAACTAAACTCGGTCATTTTTAGTGGGCAGCTGACCTTTCTCCTGGCTTTCATTATTAGTTTAAAACTCCATTTGCCTCCGTAACAAATAAATTGCAAACCACAGCAGAGCAGGGCAGTGTGTCCTGCCTGTGCTACAACCAATGCCATCAGCCTCAGCAGCTGATGCTTAGGTAGGACGAGCTCCAGGGTTAAAAGCTATGTTGTTAAACAATTGAAAGTGTCCCTAAACTATTTTAAAGTCCTTAATTGAGAGCATGTTGGTGAATATGTACATCGTTGTAGTCTCTTATTTTTAATGTGTATTGGAAAAGTTTTCAGAAATAAAAAAGTACAACCAAAGGTACTTAAATTTACCTGGGTTTGAAACAGTTTCTCCTGTTATGTGTTTTCGAAAAAAAGCTTGGCTGAAACAGCTTCCCCCTTCACCATGGTTAAAAAAACTAAAAGCCTGTACTCATTAAATGCCTTAATGTTCAAACTCCCTTACTGTATCACAGTATGGACGTCTCTGGCAGTTTAGGAGTATTTCATTCCTTTGAAGTGATGCAATCTGTACGTTGCTGTAGTTCAACTCATAACACGTCCCATTTACTGTTGAAAATAGTATGAAGAATTTGTTGGCAAGATTGCATTTCAATTAGTGTTGTGGTTAGGAACTAGTTCCAGCTGTCCCTGTAGGAATAGTCAGGAAGATAACTTATCTATTTAATTTTCATGTTCATTCTTGTAAATGAAAAGCAACTGAGCTGAACTGTCAGCCTAATAAATAATCCTGGAATACCTGTTACTGAATTGTCAGGAAACTGCCTCATTCTAAGGAACAGAAGTAATGTGCCTTTCTTCGTGGCGCGTGTTATGCACGTGAGGTGGCAGCAAGGATGAAAGGGGACTTATTGTACTGCCCCTGGTCACAAAAATGAGATTGAATAGCTGTTTTTTCGATCGTGATGACCTAAACAGTTGTGCGGTTTACAGGCACACGTGCAACAGGCTAGGGTGGTGATGTGTGAGCAGTACTAAGCCATGCCTTTATCCATTAGCAGGATAAAGGCTGCTTTTTTTTGTTGTTGTCTTGTCTACTGAGAGTGCAAACCCTTTCCTACCACAGTTCAAGGAGGAGGAAATGGAAGTGTCCTATAGAACTCTGTGAATAGAAATTGGTGGTTTTGCTCTTCTTGTCTCTAGCCTTTTTTTCCCTGCAGTTTTTTACACTGAAATGACCCCTACTGGCTACAGTTGTAAGCATGGTTTCTGTATCAGTTTTGAAGCTTCAGCAGAGTCTTGTTTCAGAGTATGGACACATACTAGGCTACAGAAAACTTTGAGAGCTGGAATAGCAACAGGTAGAAATACTTGTCTGGTAACTTAGTATTTAATGTACTTGACATAAGTGAGTTCTGTAACACCTGATGGAGGAGTGTCTGTGGCATCTGTTACTGGTAGCTTCTCGTTCTGAAATTACAAATGGACTATTATTTGTTAAAGCACTGTTTATTAATTAAATCTCTTGCTGGTTCTGAAGTGTTTTGTTTGGTTTTTTTCCTCCTTTGTCTTTTTTGAAACCTGAAGGAAGTTCTCATTTATCTCACCACCTTAACTATTCACATCTCTATTCAGTTCTACGGCTCCATTTGTGTCATTATCCTGAAGCAAGTAAATGCCCTTCCTGAATGCAGTTATATCCTTAATAAATAATTCTGAGGTCAGCATCCCGTGGTGCTGGTGGCTACCTCTCTTGAAGGGCATTCTTGATAACTTTGCAGATTTGCAGCCTCTGTTGGCTCTGTAGGGATGCTGCTGGATTGCTTTGATGAGGTGTTGAGAGCCTACAGCCCCTTCCAAAGTGTCTTAGCATTGGGAAATTTTGAATGCAAAGCAGGAACTGCCCTTGCTCTCTGTCTTTGAAGGTAGTCCTAGAGCCTCCAGTGAGTTAGTCTGAAGTTCTTCAGAAACAACTTAGCCTTGGCTTCTTGCAGCAGTGGCAGCTGGGCAGGGCTCTGGCTTCCTGGGGAATCAGAGAATCTTGGAAAAGTCCTTCCAAAAATGTTTGGTTACTCTGTGAAGGCATTTCTTGTGATGACTCTCTTCTAGTTTCAGCTTCCATGCTTCCCTGGTTTCTGGTGCTGTTAGATGAAGAGCCATAGATTGCTTTGCTAGACTCTTCAAAGGCATGACAATAGCATACAATCTAACACTGAAAATGAGCTGACATATTTAGCTGAATAATAGAAATATATGTTTTTGTAATATATTTGAAATTCTTAGTTAACAAAACTCCTAGTCTCACTGTGTTCTTAAGTTTCTTTTAGGATATACTTCCATGTAAATTAGCCTCTGGATACACATGTGAAGAAGGTATTTCTGTGCCAGTAGCTTACCAATAATATCTAGTATTTTGTTTGGATTTGGTTTAGTGTTTGATTTTTAGTGGGGCTTAGATGTGTTTGTTTTCTAGGAATGAGGGATACAGTTATTGCTGTATTCTTTTTGCTAGCTGTAGGTAGTTTAAGGCTTGCCTTGAATACTTGGGGCTTGTCTGCACAGTGCATAGCTTCTGAACTGGGGCTCCCTTGGGAATGGGGCTGTAGCAGATCTTACACAAGTATTGGGAAGTATCTGGGTTAATCTCTTAGGACAATGGCAGAAGTTTGTCTTGCCTAGACTGTGTCTAGTCCTAGTCTCATTTACTGAACTGCATCTTTTTGGGAGCTAGGAGCATTACAGTCTGTCTGACTCCTTGTTTGAGGTAAGCTGGGAGAGCTTGGATATGTCTGTTGTCCCTTTCCCCACCTTTAAGCCTGCTGTGGACTAGTTTTCCTTGCTTAAAAATACATAAAGGCGCAATATATTGAATGTAACCAAAGCACAGTGAAACCTGAGCTGGTGAGAAGAAAGGCAACTTTGAAAACCTAGGTTTTTTTAACAAATTTGGAAGAGGAAATCTAAGCTTGTTTTTGTTTTGTTTTGTTCAGGCATTGGTTTACACATATGCTAATGGAGTTCTTTTCTTCTTTTCTGAAGTAAGAATAACTTCCTTACTGACTTGATAGTATTTTTATCACAAGTAGTGCTGATACTTGTAATTCCTGCAGCTAGTACCCTTGGGAGAACCTTGTTTTCAGTCCTGTGCGCTTTATCTAATGGATCAATGGACCCATAGCCCTCAACTTGATGCTTTGTCTCCAGACAGACTTCTCTACAACATGCTTGGCTTCTTGCCTATGATGTAGTCCGGACCCCTGAAAATGAGGCAATATTTTCCTTTTAATACAAGTTACTGAAGTTCAAGTAATTTAGAAGTCACATGTGGGCAACCCAGTTGTTTATATCTGTTAGGACTGGAACAGTGTTGCCCAGATTTCTTTTTGTTTTGTTGTTGGTTTTTTCCTTACTTTGTTATGTAGTGAATGGCTGGGGAAATATCCAAGTGGTTCTGATGTCCATGTGTGCACAGAGGACTTCCTCCAGTAAATCAATTGTTAGAACTGATGATCTACTTGGGGACTTCATCAGTATTAAGTGATGAACCAAATGGTTGTTGGCATGAAGACAGTCAAAGTCTGTCTTTGTTCAAAAGCCTGTCAGCAGTCCAGATTATCAGGGAAACAAATGGAAAAATTATTTGTATTCTCAAAAAAGAAAATTATCAGAAAAATTATTTAACTTGTGAAACTGGAATGGGAAGTAATTCCTTGATGGTGAATATTCAGCTTCTAATATGCTAGTCTTGATCAAATTTAGTGGTCCCTTCCCTTACTGCGTCCCAGAAAACACTTACTAGGAGAATGCTGTCTTCTTACGCACAGACTGGATAATTTATAAGCTATTTCTACTCTGTATTCTGTCATTGTGGAAAGAAATCTCAACATCAGTAAGAACATGTAACTTTGAGTGTGGCATGGAATTTGAATTGATCAGGTGCTTATTTGACTTGGAAATGGTTTCCTCATTGTTTCTGGGCATCACATTTTAATTTTAGAAATCACTTGGTTTAAGTATTTCAACAAAAATTAAATGGAAAAGTCTAACAGATATGAGGAAGGATATTGATGCAGGAATTGGTAGGCTTTTGATGCTGTGGATCTTTAGTTTTGTTGATGTAGTTTCTTTAAACAATTAATTTAAAACAAGAAATCTCACTGAGGGTAGGCTGGATTACTAAATATTTAAACTTATGTAAGATGAGTATTCTCTTTTTATTTTCAGTTTTTAAAACCTTGTGTAACATCCTCTGCTTATGTGAATTTTTCCACGTAGAAACCAGTTATTTCATCAGGTTATCCAAAATCATGCTGCTTATAAAGTTGGGGTTTTTTTTAAGCTACCTTGAGACTTGCCCCTAGGCATGTTTGCTGGTTTAAGCACCCTTTAGCTGATTCAAGGATTCTTGCATAATTTAGCTTCTTGCCTAGTAATTAGTCAAGCAAAATGTCATTTTACTGACAAGCGTGTTATGCAATAATTAATCCATTAATATAGTTCAAAAATGCTTTCTTCTTCCCTTCCCTTCCTTCCTTTGTACCTCCCTCAAGCATTCTTCATCTCAGTAAGTTTGCAGACAGAACCAAATATTTCTCTTTTTTAATGGATTGAATACTTTGTAGAGGTGACCTATTAAATATCTCTTGTGACTTTTAAACTGCTTTCATTTGAGAATGCATTTAATCCACAGGGAATGTAAACTTGGAAATGGTGAACTCAGGGTTTTGCATGAGACTTTGAGTGGCACAAGTTGTGTAGTCTTAAAATACTGGAATTTGGAAGGTGACTGACACTGACATAGAGTGCTTATGTATATGAAGAAATTTACCAACATAAACTAAGATGGGAAGATTAAATTCCACCTAAGCATAGGGATTAAAAGATGGTCCCTGAGGGAGCTCTTGTCTGAACAGACTAGTTTGGCCTTGTCTGGGGGAAGAGTGGGGGGGCAGGTAAGCCCTTAGTAATGTTTTATGATGAATGGAAGCAGTTCACACCTTTACCAGAGGCAATATTCAGCCCCTAGAAGCATTCACTGGGTGTACTGGGCACTTCAGAATCTGCAAATCATGTTAACACCTTGTGGGTCATGAGTGTACAAGTCTTTAATAGGAAAACAAATGGGGACACAGGGTTGTGGACAGGAGGAAAAGTACTGGCTCACAGGCATGCACCAATTCCCATGTTCTTACTCATTTCCTAAACTTTAAGCCTTATATAGCCAGCTACTCTGATGCTGTTAGGCTTCAGTTGTTTGCTTGGTTCTGGTTTTTTTGGTTGGTTGTTTTTTTTGTTTGTTTTTTTATTATTATTTTATTTTTGTTGTTGGGGGGTTTGTTGGCTTTTTGTTTGTTTTGCTTGGGGTTTTGGGCGTTTTTCTGTTTTTGTTTGTTGTTGGTTTTTTTTGGTGTTTTTTTTTTTTCTTGGTTCACTTTGTTTATAATTAGTAAAAAAACTAGCAAGTGTAGTGTTTCTAAACCCAAGAAAACCCATTCTGTTGGATCACTTATCCTTGAAATGAATTACACTTCACTGTTTTGCTGCAGGCTGTGGGGTACTCTTCAGGATTTTTTCAGAAAGGCTGGATGTGAGCATGTTGGAAATATTTCTTTCCCTCACTGATGGGCTGTTGATAAAAATGCTGGGGTCATACTGATAACGGTGTTACACGCGCTAATGTAAAGTGTGCAGCTTTCATAACAGAAACACCAAACTTGATGTCTATCTTTAAGTTAATTTTAGAAAAAGAAAAAAAGCTTAAGGTTAACTCTATATCCAGGGTAGAGTTTTTCCTGTAGTCTCCTGTGACTAAGAAATTGGGTCCAATTCCTCTGAAACATCTTGTAATTATGGTGTTCAGTGATGCTGCATTAATGACTGGGGGGAAAGATGGCAAAAATTTTGAAGATACTGGGTTTCTTCTAATAGCATAGACTGTTCTTGGTATAGGTTACTTAGTTCATAGCCTTGTTCCAGAATTTCTCCTAGGGAAAACTTTTCCTACTCCTGTCAGCTTTGCCTCTGCCTAGCAGCTGCAGCAATCTACCAGCCAACTACTTGTTTGCAGTGAAGCTGATGCGTGCTGCTGTACATGCAGACTTCTGAAGTGTGTGGGTGCAGAGTGCAACTTGGAAAAAAAAAATTGGAATTTTAACCTCCTTTGGAAAATTATTACAAAGGTTTGGCCCTTTTCGGAGGCCTTAGCATTTATTTTTGTAAAGAGTTTTCTAGAGCTAGGGGAAAAATCTGCTACAACAGCTGAAATGCTGTTGTCCGTGCTTGTTCTGGTCAGGGCAATACTAGCAGAGGATCTCTCTGATAGATTAAATCATAGGACACCGTGTAATATTTTTAATCAGGTATTTACAAACAAAACATGGTTCTGGTCATAGATTTAAAATAATTTATTTTTAAGCTTTTTTTCAGGTGTGTAAATGTGTAGGGGTCAGACTTTGAAACTACAGATTTATCATTTCAGACCGTCTTTGGGGCAGGAAGGCTATTGGAAGTGCCATTCAGTTTTGTTGTGAGAAATCCTACTAGTGAAAGTAATAAAAAACCAAAAGCCAAACTAAACACACTTTTCCTCACCCTGCTACCCTCCCCCATCCTCACCCCCTCCCTCCAAAAATAAAAGATGGGAGAGGTATGTGGAGAACTAAAATATTCCAGACAGTGTGGGGAAGGGAAAACTTTAAAACCTGAAATAGTTATCCACATCACATGCTTCACTTAACATTTCCATTTATCTCCTTGCCTTCCTCAAGGCTTCTGTGGAGTTTCTGATAATTGAGTGGAAAGCTGGTCTGTTTAAATACTTTCTGCATTCCTTAGTATGAAATAACTGTCTTGAGACACATGCAGAGCTGCTGCAGTGAAAATATTTCTCTCCATGTTGGGGATTTGATCACCTGAGATAAATGCTCTATTTTTGGATAAGATAAAGCAGCCAGTCAGAGTTTAGACAAGCCTTACATGTGCATGTTCCTGAGGTATCTAAATGTTATGGTAAAGTTTTGCTTTCTAGTTTTGACTAGATATTTTCTCAGGAGGCTGAAAAACTTTTGTACTGCTGCACATTCCACATGAGAACTTGGTCTTGGAAAGCAGACCCTTCCAAAAGGTGGAAAAAAATGCTTTCTCACAAAACTCTCAGCTGTGTGTCTTACCATAAAGGTTTCTGCCAGCTGTGGTCCTTGATTCATGTCTTCAGTGAAGGAATAAGTTGCGGGGGGGGAAAGGATTGAAGCCAGTATATGAGCTCAAACTCACTTCAAGGCTAGTCTTCCCTTCTGCTGCTTTTCAAGGTCTGGGGCTGGGTTTCAAGCATTCTTTAGTGGTGATTAGTCATTTCTATTGTTCAGCTCCTCCAAAACATGAATTTCCTTTCCATCGTTCTTTTTTCCTGTTCAAAGAGAAGCCAAAGCCTACTGGCAAGAAGCATTTCCTTTTTTTATTTTAGCAAGTCTGTAGGACCCTTTCAGAGTCTCATACCATCTTAATGAATACCACTGATTTGAAAATGCTGTTGTGTATACCAGTGTGCTGGAGTGGCAGGGCTCAGACCTTGGATCTAGTTTGATGGAGGGGCTTCTGAAGGGTTCCTCCTTGGCTGGTTCCCAGAGGGTAGTACTAGTCTTAGTAAGGATTGCTTCTGTGTCACTGTGAAACCTTTCTTCTCCTTTAAATGCAGGATCTAAAAGGATGCAAGAGTCTGTAAGATGTGACTCGGACTGTTTCACTTTCAGATCAGCAATGTCTCTTTGCTTTTATCATCCTGAGAGCTACCTGTCACGCTAAAATAAAAAAGGTAGAAATAGCTGAGTAACATGTTGCAGTTAAATGTAAATTTTGAGAGTTCACTCAATTCACCCTAGTTAAATTACGGTTCAAGGGTAGGGAGGATAAACATAAGATTATTGTGGGTGCAGTGCTTGTATATTACTTTACAGCAGTGATGTTTTAGTGACCATTTCAGTGTGTTGTTTTCTGATTTGAGGTGTTGCATTATCTTTATAAACAGTCAAGGAGAACAGTATTGTGTTTCCCAAACAAGATCATCCTTAAATGCCCAGAAAGAAAGAGAAGATTTGGGACGGGACACAAAAGAGAAGTTTTTGTGCCGGGCATAAGGAATTGAGAACTTGAAGGAGAGGAAAGCAAAAGTTTAAGTAACAGAGGTCTCTCTGAAAAGATCTCTCCTTGTACTTTTTTACTTGCACCTGTTTTGAGATGATCCTTTGTGTATGGAGACAATGAACTATAGTGAGGTACTGTGTACCTTAAAAAATAAGGCTCAGTTAGTTTCTCAGTTGCATGCTCTTTTGAAAACACAAACAGTTCTTCAGGTGAAGGTGATGAATACTTCAATCATGAGCATCATGCCTTGCATGGTGCTGTGTTGTGAGAGCTGGTATGTAGGATTTAGTACGAAAGAAGTGATGGAATGCTGCTTACCAGAGATATATTTCTCAGACTGTTTCCCAGACTGGACGTGTTTAAGGACCTCTTGTTCAACTTGTTAATGCCTTAATCCTCCTCCCTACTTTAGGTGCATGCTATGACAGGACTTGGGAGTTCGGCACCCCAGAGCTGTGCCTGAATTTTTAGCAGGCTGAAACATTTGCTTTGCAGAAAGCAAGTGATTATATGAATGATATATAGAAAACAAAGAAGAAAACAAAACCAGTTTGGAATTAATGTGAAGTCTCCACTCCCATGGCATGAAAGCACACTTAGGAGACTTAAAAAAGGTATTATGTCCAGGACGTAACTTTTATCTGAGTAAATGTAGAACTACATTATTATCTGAAAAGGGAACTTGCCTGAATGAGTTGGATAGACTGGGGATCTGCACATAGAAAGAAATTATTTGAAAGAGAAATGACTTTGAAGCTGTAGTTACCAGCCTGCTGTGAGCGTTTGAACTGCTTTGAGGTGTGTATGCAAAAGGTACTTCTGTGACTGTATAACAAGAGTCCAGTGACAACTCAGGGCTGCTAAAATGTATGGCCCTTCCCTTTTTTTTGTGCCTACCTGATCATGCTGGCACAATGAGGTAGTGAAAATCACAACTAAACAAAGATCAGTTAGGATGAAAACTGACAGTTTACATGGGCTTTTTTTCAGCTGGATTGCTTCTAAAAACTCAAGAATGTTAAACACCTACTTGATTTTTGTATTTTTAGATGTGCTAGAAGTCAACTAAGAGACAAGATGTGCATACCAAGGCTTGACAGGCTCAGATTCTTACATTTGGGTTTTGTCAGCCCTGCTTGGAGAGAAGTAAAGCTTTCACAAATTATTTTATCTCAGGTTGTTCCTTCACATCACTCAGATTTCTGAGAGGTAGGCATGAAAGACAAGGAACTGAAGAGGAGTTCATAGAGGAGGTGAGGCAGAGTACGCATGAAAATGTTTCTGTTACAGCTTGGAATAGTTCACGAACTGTCTCAAGTCCCAAATCATTGGTACGCAAAAGTTTGTTTTTTGGAATCGTCCACAGGACGTGATGATTTTTGGAATTAATAGAGCCTAGGTTATATTTTTTTTTTGTTCAAGACATGATTCCACTGTCATTTGAAATATTGCTGACCTCTAAAGGACCGAGCCTGTTCTACTGGACCATGATTTATGTGCATCAAGGACAGCACTAGATGCCTTTACATCAAGCAACCAAAGCTTTGAATTTAAGTGAAGCACTTGATCCATCCCTGTAGCTCACATGAATGCTTTTATCTTGTTGTGCTTCCCATTTCAAGGAATTCTGTTCTGCCTATATTGATGTGGCATCTGAAGGTTTCTTCTAAGTGGTAAATTATTAGTCTAATAGGACCTTGAAATTCTGTTCATAAAAGAAGAAAATCAACTAGGAAAAGAAGTCTTAAGTCTGCATGAAAATTCATTCTAGACTTGGCATTGATTTACTAAACTAAAAGAAGCTCCTGTTACATTTTTGTTCCTTCATTGATGCAAATCTTGTTTCTAAATGAACCTGTGTGAAAAGCAGACTGGTAGATGTGCAGGCTAGAACTGGATTTGCATTCTTTCTGTATGAATGTAACTTTTTTTATATTCACACTGAGTAATGAAAAATACCTTGTTTCAAGATTCAGGAGATGTTAGAAGTATAGTCTGCAAGCATTACTGAGGGATTTCTCTTCCATGTTCTTAATAGTTACTGAGCTAATTTTAGAAGTGTGTGGCACTGAAGACTTTAGGTGCAGCTACTACTGGGCCATGTTCTTCCTGTATAGTGCCTTTTTTGGAAAGTCATGAGAGGCAGCAGATGTGGTATCAACCACTAACCTGTCCTGGAAATAGTGATGGGTAGTGCCACAGCGTGCCGTACATCTGCATCAAGGTGTTGTGCCATGGATCATGGAAACTGCTTTCCGTGCTGGGTGGGTCTCACCTTACCTGGAGTGAGCAGCTCTTCTGTGACAGGGATCCTGCTGGTCTGTCAGCTTTGAGGAGATTTAGTGCTGAAATACCACAGGACAAAGTGGCACAAACACTCTGAACTGGTTTGTTAGAAGAGCACCAATGCATCACCATCTGTGTGCTGTGTGTGTACTGCAGTGGCCTGGGAGGCTCGGGGCTGTGCGGGCAAGGGCACACCCACTGCCTCTGGCCCTGCAGCTGCCAGGGCAGGCTGGGCTCCTGTCCTGCACCCAGGAGTCTGGAAGGAGAGCCCATCTGTCAGAAACAGGGAACAACTCAAACCCTTTTGTTAGACTGATACGGATATAGCTGTGGTTCCAGTGGTTACAGAGTTTGAAACAGTGAGTCTTGGACTGTAGGTGTAGCTTTTGTTCTTGTTGTTATGTGGATTACTGCTGTGATTTCTAAAATACAAGTTGTCCAGGATGTATTCCGGCTTCTCAAAAACAGGATGTATTATTGTTCTCCAAATTCTTGGGATTTTTTTTTTTTTTTCGCTGCATGCTTGGCCTCCTCACAATGAAAGTGTCTCAAGCATTACTGAAGGGGCATCTTCTTTTGAAAGGATTTTAGTAGTTTCTCTTCAGGAACTTTTGCACTTCCTTTGACTTTCATTGATACAGTTACTGTACAGGATGATAGGTTAACATTAACTAAAAAAAAAAAGGAATTACTTCCTGGGGTTAATGACTACTGTTCCATTGCTGTTTTCATATAGTAGGAGAGCCGTGATGTTCCCATGGATTTTCCCATCTTCATATCTAAAATTGATTTTGTTGTTTATCAGTGCTTTATTTGAGCAGGATACTTTGCCAGCTTATAATAGAAAGTAAGCAGTTGGCTGTACAGGGAAAAATATACCTGTGATAATCTGCTGTGACTCCTCCTGTAGATCATGTGCAGTATTGAACTGGTAAACAACTCTTTCCAGGTAGTGTTTTTTATTTTCCCCAGAACAGGAAAAACTGCAGGTTAGCAGATATTCTGCATGTTTCTGAACATGCCAACCTCAGCATATGTGTATATATACACTGTTATTTACTATCCGTTTTCAGACTTCTGTTGAGCATCAAACTGCTGAATAACAGTTTGCATTTGGCTTTGGCCTCTCATACTGGAGAATGGCTTTTGATAACCCCAACAACAACAAAAAAGCTACCCCTCCTAACTTGAAGATGTTTTAACTTTTTTGAAGTATTTCTTGGCAGGATATTTATTGGAAACTTGCTTGTTGATGATATGTAAAGTTGGGGTGAACTGTTTAGACTGTGCCATGTGATTGCTGTTGTTGAATGTAAGGATGTACAGATTGAAAATGTCTATTCGTTTCTTTTGTCATTACTAGAAGTCAGTGGGTTCTGTGACTATTTTGTAGTACTTTTATAGACAGACAAGCTTGTAAAATTTTCTGGTGCTCTATAGCAAAGAATACCTCAATCTTGCTTAAAAAGCATGTGACAGGACAAGGGGGAGTGGCTTTAAACTGAAAGAGAGTGGGCTTAGATTAGATATTAGGAAGAAACTCTTTACTGTGAGGGAGGTGAAGCACTAGAAGAGATTGCTCAGAGAAGTTGTGGATTCCCCCTTCCTGGAAGTGTTCAAGGCCAGGTTGGATGGGGCTTTGAACAACCTGGTCTTGTAGAAGGTGTCCCTGCCCATGGCAGGGAGAGTGGAGCTAGGTGATTTTTATGTCCCTTCCAGTCCGTGCTGTTCTATGATTCTGTCTTGCCTGAACTTCTGTGTTGGTGGGATGTTGCTGTATGTGCACTTGACCTAAGGAAACTGAGATTTTGTAAAACAGGTAATCGTGCTGAAATTTTGGATTGACTGGATTTTTATCTCTTTCTGCAGAAAAAAAAATGTTGCATGTAGCCTTCTGAAAGGAAAATGGACAGTTGTATAGTGGGAACACCAGTTACACATATTTGACAGGACTGATACAAAAGGCACAATTATTTGAGCAGAGAGACTCATTCTGGCCCAACTATCCCCAGCCTCTTAACCGCAAGGAGTGCAATGTGCTTGATTAAGTCTCCTAGAATATGTATGATAATCCAGGACTGCTGGAAAACTCACTTTTGGTCGTGTAATAGAATCATAGGCCTGGCATCTTGAGGCATTTTTGTAGTAAAAAGTTATCTATGTGGAGTGAATTCTATGTGATACATTTTTTTAATCATCTTTTGGAATGCTCTCTTTCTGACTCAATTTTGACTTCTATAACAGCTGCAGATTCTGTCCAGTGTTCTCACTTCCATAATAAATATAACTTCAACTGTCTGCAAAAGTTATTTCTGTTAGAATAGCGCTCATTTGTATTACAGCGATGCATTTCCCTGAGATGACATAGTTTTTCATACAAATGGAAGTAAACAATGTCAGTTGCTGTAGAAAAATGGGCAATGGAGTAGCTGTGAAATATAGTATTTAGCAAATTCCATTGCTTAGATGAATCCATTATTTTTTTAATCTGTTGTCTTCTGTCTAGCATTATGTTGAACCTGATGTGAATCTCACCCAGCTTGGAAGCAGCTGAATTTATGTACTGCAGCTGGAATCCAATAGTGAGAGAGTTTATTTGTTTATTTTAGATGAAAACTGGGATGACGACCAGCTTCTTGGATTTGAACCATGCAATGAAAACCTTATAACAGGTTGTAACATAATCAACGGGAAATGTGAATGTGACACCATTCGGACCTGTAATAATCCCTTTGAATTTCCAAGCCGGGATACTTGTCTGTCAGCCTTAAAAAGGATTGAAGGTAAGCACTTGTCTTCAGTAATTCAGAGTTAGTAATTTTTTCTGTGTAGTTGATGAAAAACTAGAGTCTAGTTTGATACGTTTTAGGATGACTTGCATAGTTTCAGATACACGTGGTCTTGTACTTTTCAGAAAAGAGGTGTATGTTTTGAAGGAAGATAGTACCTCGGTAAGCTTAGCATTCCAAATGCTGAAGTTTAAGAATGGAAGCTAATACTTTGTGATTTGTGTGCTACGATGTTTGTAGGTGTTAAGACTAAATGGTTCTGTTTGTAGTTTGTGGTAGCTACCTTGGCATATCTTTAGCTGTAAAGCAGTGTGAAATACTCTCTTTAGATGTATTAATGTGATTGAACCATGAATAAATGCAGTGGATTTTAATAGTAAAGGTCTAGAAATAGAAGTAGGTGTTGATTATACTTGTATCTTTCATTATATGAATGCATGAATTGCTGTTTTCTTTAAGTTTATGTAATGTAACATTACCTTAATGCTCATATTTTACAGTTTATATGTTCCTTTGAATAGATTTGCATTAGGCCTCATATGTTTATGTTTCTGCATACATCCATGTTTGTTTTGGTTTGGTTTTGGGGGGTGGTTTTTTCAGGTTTTTGTTGTTTTTCTTGGTTGTTGTTTGTGGGGGGGTGGGTTTGTTGTTGTTGTTGCATATGGCTGGACTGGAAATGAGTTGGCTCAAATATATCCAGCTGGAATTAAATTTCCATGGTGTATTTCTAGGATTGTTTTGAACAGTTATCAAAGGAGAGATCTTGGACCCTTTCTATAATGCTGTAATTACTGTTTATTCTCCAGAGTGTTCAGGAACATGCAAAAGTAGATTAGTGGTGTGGACATGCTTAAAGTCTACTTTAAACCAATATTTAAAGTCATATTGCAGAAGTGAATGTATTTGTAAGGCTACTGACCACATTTAAAGTTACTAACTTTGAGCTAAGGAAGTGGGATATGACGTCATCTGTCATATTTCTTTTGTGATAAAAAAATTGTTTTCAAGCCACACACTTTAAACAAGGAGATCTTATGAGAAACTGCGGAAACATACTCATAATCTTTGGTCATGATGTTGCCCACTAAAGGCATGCAAGTGCTTTGTTTGGGCTTAATGTGGGATTTTTTTTAGTTCTAGGAAGAGCAGAGGCAGAATCTTTGATCTTTTGTTGCTGTAGTAGTGGGCAGTAACATATATGGGTTCTTAAGGATTCTTACTCACCAGTTCTTTTTTAACTTGTGAATGTGTGACTAAGTCTGTAGTAGTTCAGCAGGACTCCATTGGCATGACAATTCATCAAGTGCTTAACTTGCTATGAAAATCTGCTGTAGGTTGCCTTTTTGTACTCTGCAGCCTCGGAAGAAATGGGCTTAGTTTGTGGAATGGCATAGCTAAAGCAGGTTGCTTCTTTGAGTCATTTGCAATCTCTTGTTTCAGCTAAATTTCCATTTTGAAAGGGATAGCATTTTATACTTAGCCATGATAACAATAATCTGTGTAAACTGTTTTGTATAAGAGCAACGGTCTAGTTACTTTTTCAGAGATGTAATTTTTTTCCTTTTATTTTTTTTTTTTGTTTGTTTTGTTTTCTTGAGGAGTGGAGAAAGTGTTCTTCCAAAATGTCAGACTACAGAGCATCAGTAGCTGTGCTTAGGGGCTGTTGTTGTTTGTAATCTTTCACAGGTGTGAAGGATGGCTGATGCAAATGTTGAAAGTACAGTGGGACCCTTAAATACCATAAATCTTCAGTTACAACTTCAGTGTTATAAAAGTCCAGTTTTTACTTATAAGAGAGTGAATTTCCATTTGCATCCTTAGGCTATCAAACTGTACCACTGAGTGATGTTGGAAGTTAAATCCCTTTGCATTTCCTAATAGATGGGCAGAAGTCATAATGTAACTTTGGTTTCTGCATTTTGACAGCTGTAGTCTGTCAGATCTTCTTACTGTGTCTTACACTGTAAATGCTTATTCCCTCTTTCTCCAACTAGGATTCGTAATTGAATGCTAACTGCTTACGGAGTTTGTTTCTTTAAATGCATTAGTTCTTGTTTTGGTAATTAAAACCAAAGTAATGCTTCATCCTGAACCTAAACTAATGGAAAAGAAGAATAACTTTTTTCCACTAGTGCTTGCCACGTCCCTGTTTGCTAAGCAAGCCAAGTCTCTTAGGTAAAATGGAATAGACACTTTTGTGTGTCTGAGCCAGTATTTGCTGTTTGAATATTTCAGGCTTTCAAAGTTTAACAGTCTGAAAGTGGAATTCATCCATTTGGAAAGTCCACCTGAAACATGGTTTAGGTAGTATGCAAACCAGAGGGCTCTCTGAGCATGTTAAAAAAACCAGAGAAATCTTTGTTTCTTTAAGGCAAGCTAAATCTCAAACTGTAGTGTCATGTAAAAAGGGATGATTCATAAGATCGGTTAAATATGTCAAATTAAGATTTTCCTGAAATTCAAAGTACTGATGTATACTTCATTCTTTTGGCTTTTCTGTTAAAGATAATAGCAGGAAGATTTGCAAGTAGTAATTTGAATCTTTAAATACTCTAATAGAACCTGTTGCCATGGAAAGTGGGACCAAAGGAGGGTAGTCTAACTTCCCTCTCCTCACTACACTTCGCATGGATAGTAAAATACACAGTGTGATTAAAAAGACACAAGCTGAGCACCTGAATGATGGATACACCATAAGCAGAGTTTCTGAAGAAATCTGAGACAAAAAGTGCCACTAAGCAGGCACATGTTTTCTTCTTTGAGCATATAACACAATTGAAAATATTTTGTGTTGTTCAGTGAAGCGGCACTCTGCAAGACTTTTGATATTCATTATTAGTTTGTGTATCATTCACATGTTGATGTACTTCTGTAACACAACTGGAGGAAGGGAAAGTACTCAACCCCTTCCTGCTGAGCGGAAGAATGGGTAAGGTAGCTAGGTAACTTTCCTTCAAAGTGTGAAGATAATTGGGAAGGAGGAAGGTCCTTCCTATCAAGGGAATTTATTTTGTTGATGACAATATTGTTATTAAAGCACAGATGAAATAAATTTATAATTTTACAGAATATGTGACAAATTGGAACCTAGAAAATCACTATAGCCCCCTTTCTTTTGTTGGAATTTTTTGTTGTTTCCTTGAAAGAAGGAAAGGTGCAGTTAGTCTGCCCTAACTGTACTAAGTATACATATGTCCACTGTCAGGAGGTGCTGGGGCTAATGCATAACGTTACCTCTATCAACCTCCACAGCTCTCTGAAAGCCTGCAGGTAAGGAATCTGTTGTGTAAATAAAACCTGATAAATAACAGTGAGCTGAAATCTGGAGTCCCATTTTCAGAATATGCTGAGGGATTGGTATCTTTTGCATATACTTCATTTTCTTGTGTCTTTTTGTGCTCACACCTTCCTTTTCCTTTACAGTTATCTTCCATCTTTATCTAGTTTGTCTTATACTTTAGCTTTTCAGGCCATGTGTGGTCTTCCCTTCCGGGCTTGATTTCGGTTCTAGCTTTTTTACTCTGCTAACCCCAAGTTTTCTTTTGTTAGCTTTATGTAGGGTCTTTCTTGCCCTGTTGGCTCGTGTCTGCCTGCCTTCCTGGCTTCCTCGTATTTCATTACACCTTTACCTTTCTCTGTCTCCTTTTCTTGTTTTCTTTGCCTACCTGTTGCATTCTGTTTGCCCCCCAGTTCACTTAAAGCAACTTATTTTGTCTTTCCTGAAATCAGGCTGCATGGGCTCTAATGTCATGTCATTTAGATGTCATTGAGAGTGCCTAAAGCCATGTTCTTTATTTTGGCTCCCTGAATCTTGCTGTACCCTGTTCTGGGGAAACTTGTAATTAGAACAGCTTTTTTAATCTCTACTCAAATATATGTAACCTCTCTAAGTGTGGCGATGTCTGTTTACAACTAAGTATGGCGAGGCTAAAATGCAGTCTCAGTAATGCAGGCACCAAAGGCAGTTGTCATCCCCACCCTTTGCCCTTGTTTTCCTGGGAAACAGTAGGATTAGATACATTTGAAAAGATTGGTTTTGTCATAGAACTTGGTACCTAACTTTTCTCCAATTTTCATGTAGACGTGGTGCAGATATTCAGAGTGTTGTTACTTCAACAGATTAGCATAAAGCGTAAAGCATTTTTATACCTCAGAGATCTCTTCAAATTCAATTACCAGGCTTGAAGTGCTTGTTTCTCTACATGGTTTTGTAGAGAAGGTTTATATAGAGACTATGATCCTGCTATGAGGAAATGCAGACTTTGGGAACTAGAAAAAAGCTATCTGGAAAAGCTATTGCATGCTATAATATTAATAATAATAGTAATAATAGATTCCTGTGTTGGGGTGATTTTTATTTTTGTTGTTATTGTTTAAAATGCTTTTTGTTATTGTCTTGATGAGTGCCTGCTCTGATATGGTTCAGGAAATCCTGTGTTCTTGAGCTTGGAAAGCTTGTTTCTATTTGGGAGACTGCTAATGATGACAGCTTGGTTGAACTTGGACTGCTGGAGTGGACTGTGAAAAATGTGGCCAGAGGTTGGAAAGTGATGAGATGCCTGCTGTCTGCTGAGCCACAGTAACAGGCAGGAGTCTAATAAGCTGTGTCTGTGCATTCTTGCAGTCATGATCTGCGAAGAATTAGCTACAGATGTGTGAGATACTGGTGATTGTGGGTGAGGGAAGTAAAAGAGGAAGTAATTTTTTTTTTTTTATTGAGATAAATTAGTAGGGTATTGATAGGTAGTAGCATTGAAAACTTGTAATGTAGTCCAGTTAGCGCAGAATCTAGTTTCAAAGACTGTATTTCAGTCCTGGGATCTTCGGCTTTCTCTCCCTCTATGCCTGAGGGGCACCAATTCAGATAGCCCAGCAGAGTTTCAAAGAACAGAAGCCAAAGGATGTTCTTCAGCCTGCTCCTCCTCTTGTGCGCTCTCATGAGCTGCTTCTTCAGAGGCACCATTAGGTCTTCGCAATGATAGGTGTTCTGGCAGAAAACTTTTTTTAAGAAGTGAGCTATTTCCTTCTCCCTCTGGGAAGTGAGGGGAAAGCTGTGGATGAGCAGGGGGAAAGTTGTGGGTCACAGGCATCCAGTCTTTCTCTAGGTGGATTGTACTTAAAGTTGGGTTTTCTCCAACTGGATTTACTAAAAACTTCAGTCTGCAGATTATTTCAAAGATAAGTGTTTGCTTTTATAATACCAGGCACTGATGTGACACAGACAAACTTGTTTTCCAGAGAGAGTGTAAGTTCATCAGTCGTAGCAATGATGGTGGTTTTGTCTTCCAGGTTCTGTGTGCACTTGAGCTTTAAGGGGAGAAACAACTTGCCTTTATCAGTTGTACTCTACCAAAACCATAACCATTTTCCATGTCAAAGTCAAACACAGTCTTTATTCAGAAAAAACGTGAAGGATAGAATTTGTACCTTTTTTTATGAAAGATGCGATTCATGCTCTAGGTAAACAAACCCTTCACTTGCATCTCTGTATGCATGTAAAACCTGCTGCTTATACTAAGTTTTTGAGTTTGTTATTTTAAGAGTTGCTTCTTGGTTAACTATCTTGCACCTTTCTGAGAAATTCACTGTTGTCCTTCATAGGTGAAAGGAAAAGGCCTTTTCAAGTTGCTGGTATCTATTAAGCTCGTTTATTGCAACACACTCCTTGCATTCCATTATTTTTTTACATGTAACTGAATAACTTTATGCTGATAAATGTTGCAATACCTGTTAGACCAGTCCTGGAATAACAAATATGAGAGGGTAATTTTATTCTAAATGCTTGTTTGGTTGTTGTTAAGTCTGATTTT
>JAWWMP010000116.1:34604436-34685823 GCA_035047865.1 Dendrocincla tyrannina | reverse complement strand
GTTAAACTTCACTTGTGTGGTCTTAGTGGCTGAATTGAAAAACTAGAAGAGAGTAGATTCTATACTGGCTTATCAAGCAAGGAGGGGAGTGTAATACTTTCAAATGTGCTTAATCTGATATGCTTTCCATTCTCTTTGCACAACAATTAACGTATGTTTTTGCTCAAATAACTCAACTTTGAAGGTTGGCATGTGTTTGCAATAAGGAATGCAGTTGTGGCAGAGATCCAGATTTTACCCTTGAACATGCTTGTGAGAGCCAAGTCAGTGCATTTGAAGGCAAAATTTCACATGAAACACAGAGGAAAACAGCAGTATAACTTCTGGGCCTTTTTCCTGAATGCATAGAGAACAGAAGGAAAAAAACCAAAACCAAACATTTAATATGGAAGTAATGTGGTTTAGGAATATTAATATAAACTTAAATATAGAAAGAAATTTTCAAAAACAAAAAGGGAAGAGAACTTGATCATTAATTGATGGGAGAGTTTTGTGACATTGGCACAACTGGCAGTGTAGTTGCTTTCACAGCATGACAGCATGGTGTTAAATTTGCAGGACTTGTCACTTTTCTGATGCTAATTCCTCAGAGAACTGCTCCCTGAAAGGAAATATGATCTTTTTCTAATGTATTGGCTCTTCTTAGCAAGTCCTATTTTTAAGATGAGTTGTCATACAGACAACATCTGTGCCATGAAATTTCAACTAACCAGAGGAAAACCTTGTAGAAGTTTCAGAAAGATATCAAAAGGGAAAACTGACTTTCATATTTCTATATTGATGTGGCTGGATACCTAATTTTAGGCTTAATTAGATTATGAATAATGCAGTTTGTATTAATGGGGGAAAAGCTGCATTGCAGGAGGGAAGGTTAAGTAAAGAACACAAAACTGAGCAGCTGGGTAAAAACCCCTAAAGTGTTAGCATTACTTACAATTGTAATTACTTACAATTGTAGCTAATGCTGTATCTTCTGTATTTTTCTTGCTATTTTATGTAAATGTGTGGTGTTTTTACTGTGTAGTAACTGAGCTTATTGCCTTGCTGTGCTGCACTTGCTCATGTGAGCTGCTGTACAGGTGCCATGCCTGCCTTTCCTTCTACTTCATCCAAATCCTTGGGTATTTAATGCTTATGGAGAGAGTATTGGATCTTCCATTTGTGATACTTCAGTTTCCTTCTAATTTGCAGTTTTTGAGATTGCTGTAGACAAAAATGTAACCTTAACTGTAGGCCCTGGAATAGTACTGTGTGACAAATGCCTCCTATAAAGCTAGCAGTCAGATGTGGATGGTCAAAGCAGGGTTGTTCCTAGAGACAAAGGAGCATTCTTCCAGCCTTTTTCTGTTTCTAATGCTTACCTGCATTCATCTGAAACTGAATACAAGATAACTGATTGTACCTGGAGCCTCTATGAGAGCAGCAAAAGAACAGGGCAGGTATCTTACAACTGCTAAGAGCTTGCTCTTGATAAATTCAGTGCTTCCCAGATGTCTTTTTTTTCCCATGTTGGCAAAGTAGGCTGTGCTGAAGCATGTCTGCTTTAACTGTAGTGGCGAGTTACAGGTTTTAATGAATGCTTGACCTTTTGTTTAAGTTGAGGAAGAGAGTGAAAATGGAGCAGGTGACTTTTAGCAGAACGCTTCCAGATGCAGTGTTGATTTTAAGGATCAAAAGTTATCTACACGTGACAGGAGAGACCTGAGCAAAGATCTCAAATTGAATGGTGTGTAAACATTAGGTTAATGTTGCATAGTTGCAGGGAGCTATATTCCTGTGGCTGGGTCACAGGTCTTGTTTTGACAGGGCAAGTTTTGTTTGGATATATGCAGCATTGATACTGACAGAGATAACTGAGTGTCGAATGAATGTATCCAGTGATAGTGGTATCAATGACATACAGGTCAATATGACAATTTTAGTATGATAGTTATGTCTCTATAAATAATGAGAAACAGTTTATTGTGAAATGAAGTTGATTTTTTTTTTTGTTTGATCACTTTCAGTAACTTCACAGTTGTCTCTTTAGATAAATGGTATACCAATATTTTGTGATTCTGGATGGTTGTATAGCATGGTGACAAGCTACTTTAGCTCTTTGTCTCCAAATTTAGGCCTTGAAATTGTGATGGTGTTACTCTCTAAATAGAACAAATACTATGCAGCTTCCATATCATCAGACTAATTTTTCTTTGCAATAGAATGAAGCATTACTAGCAGAGTATTTGTCTCTAAAATGGATGGATGGAAACTAGAATTGAAGTAAGACCCTGTGAACCAGTTGGGTCTTAGAGAAATTTCGGTGAAGTTGCATAATCCCCTTCAGAGGTTGGAAGGTGGAAGGGGAAAGGAGCAAAAGAGTAGTGTTTCTGAAAAAATTCCATTAGCTGTTCTTCAGAATACACTGTAGGTAGGATGCTTAATAAGCTTGGTTTGCCCTGGCAACTTATCAGTAGTGCAAGAATACTCATATAGCTGTTCTAACAGTACCCTTTTCAAGATACATGAAAGTTTAGCTCAGTCCAAATTAAATATTACAAAAAATATGTATGAGCCCGTTCATCTGTATTCATTACTAGAAGACTGCACACTTCTTCCTCTCCATATACAAAAGCACTTTCTAATTAATACAGTAATAAAAGATAGCCCTATGAAATAATTTGCAAATGTAAAGCTTTTGCTCTGTTAGAAAGCAAAATTATTATTTGCCATGGAGTTGTGATATTAGCGTGATAAGAAAACAAAATTATTCCCCAACCAAATGTATGTTTGGTTAGTTGTTTTGTTGAATTTTGTTGCAATTGTTATAATACTTAGTGTTCTGCACATTAACTTACATAATATGGGACCTGATACTGTTGGCTTTTCTATGTTGGCACTTCACTGTTGGCTTTTCTATGCTGGCAAATGCAGGGAAATTTTATTTACTGGTCAAACCTTTGGGGTCAGGCTGAGCTCCTGCCCCCATTGCCTTCAGCCTCAGATTCTGCTCAGGACTGCTGCAAGCAGTGGTGCTGATGTGTGGGGAAGGAGTTTCTGGTTTGCTTCCACATTCATCAGAAGTGTATCAGAGACTTCAACATAAACCTCTGGGAAATAATGTTGTGATCAGGATACTGTCCTGGATCTGTCATGGGGTTGTGCATTGAGCATTCGCATCATTTGCTTCGTTAGTTGATCTGGTTTAGTGTGTGTTGTTGTGAATCATTTCAAATAGAAGACTTGGCCTGCTTCTCTTCCTCTTCCTTCTTTCCATTTTTTTTGTCTACTTTCAGTGACCTTAGGAGTGGAATGTTTTGTCTGAGACCGTTTTTCTTTCTTAGAACTGGCAAAGTTTCCTTCTATGGCAAGTGATACCTCATAGGTCTTGCTGGGAGGCACCTCTCTAGTAAACTGTCCTTTTATTATTAATGGGTGTGAGTGTTTATCTGATAGAGGTACACCTGTGGAGAATATCCTTGCTGTTATAGCAATTAGAAAATCACATCTGAATCCCTTTTAGATATGTGGCTAACTACTTCTCATCTCCCCAAGGGGTTGGATGGAACATTTTTTTTTATGTGACTTTGCATTATTAAACTTAGTTTCCCAAGTTACCAGACCTTACTAATTTAGTAGCATTAAGTCTAGCTGAATGCCATGTGGCAAATCTGTAGTCTATCCTTCCCCTTTAAAAGAGGAGGGATGGGTAGAGGGGGAAAGTGTGCAAAACCATTTCAGGTTTTCCTGTAGCCATAATTGCTTCAGTCTAATTAGCTGTAGTCTGTCACTGACAGGCTGTTCTAATGATCTAGGAAGTTTTATTCTGATCTTATTCCTTCTGTTGCCCTTTTATGTTCAAAATGAGCAGGTGTTGCTTGATTGTACCCTCTTGACCCCCAGAAGAAAATTCTGCATGAAACTTATTTAAAAAAAAAAAAATTCTCTTACAAAGACATCCAGTAAGACATCCCAAGGCGTGTTATCAGGGCTACAGCTGACAGTATAAGCAAACATCCAAATGTCTGTTTAAGGGTGTGGGAACCACCTAACTGTAAATGGCTTTTCAGGACTAAGTTCCACCTCTCCTGGTGACTTTGCAGTGAGGTGGTACTCTGACCACTATGCTTAGCTGCTGGTCCTGTGTGTAGGAGGTACATGTGTGTCCCTTATGGATGCTTAAAAATAAAATACCTGCTCTCCAAATACTGGGACATCTGTCCATCACTGTCAGTATAAACTTTTCAGGCATGAGCTTTCATTTTAGTTATTGATAAAGGATTCATCTACACAGATACTTGGGGAGAGAGTGGGTCTCTTATTTGTGAAGCCTGACCTTGAGACTGAATGGACTTCTCAAAAGAAAACACAACAAAAGTCTTTTCTAGCCTCAGTGCTGGTGAAAGATAGCTCTACCCTTTCCTGAATTCCTGCATATGTTCTCTTCCCTGTTCTGGATTCCCTCTAGTGTTCTATGTTCAAAGTATTTTTTAAGTTCTTGCTGTTAAAATCCAAGAAAACTTTTCCTCATTCATCAAGTAACTAACTTCATCAACGTATGCAAAGTAGCTTGTCTAGAATCAGATGTTATGTAAATTCTGCCTTTCTGTCCAGAAGAGGTAAAGCTTTCAATAACTCTTAGCTTCAGTTAGAAAGAGAAAAATGGTACTTTTTTATGTTTTAGAGACATGTAAAAATTGTTGTCATAGTGACAAACCAATCTATATAATTTAAGGTGCTAGAATTGAAATAATTTGTCAGATACATATGCCAAAATCACAGCTTCTATAAACGACTACACTAATAATGTTAAATGTTAAACATATTTGACAGTAGCATATAACTTTAGAAGGACAAGGAAAACACTCTCCTGATTTAAACAAACAAGCATAATAAAAACCCCAAACTGAAAACTTAAATCTGCTTTTGACCCCCGGTTAGGAGGTGCAGTCTTATACAGCAGCAGGGGAAATGCCTGACATTCTAGCCATGTGAGCTGGGGCTTCCAGCCCTTTTGGCACACTTACACGTGTAGGTCTGATGTCTTTTCAGTTGTCATTGCAGGCTTCTTACAGAAGTGAATAGGGAACACAGTAATGCCAAAACCAATGTGTTTCATCTTTCTGTAATATGTATTAATTGCTTTGTGGGAATTTGGAACCCAAGTTCCTAAACTCTTGTTCATTTTTAGAAGCCAGGATAGAATACTAGTATTAAGATTTTACAACTTTAGTAAAAATAATATATTTTTTTTAAAAGCTGATATAGATGCTTCTGAAGAAAACCACTTCAAACATCAAAAATTGTTGAATAATCTTGTGACTGATATACCATCCTAGAATGATGGATAGAAAACAGGTTGTAAAATAAGTCTGTTAAACAAACTTTTCTAATTATTGAGCTGTTGTAGTTTGTGGGCAATGTGGGTATTCCTTACCTGGGTAGATCATATGTAACAGAAAACTAAAATAACCATCTGGATGCTGTTGCTTTTCAGAAGTCTTGTGCTTTGTACTGACATGTCGGCCATAGAGTTAGAATGTGTGCTTTAGTCTGTGACATTGTTCTGAGCATCAAGTCTTTACCACGGTGCAAGCCTCTGCTGGGGCTTTGATGTCCTGCAACATAGAAATACTGGGTAGAAGGACAAGCAGCTGGAGCTGGAGAGCTATTTGAAGTTAAATGCTGTGTGTCCTTGAACTGGATCTGTCCCTGAACAAGATGCTGGCAGCAGCCAAGTCATGAGTAAGAAGAGCAGAGTAAGGCGGGACTCCTCATCCCAGCTTTACTAGAAGTTGAAAACTCCAAGTAAGCCAAGCTAGATCAAACTGGTGTGGAGAGTGTAGGTGGGTGTGAAGAAAGGGGCCAGCATAGGGAGATGGGAGCAGGGAGGGAAGGAAAAGGGAAAGAAACACCCATCTGTTTTTTCCTGACCATCTCCTTCTAGTGTTGGAGAGTTAAAATGCTTAATGGATCAGCAAGCTAATGATGTTTGTGTGACAATAGGTGTGTTAAACAAGAAACTGAGTATTTCAGGAAACTAGATTTTTGGGAGAGAATACAAGTAACTGAGGGTGGATGGAACTTGGAGCCCCACTCAAAGGTTGTATCTGGGTAGCAGGACTCTGTTCATTATAAAGAAACAGGTGATCTGACTGGTTCATCGATAGGTCTGGAGCTCTAATGAACCTAATGAACGAGTCTGTGGTGCAGGAGGAAATGATGAGAGGAGAAATTATTGCCTCTATCAACATCTAAAGTGTGCAAATTTAGAACTTTTTATTACTACATAAGGTTATTCTAACTATATGAAAATTTGTCTTTTTTTTAAAGTGTGTTTACTTAGTCTTTTTCAAAACTCTGTAGCATGTTACTGAGATTCCCAAACCAGGTCTAGAGGGGCTAGCACCATATAAAGAGATGGTACACATTGGTACTACCTGAAAACAGCATACTCTCTCCTTTGTTACTGTTTGAGGCAAGCTGTTTATTGAAATGAAAGATAAGTAAGGACTCTAGTTAACATCTGATTAACAATCCCTTATGAGGATTGTCCTGTGTGAGAGGATATGATTTATTACTGTATTCTGCAGGTTGCTTAGGTTGCAGATGAGTTTTGACAGAGCTTTTCAATATCAATGTGAAGTGAGACTAAGCAGAACTTGAAAACTGACATAAAGCTGTATCTTCGCAATAACACATCCCTAACTTCATTTGAATGACACTGTAATGTTCCAGTAATGTGAGTAGCTCTCTTACATGTAGAGCAGAGTGTGAGTGCTCACTGTAAGAAAGCCTTACACTTTTTGTTCGCCACCACTGGTTTGGTTCAGAAAGCTGCAGACAGAAGATGTCTGCAGCTGACTTTTACTCCTGCATTTGTGAAGCATTGCTTTGCCAGTAATTTATTCCAATAGCGTCTGTTTTCCTTCTCAGTCCTAGGGACTGTTGGTTTGAAAGCTACTAGCTCATTGATGAGGGAGAGCTTTGCTTTCTAGCAGAAATCTAGTCTGTCTTTACCGCTGCAATCCCTTAAATTCATCACTGTGTGGTCAAACACGGTTTCACATCAAGACACATCTGGGCCTGTTTTCATCAGTATGGTAGTTCTCACTTGCTTGATACTTTACATGCCTGAAATTCAGGTCTGCAGAATATTAGGCAAGAAATTAAACTTGCTGAAACCACCTCTAACTTTCTCAACTCCAGCAGAAATCTGTGAATCGTGGCTAGGTCTGCAGGACTGGCTCACCTGTGAATCTCCTGTGGCAGATCTTCCTCTTTTTTTTTTCTTTTTTCCTTTTTTAATCTTCTTTTTCTTCCCTACCTCTTAGGGGGAAGATTGTTGTAGATTACAACTAAGGAACTTTCCAGGGAGTATAGGGCTTGATACAGAGTTGGAGGAAAAAAATTGAGAAGGCAAAGGAAAAATGTCAAAAGGTTAAGACTCACAACTGTATCATGCTTGTGATCTTGCTTATGTGTTAGTGTTTTGTTGTTTTGCCCTTACTGTTTTGTAGTTTCATGAGGTATTTGGCTTTCTTTTGTTGATGGGGTTTTTGTTGTTGTTTCTTCAGTGTTTTGTTTTTGTTCTTCTGGACTGAAACTAAAATATCTGAACCTATCTGTTTTTTACTAAGGTATTTGTGGTAGATACAGACCAGAAGCCCTCATGGCTTACAAGGGTTACAAAACTGATAAATGGGAGCTGGAACTTGAAGTATCTGTGAGGGTATAGCCTAGTAAGAATATGAGATCACTCTGAATTTCTTTGTCAATATTCCCACAGAGGAAGTATATCTGTCTTATATGGAAAAGCATTATTTGTTACTTGACTATGTCTGTGTGAGGTGTGTCCTTTGAACTTGCCTCTGATAAGTCTTCTCCTAAAAATAAATAAAAAAGCAGCGAGCTTCTTTGTGCTTTGTGGTCCAGCGGTTTTGACCCATCCTGCCTAAATTGAATGAATTGATACTTCCTTTCTCATCTGTGTTTTGTGTAAACAAAGACTGACCTAGTTTAGGCATTAAAGTGCTTCTGGCTTTGCATCCCAAGTGTAAAAGGGGGCTTTCAAGTTTATGGCCTGGCAAAAAGTGGGGTTTCTGCTAGCTGCTTGCCTTAAGGGGTTCATGCCTTTATGCTCCTGTGTCCCCTCTCCCTGTTGCCATGACATGACATGCTGTGTGTCCATACTGTGAACTGGGCAGGGGAATCCCTTAAGCTGCTGGAGCCAGCAATGATTCTTCATTGATGAACTGTGATGCAGTCAGTGTCATGAAGAAATGAGGCTTTTATCGTGCTGCTGCTTTTGTCTCTCAGTCTCTGCCTTTCCCTGTTTCCTGCCCACGATTACTTTGGAGGTTTATCAGATTTGAGCAGTTCTGACAAAGGGAATAAGGATTTTCAAGTCTTCAAGTACTGAAAATGGGTGGGTGACTATGGGAGAGACTATACAACATGAAATCAACATCAGTATTAGGTAGCAGAGAATCTGTGGGAGCTGGAGGACTGATGAAGAGCAATATACTATGACAACCTGAACATCTAGAAACACTTCAGTTGAAACTCATCTTGAGTGCTACAGAGTGCAATTCTGAAATGAAGACACAAGAAACCAGGTTTAGTAATTTCAGTGCTGGTGTTCTCTAATCTAAGATGTGCTGTCAAACTCTTCTAGTTAAAAAAAAACCACTAATAATATGATAGATACAGTAATTTCAGGCTCTAGGTGCCACTAGATGGCAGAACTCCTGCATCTATTCTATGGATTTCTTTCTGTGTCTTGATTTTTCACCTGAGTATATTGAAAATATTTTTCAGCTTTAGTGTAATGAGAACAGACATCAGCAGGCATGCTTACATGCTATCCTAATTGGGGTCGTGTTTGCTGTTGTTTTGGGAAACAGAGGACTTGCAATACACTCTCCTTTCTTGTTCAGACTGCAACCCTTTCTGAAAAGCCTCTTACTCAAAGTAGTTGCTTGCATTTAGGTGCCAATGCACAACTCTTCTTTCCCTGTTTCTTGGTTCTGTTGTTATAGATTAGATATCAGGAGACAACAATATGATGTTTAAGATGAAAGCGTTGTAAGGAATACAGTGGCAGGAGCATGGAGATGGTGAATGATTTAACCTGCAGTAGAAGGTATGATTTTTAAGTGTTGGAAATTTAGTGTTTTGGAGCGACTCCTTTCTATTGGTGACATGCCTGTAGTTGAATAGTTACCAGTTGGAAACAAATATGTATTGAAGAATACCAGTTAATGATTAGATTTAATAAAGTTCCTCTTCTCAGTGCTAGTCTTTGATGGCAATGTGCTTGTCATCCACTCCTGTGGGAGATTATTTTAGCTTCACTTTATTGCTGTTTTGACTTACAGAGCAGCTGGGGCAGTGGCTGAATCCAAGAATAGGGTTATTCATTGCCTGTCTTTATTTACTACTAGAGGGCTATGTAGGTGGTGGGTGTGGGGATATGATAAATTCTGCAATTATTATGTATGTTTCCATGTTGTATTGACTGGCATTCAGCCCTTATGTTAGGGGATACAATGTGACCAAGGCAGGAGGCATCCACATCTTTGTTACGTACTTTGTAAGTACCCCATCTCTTTTAATGAAGACCTCTATGAGTGGATGCTTAGTAATGACTGATAAATCACTCTAAAAGCAGTGTGGGTTTGTTTCTTTAGGTGCTGAATTTTAGAAACATCTAGATATTTCAGTTTGGAGTATTAAAACTTAAGTGTCAGATTTCAAAGCAACTTGATTAGACTTTTCAAAGGCTGTTAGGATCGCTTCACAGAATAGGATACCTACTCTGAATTTTATATACATTTGATGCTGTGCTGCATGAGGACAGTTGAATACAGATTTTTCTGATCACCTGTAAAGAAATAGGAAGGCATACCAACTTATTGCTTTTGTTGAGTAAATATTGTTTAGTTTATAACTTTATTTTGCTCTTCTGAAATAATCGCATGAATGAGAATGACCTTTTGAATGTAGTGTCTTGGAGGAATTGTACAAGTCTCTCATTTCTCAACAAGTCCAAATAGGAGTTCTAGTGCAAAAGGCTTTTTCCCATTTCAATTTTCTTTTAGTGCTACAGTCAGCTGTGCAGTCTTCTTATTTCTTCACCATTCTACTACATATGCTATATCTACTCCTAATTATCTCTTCCCCAGCTACCCTGCATCAAATCAGTCCTCTCCTCTGATGAACTTCTAGGCATGCCCACATGCTATGAATACCTCATTCCTTCCCTCATCCTCTCTGGATCTGCTCTGAACAGTTGATCAGGAAATGCAAGTGCTATTGCAACCACTCTCAAGCTCTTCAGTACCACTTTGGGGATGTGATACCAATGTTTAGAAACTTGTGTTCTTGATGGTGGTAGATGTAACTTGCATTCTATTCTGGACAGGGTTGTGGTTTTCTTGTTATGTTGGGTGGGTTTGTGTCTTTTGGTTTTTTGGTTGGTTTTCTTTTTTTTTTAAAAGAGAAGATTTTTGGCTGTCAGATGCAGACAGTGTGGCCTTGCTTGAAAAGCTCTTAATTGGTATATGTGTCTGAAGCCAGTTTTCTTTACTGTTTCTTTAAAATTACTAGTGTTTGACTGAAGAGTCTTTGTGAAATGTGTATGGGAACATTGAAGGAAGTACTGTGAAGGAAAGAAATTCAGCCAATAAAGTAGTTTTCAGGAAGGTGCTACTTTGGCTCTAGGTTTATCATAGAAAGGTAAGTTGAAATAACCCCAAATACCAAAAAGTCATCTGTTTTTAATTTAAGTGTATTTTTAAAAATACACTATGCTGACAGAAATGCCTGAAGCATCTTGATGTTCAGAATTATGCGTAAAGTTTCTATCTTGCATCCTGTTCGTGTCATCAGCTCCATTTAATTGCTACCTACAAACCAATACCACAGAGATCATTCAACATGCTTTATTTGTGGTGTAAAAGCTATGGGTGTTTATTTATAACATGCTTCCAGTTCTTCACCTCGTTATTAATTTCGTACATCTTACAGTATTTTGAAGATGATATTTCTTGAAAGTATGAGGTTTGTTTTTTATCAGTTTTATTTTTTTAAAAATTTTAATTAGAACTTGACATCTCTTTAAAAATTGTACATAGAAATTAATCTTCAGAAGGAAATTTGTTGACTCTGTGCTTTCCTGTGCCATATTGAAAATAGTTTATGTTTGGACTGTGGCAACTTGAGGGCTCCAGCGAGTGAGATCTTCGTGATTCCTGGTGATCTTACTACTGTCATTTCAGACAGTATAAGCCTAGCATACTAAACTGATGATGAAAGTGAGATTGTACTGAGTCGGTGAGCAGTGATGCCTGAATGTAACATCACAATTTTGTTGACAGTTTGGAAGTGATAGTGACTTCTGATGAAGCTATTGCACTGAGGTAGAAAATAAACTTTTTAAGCAAGCTTTGAAAGACTTCAGATGCTGAAGAGTGTTGGTGAAGGATGTTACTAAAAAAAAGCCATGAAAACAAATGTAGTAGGCATGTGGACTCACTGAAAATACTACAGTTCCGAAGACAGCTGTGGAGTATGCATTAAGAACAGCACTATTAGAGACAAAGGTGTGTTTTTGTCTGGTTGATGAGACAATGATTTATACTGAAGAGCTGTTCCCCTTTGTGGCAGAAGTCTTGCATGGGGTCCCAATGGGTTTTTGTCTGAGAGGAGCTGGAAATCCACTGTGAGGGAAAATGTATTGTATAACCCATCAGCCTTTGGTTATATCAGACCTTGTTTTGGAGTATGTGAAACACTGTGTATGTCTGCCTGTGAGATTGGGTGACATGCTTGCCTGAAAAGAGGTTTGTCTTTAGAACACTGTTTTGTCCCGACGTACAGGGATGTATTAAGGCTGTATAAGTGCAGTGAACTTTATTTGGAGATTCCTAAAATGATAATCCTTTGGTCTTTCTGCAACAAGATCCAGAAAGGACTGACAGTGCTGGTTTATATGTCCAGATTGTGGCTGTGGCTCAAATTTTCTGCCAACATCTATGTGAAGAAATATATTTTCCTCCTTGCAGCTTTTTTTCTGTTTCACAGTAGACATAATTGATGACTGGAATGCAAGTGTTTTAATTCTGCAATGTAGTTTGATGTGAGATTTTCTGCTTATTTATGAGAGTGTTTGGAGAGCAGTGCATTGGTCTGGTGTGTTTTGTGCCCCTTAGGGACCTCAGTGACCCTGGGCTGTTGGTTTCAGAGTACTGTGATTCTGCCTGGCTGAGAAGCTAGGCAGTAAAGATCCCTAGGGACATCACACTGGATTAAGTGAATTAGATCTGGACTGTACAGCCAGTGGTTCTTACCAGCTCCAGCATGATCCTTTTTAGCAGGTGGATTAAGTCTATCAGCTCTGCAGTCCCTGGCTTCCATCAGTCTTGAGTCTGTGGATTCCTTGGCACTGGAGAAGGTAAGTCCCTTAAAAGGGAATTTTATTTGGACTAAAACCCCCTCATCAAACTCAGCATCACTTTCAGTTAGTTTTGAGGAAGTAACTGTCAGACTTAGTGCTGCGTATTTAGAATTTTATCACTAACACTGCGCATGCCAAGTTAGTCACAACTTGGGTCATAACTCCTGCAGAGAAGTGTTTTCTCAGCTTGTCTTTTTGAGGCTCACAAAGTTCTGCTGGATCCAAAGGGATCACAGAGTGTTCAAGAGCAGTACTGTGGGTCTTCCTCTTGTGGTCCTGCTGTGCCCTGTCTGGACAGGGAGGCGGACAAAGAACAGGCTGCAGTTACAGTCCGTGAGCATCTGCAGAAACTACTGATAGACATTTCTTGCTCATCTTGCTTTGTGGTATTGGGACTACAGCTGATGCTAAGAACTGTGCAAGAACAAATGAGCCAAGCAAGAACCATACCTTCCAAATGTTGTGAGACACACTTCTTGTGTGTACAAAGGTGTTGACCTCCTTTCCAGACAGCAATGGTGGAATTTCTTTCATGTGTTTTCAGTGGTTGTCACCTTCACTGCCCCATTAAGACTTGACAAAAGGAATGTTAAATGTACATGTGTCTTATCTGTGAAATCATGAAATATCTCTTTTATGGTCAGGTCCTACAAATTTCCCCCTATTGTTGTAAAGTTCCTAAATGGACTGTGGTTCTTAACATCCAAAAATGATAACATGATTGAGACTTCCACTGTCTATGGTTTGAGAAATTTACAATTTTTTGTGTTCTGCAGTGAATGTTGTATAGGAGTGGAAGGAAAAATGACGATTGTCTGAGTCAAATCACTCACCTGCTCCCACTGCAGGCCTTGACCACATAGGAATTCAAATACGTTTCAGTTTTTGATTCTTAATCTACAGAGCTTGAAATAACAGTTAAAAAGAGGGAAGCACATTATGAAAATAATGATGGATCAAGAATTTAAAAATTGGGGAAGAGGGATAAGTGTGAAAAAATTGTTCCCAACTTCCTTTCTAGACATTGATAATGAGAGATTTGGGGTTTCTGATGCACACAGGGTTTGAAACTTCTCTGCAGAGGATACTGAATTTTTATCTTGCTATATTGCCATCCTTTTTGCCTGGAAAACAGGTGCTGAATCATGAGCGAGTGTTCTCTGGAAATTTTGATATTGCTGCACTGCTGTGTTCACTGCTGAAGCTTCTGTTGTAGCAAATAAGAGTTGTTATAATCCATGTTACATTGTAGGTAGCTTGATTTGTAGACTTCCTCTTCTGTAGTAAAGAAACATGATGGTAACTTAATGTCCTCTAGTTTTCCATCTGTAGTCACTTTCTTTTACATACTAACATTTGTGTTGACTTTTTCTCAGTTAAGGAAGATATTCTTACATTTCCCTTAATTCACCTCTAGGGTTAACATTTTAGGGAGAAGCTCATTGTTCTCGATAATAAAATCCTTTCTTTTCTAGTCAAGACATCTGCTTTGTTCTGTGCTATATTCTGCCAGAAACTGTGAAATGTTCCCACTTCAATATTGTGCTAAAATTGCTCCTTGCTAATTGCATGTGGAAGTACAGAATAAGTTTATATCACTGTTTATCATACTTCTTTCTACACTCTCATGGTTAAGGGACCAAAAAAAAAGAAAAAATCCTAAATTATTATAGAGGTTAGTAATGAAAATTTGAAAATTATATCTGCAAAAAAAACCCCAACAATGAAAAAAGAAGTCCCCAAGCATCCCAGAACAAAGCAAATAACCCCCCAGAATAACAAAACAACTCCAAAACAAAACAAAACAAAAAAAACCACAAACAAACGAAAAACTACAACCAACAGTTGGAGAAGGTAGGATAGGGGAAGGAACCACTGCCTTTTTCTTTCAATCTCTTCCTTAGAGAAAATGGAGTCTAAACTCCCAGTATTTTGCTCTTGCCTAGTCATGTTTAGATTCTCTAGTATTATGCAGCCTGCCTGTCTGCCAGTTAGATTTAATAATTTAAAAAAAAGAATCAATTTCTTTTATTTTCTTCAAGTTCCAGGTTATATAAAAAACAGGTTACTCTTCCTAGGGCCACAAACCTTTAACAAATATCGTGAAACCAAGTGCTCAGAGAGCTTCCTAATATTTGAATATGGTGGAAATTTCCGTAGTTGCAGTTTTCAGCTCAAAAGCAACCTCATTCTCATGCTTTTGAGCATGCTTGTCCTTCTAACATGAAGATGAGTAACAAACAAAAGTATTTAAAACTGACTCCTTGGTAATTCTCTTTAATTCTTGTGTGAAACATTTCTTCCTTAGGATTTAATTTTGGATTTTTGATATAACTTTATTAGTAATTGTGAGAGACTGCAGGGTACATTAGCTTTTCTGGTAGCTTTTGGAATATGAAATATTTGATTTGAATGTTGAATTAATCTCAATTTTTGTCTATTAAATAGTTCCCTTCCTTCCTTCCCCCACACATTGTGGACAAATCTTTGCCAGTCTTAGTACTCATCTGTAGTATTTCCACCACTGTTTGAGATCTTTTTACTCTGACGTGTTTGTACAGACCTAATAATTTTTTGTAATTTCACATTCATCAACATTCCTGTTATATTGTACTCCCATTAGTTCTTAGTACCCAATACTGATTCTATTTCATTTCATATTGGGAGTTTTCTAATTGTGTTTTGTTATAACACATCAATGTTTTTAATTACTAAGAATCCTGTTTAGTTTATGTATTTATGTATTTAATGTATATGCTTTCAGATTATCTGTTTTATTCTTAACTGACATATTGCTGATTGAATTCTGAAATGTCAATTTTAAATAGTATCTTTTAAATAGTGTATCTTAAGTCTCAGTTTAAAAAAAGGAAAAAAAAGACTGTGTGTCCCTGTAAGATTTGAAAAGCAACACTAAAATATTTTTGAAGTAATATACTATTGTACTCAGCCTCATTCCTGTCTCTGCATTGCCTGCCTGTTGCCTTTTACTTTCAAAGCTGGTGGTACAGGTAAACACTTCAAAGATTGAGGAAGAGGATGCACTTGAGCTCCCCTCAAACCACTTTAGAGAGGAAGTACAACTGACTCATCAGTGAAATTGTCTATACAGCAAATGCTGGTAAGTGTACTAAATGAACTGGGAAAAGAATTGTCTATGATCTTTTAATTTTAGCAGTCCTGTAATAGGACTAAAGTGTTTAGATGAAAATGTATGTTTGCTTTTCAAGTTGAATGATGCTAAATTAATCATCCTGTCTTTAACATATCACTTCTCTTGTCTTGGATTTACAGTTGTCCATTTCTTTCAGATAATACAAGAAATTACTTTCCCTAGGCTACCGCCTTCCTTGACTGGCTTTCTTCCTTTCAGTATATTTTCCCGTTCCTTTCACAGTAAGAATCTTTCTCAGCACTATCTCTACTTATCCACATATGATCTTAAAGCATTACTTTTTTGGCAGAGGAGGGAATTGTTTCCTGAAATGTCCATGGAAGCTTGTATGAAAGTGTCTTAGATCTGCACTTAAATCTTGCTGATTATTTGTTAACAATGTTAAGTGTTTGTTACACTCAAACCATTTTGAATCCTTTTGTAATCAGATTTACTTTGTCTCTCTAAGATGTGGGGATACGTGAACTGATAATAGCTAGGTCAGTGTCAGCAGATTAAATTGTAATTGCTCTTGTCCACATGTTTAGTTTAGTGCAAATGCAAATTAAAATTCATAAATTTAGCTGGAATTTGCATTTGGGGCAGTGATCGTCCTGTCACTTCTTATCACAGATCAGCTGATAAATGCTAGCTTGTTAAGGCAAGGTAATAATAACATGGTTTAGTTAGCATGTTTGTGTCCTTGGTATCACTGGGAGTAGAAATTTAAAATTTGACTATTATCCATCTTTGATTTCTACTCTCATGTTTGCTTTATACAGTACTACTGCTCTAAATTAAAAATACTTTTTTTTGTAAGCCCAAGAGGCCCCTTCAGTAATAAAGTAGATTTTTATAACTTCTTTTAGAGAAACTTTCCATGTGGTAATTTCCTAGAAACATTTGCACAAGGCATTTTCCAATGCTTTGGGTTTTGTTTGTTCTGAATTAATCCTCCCTGCCCTACCCCCACCTCCTGCCTGCAAAGTTCCTAATACACTGTTGACTCCAGAGGTCTTCAGACCTATACTTCTGAGTAGCTTCTGATTTTAGATGTTCATTTCACTGACTGAAAAATCTTGTGCAAGTTATGCTTAGACCATTAATGATTGTATCCCAGTGAGACATAGAATTTTTGTGTACTTTAATTTTTTCTGTCCTTTTTTTGGGGGAAGCTGCATGTAGTAGGCTTTCCATCAGTGGAAGCTGGAATTATAATTTCCCTTTACAGTTTTCAGACATGATTTTTCATGGCTTGAGTGACTGTATTTTAAGCAAATCACTGCTTGCTTGTCTTACAAACTTTGCTTACATTAACAAAAGCAAAAATGCTTTCTGAAATACTAGTTGTCCCCTCAGCCATACAGCTGTTGAACATTCTCAATAGCATTTTACTCGGTTCATACTTCTCTGGTGCTGCCATCCCTGGTAAAGTTTTGCCATGTTGTAATTATGGATGTAGCTAATAGAAGCAAACAGGCTTTCTCAGGCAGTTTTTTTTATTAAACATTGATGGAAACATCTGTTAACTACAGTAAGGACTGAAGTAAATACCATGCTGTCTCATGGTAGTATTTTGGAATTTAAGGCTCTAAGGGGCTTCCATAATTCGATAATTTTAATTACGAGACAGAAAAATTCAAAGAACAGAACTTAAAACCTTCTGTTTGAATATCAGGGCAAATACTACTTGACAAAAGTTCACTTTTATGAACTGCTTCTGTTCAGAAGTGCCTACCTTCAAGAAGGAGAATGATATCAGACAAGTGTCAATGTGTGTATGTGCTATAACTTTGTGCAAAGGGACTGGAAACTGAAATGGGATAGAATAAAAAATGCAGTAGTGCCTGTTGATGGGATCTTTGACAAAGAAACAGGAAGAAGCATGACCAGGAATTGCATGGCTTTGATATGAAAACATAATAAAGAAACTGAATAAATGATACAGTTGACAGCTTAAGGTCTGGTTGAGCATCAAAGTGGAGAGATTGAGGTGTGGTGGTAGCTGGTGTGGTACACAGGAAGGTCTGGAAATGGAAGTGACACAGGAGATGTTAACAATATAACTGAAGATAACTGAGAAAACGTGTAAATTATGTGCAGCTTTGAGAAGAAGAAAAGGGAGAAGGTGAAGAAGGCAGTCACTAAATAAGATTCTAACTCTGTAGATGTAACTAGGTCTTGAGAAGGCTGCAAGATGCTTGTGCTGCATGAAAGCAGTTGAGCAGAATGGCTGTCACTGTGAACGGAAGAGTGTCACTCTTCTTAAGGAAAATTGTTTTACTGGATGATGAGATTAATCTGCAGGGAAAGTACAGAAGTTACAAGTGAGCAAAGTGAAGAGTATTAATTCTCTGAGGCAGAAGGGCAGATATGGATTTGGAATTTAAAGGCTCTCTTTGCTTTTGACATAAACATGACATCTAACAGAAGCAAGTGATACCGCCATAGTGGAAAGTCATTGTAGTGTTAAATATCTGTTGAAGGGCTTTTGGCAGCCTGATGGTTTACGAATGTGTTCAGAGAGCAGTCGATAAGAGAGATACTGAGCAGTGGCAAAGTGCATTTCGTCAGGACGAAAAACCACAGTATTGCTCACTTGCAGCCTTGTTTTCCTGGGTCAACACATATGTGTGAAGAAATGCTCATTGAGTTATTGAAAATAATTTTATATTGATGAAGGGAGTGGAGGTGCATGGGGATTGGGGTAGCACTTAAAGCAACTATTAGAAATGTTGGTTAGGTGTTTGCCTGAAGGTGTTTTGTGCACTTCTCCAGTGTTTCTCATATAGTACCTCCTGTGTCAAGATTTTTGAATGCATAGGGTTAAATCATTAGTGCCCTGGGGTATTTTTTTTTTTTAAAGCAGCTGGGCTTCATGTTTAATGAGATGTTTTATTCAGCTTTGAAGTTTTGGAGGTATTCAGCTTCTAGCTTCAAACTGGGAACTTTTATCTCCTCTTCCATCCTGGCTAATTCCACATGTAAAGGTTCTCCATTTTTTCTAGGGATGTTGGTTGTGTTTGAATGGGAGGAGGATAGGGTACACTTCTACATTTATTCTGGTCTTACACAAGCTAAATGCTTGTTTCATTCCCCATTTAATATACTTCCTGATTTTCCTTTGCTGTGTTTTTTCTGCTCATATTTTGCTGGTAAAGGTGTCACCATAATTTTTGTTGTGTTTTTTTTTTAAGCACTTTCTGAAGTAGACATCTGTTTCCATTTTTGCTGAGAAATGAAACTGACATTTTCAAGGAATCATAGTTTGGGTTGGAATGGACCTTCAGGCCAACCCCGCTGCCATGGGCAGGGACACCTTCCACTGGACTGATTTACACAAAGTCTGATTTCAGTCTGGCATTGAACACTTCGAGGGATGGAGATTCGCAGCTTCTCTGGGCAACCAGTTCCAATGCCTCACCAATCTCACAATAAAGAATCTCTTCCTAGTATGTAATCTAAAGCTGCTCTCAGTTTAAAGCCATTCTCCCTGCCCTGTCTCTCTATGCCCTTGTAAGTAGTCCCTCTCTATCTTTTGTAGCGAGGCCCTTTAGGTAGTGGAAGGCTGCAATTAGGTCACACTGAAACCTTCTATTTTTCCAAATTAAACAAACCCAGTTCTTTCAGCCTTTCTTCACAGGAGAGATGCTCCATCCCACTAATCATCTTTGTGGCCCTCCTCTGGACTCGCTTCAACAGGCCTATGTCCTTCCTGTGCTGGGGAACCCAGGGCTGGACATAGCACTCCAGGTGGGGTCTCACAGGAGCAGAGTAGAGGGCCAGAATCACCCCACTTGACAGGGGGTACCATGCTGCTTTTGATGCAGCCCTGGATACAGTTGGCTTTCTGGACTGCAAGTGCCCGTTGCCAGCCCATGTCCAGCCTCTCATCCACCAACACCCCCTCAGCAGGGCTTCCCTTGATCTGTTTGTCCCCCAGCCTGTATTGATACTCGGGATTTTCCCAATGCAGGTATGGCACCTTGCACTTGGCCTTTTTGAACCTCATGAGTTTCCCATGGGCTCACTGCTCAGGCTAACATTTTGAGTTACCCCCTGTGAGTATACCCTACAGGAATACTCCTTGGCAATCTGTAAAGAAGAGACTCCATTCCTTCAACTTTTTCACTGTAGCTGGGATGTTTACCTTAAGTGTACTGAGCTTGATGAGTGTCTCAAGTCAGTAATTCAAACAGATACAGCTTCATTGAGGTGATTTCTTTATTTGGCATACAGGATGTTTTCTGTGGTTTAATTTATTTTATGAAATAATAACAATTTTTCTCATTAACTAATTTTTCTCCTTTCGCCCCTCTTTCCTAGATAGCTGTAGTTGCTGGATACTTACAACTGCATGCAACATGCTGTACAGAACTAAAATAGAAAAACTATTTTGAGGTTTTGGACTTATAGAATAGTTTCTGTAATGTAGATTGTAATGTTCTGATAGTAAAATGTGACTGTCCTTAAAAACTTTATATCGTTTGTGGGGTCAGTGGTTTATTTTCAGTTCTCAGCTCCTAAAAGAGGCAATTTCAAAAACCTTATGTAGGAAGCCTTTCTTGTAAAGGAAGTTAGCACCAGGGAAAGTTGAATCTCAAATAAAGGTGATCTCATTCTTGTTTTCTCTCATCACCTTATGTATCATCACATCAAGCTCTAAGTTCCACAAAGATTGAGTTTCAAATGTGATAATGCCAAAAAATGTGGCAGCTGAGATGCCTGCCACTTTTACCTCAAAATAAACCCAACATGTTTTTTGAAAAAGCAATTGTAATACTTGGAAAAGGCATGTTAGAAGCATGAAATCTTTTGACAACTTTGTCACATGTCCTCATTTTAGACAGGTAAATTGTCTTACTGCTGCTCACACAGTTCCTAAAATCGGTGTTTTGCACTAGTCAATACACTTTACATTCCTCCTCTTCAAAGACTTCTGAGAATAGATTTTTTTTTTCCTCTCTGTACAAAGATTAGATAAATTTTCAAGATACTTTCATAAATTCTGATGAAAGGAATAGGTAAGTACAACATGCTTGTCCAGGTGCTTTTTAAAAAGTTATGTGCATATAATGCAATCAAAGAATGTACAGAGAGAATAACGGTATAAGATGGATTATCTGCATCAATCCTTGGTTCAGTCTGTCTCTGGAGGTTGAATAAGTAGAGAAACTTAAGCCTTTTGTATCCTTTGTCTTCAAAGGACAGTAGAAAATATATAGCTAAATACTGCAGATAGTTAAAGGTTTTTTGCCTAGCAGCACATGGTCTTACCCTGGAAAAAGCAGTAAGTGTCTGCAATAACAATGAAGTTCTATTCCTGTGTAACTTGCTATGCCCCATTAAGCTTCATTGGTTCTCCTAGTGTTTAGACTGCACGGGTTTGGATGGATGCCTCGAGTGTGCATTTGGGCTCCAGTAACTGCTTATAGCAATCTTTCTTTTCTTTCTGATTTCTTTAGCAGAGGTTCCTATTTAAGAAATCTGTGGCAGGGGAGAGAAAGAGAAATCAGCAAGCCATCACTTCTCTCCAGCCTCCTAGTGCCTCGAGCAGCTACTTCCCTTAGGTATCCCTGCAATGGAAGTGTGGCTGAGATAGAAGTACAGAGACTGTTACTTCCCCAATGACCTTAATTGATAATTCTTTTGCTTCCTGGTAGGTGGGAGCCATAACGCTTAGTGTAAGGACTCTGTTGTAGGCTGGAGGAAGAGGAAGACTGCAACAAACAGGACAACTGGTAAGTAACACTGTTCCCACTCCCATAAAAGTCCTCAGCAATATATAGTGATTGTTTTGGAAAAAATAATTGATTCTGGATAAAAATGTGTCTGTTCCTGAGGCTTTCTAGAAAACTTTCTATATTACCTAGTAAATATATCTTAAACTCTAGTGGGGTTAGAGTAGATAAGCATAGTTGAGAGTGCAGAGTAGTCTCAATATGAGAGGCTTTAGAGTAGTGGGATTTTCCATCTCCAGGATATTTCTGGATTAAAAGCACTCAAATTCAATGCTAGGAAGTGTATTAGAGATAGAAAGTTCACCTTCAGCAAAAATTATCTGTCAGATGAAAGCGCATAGTTTCCCTGTAAAAGGAATAAAGGCATTTCAAAGCTGTGTCTGTTTGTCATCTTGGTGTTGCAGGCAAATATGTTCGTTAATTGATTGCCACTCATATGTGTTCAGGATGATGTGTTTCATTCCAGTACTATTTTAAATTAAAATCTTTAAGATTTCTGGGTGATGGTATGATAGGCTTGAGGATAGACTAGTTGGTGTTTGCATGTTGGTATCAGTAAAGCCCGTAGCACATCTTTGTAACCAGAGGAAGAGAAGTGTGAAATAGTGAAAGCTACCCATCTTGTCCATCTGTACTTGGAGAAAATGAGTAGTATGACTTACACTCAGTATCTGTTGCCCTTTGTGTAGCCTTGCAGAACAGGTGACTTCTCAGTGCTGTGTAGTGAAAATGATTCTTGACTTTTCGATGCTATGTGATGAAAATGATTAGCTTTATGTACAGCATCAACACTGCAGCTCTTTTTTGGTGTTGATTTTCAATGGAAAGTGCATGAGTGTGATTATTGTGTGAGAGCTAGTGCTAAAAATCGCTAGAAAGATTTCAGTAATTGCCCTGATTGCCCTTGTCTCCCTAATAAGTTTTATAAGGCATTAAAGGCAATAGTAGCACATAGGGAAAGATCTGATCACAGTAAACTATGAACAGTACTGTGTTTTACAAGTAAATTTTGCAGGTGTAATCACAGCAGCAGGTTGTGGAATGCTCATTCATCAAACAGTGTTTGCCATCCTTCTGAGTAAGCAATGAGTTGGGGTAAATTTGTGTTTTTAGTGTGGAAGCCTCCAGAAGGCCTCGTTATGCTGACAAAGAAATCTGCTTAGGCAGGTAATTTTTTACACTATTTGCTGAAATTTGCATGATGATAAAAAAGATGCTATGTACAAAGCATATGAAAGGGGTGCAGATGGATTACAAATGCAATACCAAATGAGTTTGCTTTAGGACCTGGAATATGCAAGGATAAATATTCCTTTCTACAGGATGGAATAAAGGATTGTTATGAATTAAAATTGCTCTCCCTTACATCTTTTAACAGTACTTTAAAAAGAATGGGATACATCAGAGGATGGAGACACAGTCGGTTTGTTACTGGGCTCTTTGTTAAATATGCAAATATAAGCTAACCTTGCAAATATCAAACTTGCTTGACCTCTGGTTAAGTTGAAACATTGCCTTCATAGAGTTTTAATTAAAAAATTAGTTCATGATTTGTAATTTAATAGTTCCCTTGGTTTTGCCATCAGCTTTTGCAAGCTAGAGTTAATTTTGGCAATGTTATGGTGCTATCACAGATTTCCACTTTTATTGCCTTGAAACCGTATTAGTGTCTTAAAAACATATTAATACTTAATCAGACTTTCTTAACTTCAACTCTGGATATATGTAGTATGGTAGCTCAGCAAGCATAGGAGGACAGAATATTCCAAACTTTTTGTAAGTGGCAGGGTTCCTTCTAAGCCCTTTGAAATACAAATATTCTTTCTGCTCCAATTTCTTAATCTGAAAAAACACTATGTAACTCTGTAGAGCTTGGTGAAAATTGAACAGTGCTCATGTATTTTAGTATCTCTAATAACCAAGGCAGGTGAGGCTAAAGGGCCAGACTTGTTTGGATTGTAAAGAGAAATGGAGTTATCCCATATCTGATTTTAGTGGACAGTTCCATTTTAGTGAGGTTATTGGAGCTGGAAAGAAAATAGTGGATTAGTACTGAGAATTTCTTGGAGCTATTAAAAGTCATAAGCTTTTCACTTCTATACATGTTCAGATACCTGGAAAGAGAAAGAAATATTTTGGCTACATGTGTCAGATAAAAGGTGTGCTAAAGGCTGGTTTTAGCCCTTAGTTTGCTGTAAGTTATACAGAGACCCTTTCATGAGCAATTTCTCTTGCACTAATGCTACTGTGAGGATGTTCAGTAGTCGTTCTGGCTAGAAACACCATTGGCTTCTGCCACCATTGGCTTCTGCTTTGATATATCTAGTTAACACCCATGCCATGTTACCACTTCTGACTGGGAGTGAAGGGCCTGATAGTCAGCCTCGAGAAGCAGCAAACCAAATCAATGCAAGACAGGTCGTTCTTGTTATGGAAAAGCAGCATTTCCACACCCTGACAATGGCTGAGTTTTCTTACAGGAATTATGGATATAATGAGTAACTTCTACTCATGTGTGAAATTTCCTATATGAAGATATCAAAATACATTAACTACAGGGTAGTGTATGATGTGATGTGGGAGTGCCATAGCTCCTGATACACTATTGCATGCACAGGGAGCCATTAGCCATCTGACTAAAAATTGATAGCTTTTAGGTGATTATAGCTAACAGTAGTTGTTATAAATTATGCATGCACCTTATAGAGAAAGAAAAACCTCCAAGACCAGTAATTGTTTTAAATGTGTATCATGCTTAGAGTGAGGGAGAAAACACAACTGGTTAGTTAAGAAAAACTTCTAGAATTAAAGATGAATAGTTTTTCAGAAAAGGCACTTAAAAACACTTGTTGAGTGATATGGAACCAGACATACTGCAATGTGAATTAAAAAGAACCCAGAAAAACACAACCATGAAATCTTCAGTGATGACACATGCAGTCAGCTTCCTAAGAAACAAGGAATGCCCACTGTAACTAATACGTTGGACTGAAACAACATTTGTTCAAGAAAAATCTGGCATATAATGCATAAGACTGTTTAAAGCTAAGAAGTAAAAGTAACTGAAGTAATACATTTTCAAAGTGTAGTGATTTCAGGCTGCTTCCCAAGCACACAAGTTTGGTGTTTGACCACCCTCCTATTAAGAATATTTTCCATATATTGAGCTGGAGTGACACTTTCTTCAGTTTATGACCCTGCTGTGCTCTTCCTCCTGCTGGGCACTTCTCTGAGGCGTTGTGTGCTGCCTTCTTTGTAGCTGCCAGTCAGGCACTTGGAGTCAGCAGTTAGAGGAGCACTGCCACTAAGGGGTCACCTGCTGTCATCAGAGATGTGGCCACTATGCTTTAAGGCTGGTAGTCTAGCACATCATTGCCTCACCTTACAGTCCACCTATGCAGTCCGTTTGTCCCTTGTTTGGATACAAAGGTGGGGGGACCCACATTTAAAACTTTGTTAAAATCAAGGTAAATGACATCCCCTGCTCTTCCCTCATCCACCAAACCAGTAATTTTGTGGTAGGCAGTGATGAGGCATAATTCAATCAGTGGTGGCTGTTCCAAGTCACTTATTTCATGTACCTAGAAGTGGTTTCCACAGTGACTTGCTTCATATTCTTCTTGGGGACTCAGGAATTCTGTAAATCCAGTTTGCTCTTAGCTGTCTCCAACTTTTACCTTTCTCATGAATGCACAGTGGCAGAGACCCAGGAGGGCTGACAGTAGACCGTATCAGGAAGGACTGAGGCAATGACAACAGACATGCAGTAACAGCCTTCCTCATGTATTTTTATTGCTATGTCCCCCTTCTGTTGGGTAGCTGCTCTTGCTTTCCTTATTTTTTTTTTGTTGTTGTTGGGTGTTTTTTGTTTGTGGGGTTTATTTTGTTTTGGTTTTTTTTGTTACCAATGTAGCCTGCAGAAGTCCTTGTGGCTTTTATCCTCACTAGCAGTGCCACTGTATTTCTCCCAAGTAGCCCAACTCCACTTAGACTTTACTTTGAGTTTGCATACAGCCAGGAATTCCTTGTTCAGGAAGTGTCTGGGAAAGGTTGGTTTTCCTTTATCTGTTCACAGATTTGGTTTATTATGTACTGAATGCACGAACTAGTCTACACAGCAGACTGAGGGAAGCCTTTTTTACAAAGACAACAAATTCAAAGAAATATTTGCAGCTGTGGACAGACTGAGGAAAACCTTTTTTACAAGGACAAGAAATTCAAAGAAATATTTGCAGGCGTTAACTCTCAGGTATGCAAAAAGCAGGAACAAAATTTTTCCAAAATTGAAGTTTCAATGAAAAGCATTATTGTTGTCTGTCTTTGTTCCCAAGATATTGTGATATGTTCTGTTCCTTGATGAAGTTGTATGGAGAAAAGTATTCATGGTCAAAGTACACATAAGAGCTTTAGAAAAGCAACATTTGATAAATTTTATCTCTAAAACTCTTTGAAAAAAAAAAAAGGAAAAAGATCAGACAAGGAGCATTTGAGAGTTATTTGCTTAATAGCAGTCCCTGTTGAATTGGGTTTTGGAACTGAAAGAAATTGGTTTTATTCCAGCACAGTTGTGAAAATCTAGGAAAGAAAATTGCTACAGTTGTCTATAATTTCAAGTCTGTTTTCATGCTTTCCTAGTAAATTGAAGCATTCAGAAAGTTTAATAACTGCTTTGAACAGAAAATGTGCTATATACACTATGAAGGCCCTTGAGAGTGACCTTGTGCCTGGGTCTGTGACTAATAAACACTGCAGGGCAGAGCAACACTTCCCACAGTCAGTCCCTCAGCAGAAGTTTCTGATCAAAGCATCTTTGTGAGGTTTCTCCTGTGGAGATTTCCCACCTTGTATGTAGAATTGAGGGAAGGATTTTGTGCTTAGTAGCTCTTCAGCCCTTTGATTTTTGCATTGACTTGGTGATCTAATAGCCTGCTCATTGTTCTTGTTGGCTATAATTTACTGCAATGTCATGTTTTTCATACTTTCTCTTAGGTGATGGAAGTTGTATAGGTGGGTCATGAGTCATATAATATTAAGCAATATAGTATGGGTGGCAAGAACATTGAGTTTATTTACTTTGATCTTGGTGTTTTTATAGTGTTGACAATTATTCACACTGCGCTTGAGGAATATAGAGTAATTAACACTAACTTAACACAGACTTATGAATATAATAAAGCAGCACTTCAGTTGCACCAGAAACTGAAATAAAGGTATTGGGAAATGGGGAAAGTATAATGAAGGGCAATACCAAAAGCTGCAATATTGAATGTTGGAGTACCAGTATATTAGGGTACTGCATCAAGTTGATAGAGTAGGTTTTTGTATTGCAGTCAGTGTTCTGGAAGTGGTAATAAAATGTGTGTTTATTAAAGCTTCCACATGATTATGAATTGTGCAAGAAATAAAGTATGTTATATGTATCCAGAGAAACTAGGAACATGTAACAAGCTCTTCACAGAAGATTTCTGTCCATACTGTTTATATTTTAGAGGGAGACAAAACAGAAAGAAATCTGAAATGATTATTAAGGGGGGTGGGGGGGAGGAAGACTAAAACCTGATCAGTTAATGAACCGATGTAATTGCTGAAAGTCTCTTGGGATACAGCTGCAAAGGCATGCTGAATTTAGGTCATTTGATGGTCTCTTTAAATAGCTGTTACATTCTTGAGCAGGGGTAAGAGATCTTCCCTGAAGCTCTGCAGAGAATCAAGGTTTCCATCTTCTTCCCTTTGCTACTTGTTTGTATTTCCAAATATATATACTTTGCATCTATTCATATTGAGATTTCATAAATAGACATTTTGTCTGCAAACTCAATTGTTGAAACTTCATGTATCTCCTGCTTTTTATAATCAGTCTCTTATAGTGATCTCTGCACAGAGAAGTATACACAGATTTCTACAGTTTCAGAACTCCCTGTTTTTAAAATAAGTGTGTTTAAATGTAGGTATTAGTCATATTTTTAGGATGTAAAGGAACAGTTTATGCCTGTGAAATCTTTCTGGTTTGGACTGTAACATAGTCAGATCTAGCAGTAACATACACTTTATTTTTACTGTGTCCTTAAAATTTAGTTTTTCATGCAATTGCATTGCTCGTTAATTATAAATTCTTACTTCTGCAGTTTCCTAACAGGAGTCCTTCAGAGCTTAATTGATAATTGTTTTAAAATCATACTCCAATTCTTAATTCTTAAATTTTTTTAAGGAATATTTATGAATTAAAGGAGAAATTTTTTCAGCAGCAAGTGGAATGTTTTTGGGATGACAAGCCACGAAGCAGTGGAGAAAATGCTTAGGACTAATTTTAAGGATTCTACCACTAAGTTGCTAATCCCATCAGCTTTCACCTTGTGCTACAGTACAAGTGTGGAGAGTATAGTGCTGCCTATTACAGGTTTGACTCTGAAATATTAGAAATTAATGAAACACAGGCACCTGCTTCCTGGAAATTATTCTAAAATAAGAGGATTACAGTACTTACAAGGGAATTCTGAAAAGTCTTACATTTGGAGCAGTAGTTCCAATAGGATTATTAATTATGCCTGATTTCTTAAGTAATTTTAGTTTGTAGAATTCAGCATACTTTTAGGTTACAGCATTTTCCAGTACCTGATTCTTGTAGCTTTAGCCAGAAAATACCATCCACTCAGTTTAAAATTACAAGTATAATTTTGCCCAGTGAAACTTATCTGGAAAGATTAATAACAAGGTGATTCATATGCAATAGTGAGTGAAAATACTCAAATGCAGTACACACCCTAAACCACAGCACTCTTTTTCTTACTCTTTCCAAAAGAAACTTTAAACTGAAATTCACACCTTACTCCAAGATGAAAATGGGTGTTCAGACTATTTGTTTTTAGATTGTGTAATAAAAGCAAGGGTGCTGGATAAAAAGTTGCATGTATGTAATGTCAAAACTTGACCTCAGAATAATTTTAACGTTTTGGAAAGAGAAGGAAAGGTCCTTTCTGTACTTGCTGTAATGAATTTTCTGGTTTGGATGCCTTGAGATAGAACTGGTCTGTTCCATGCTTACAGTAAGTCTCCCACAATACCTAAATTTTCACTTTAAAAATAGGTTATTTAAGAGTAAAAAATACTAACTTAAGTTGAAGTGCGTACCACAAGAACTCACATCTGCTTGGTGAAATGTTAACATTAATGGTTTAAATTCAGAACTATCTTTTCTGTCTGCCAGAGATTTGTTTTCCAACCAGGTAGTTTTCACAGGCTTCCTGAGTCACAAAAAGCTTTCCGAAATCCCCACCTAGACCTTGTCTTTTTCACACTTGTGACTTGTTTGTTCACCTGTTGTCTGCCTTCTCAGGGCTCTCCTATGCAATGGGATCCTGGGCTTTCTGTGTCTCTGCCTGCTTGCTGTCCCGTCCTGGGACTGCAGCACCATCCCCTGGCTGGGTATGGTTAGCTGCCTCCAGGGAAAGGGATGCTTTTTCCATCTTTTCATAAGATCTCACCCAAAAGAGTTGAACAGCCTAGGCAAGGCAAATTTGCAATCTTCTTCAAGGCTATTAACCAAATATGCAGTTATTACTTAATTGAAGAGGAACATACTGAGTACTAAAGTGTGGCCCTGAGTACGATGTTCTGCTCTGGAGATACCTGTGCATGTTCTGAAGTACCTGACTTCAATACAGGAAGAGCATAGCTGTCTTTAGTGACAACATGACAGGTTAATCTGTAGTCTGCTGTCTCTCCTTTCTCTCTGATGTGTCTGTATGGGAATCTGGCAGAATTCTCCAGCAGCTATGGTCTGCCTTGGCTCACTGCAGTGGCCCCACAGCACTCCAGTTTATGATTCACCACAGGATAGATACTTTGTGGTGAACTGTAGGAAGTCTGACTTGAGATCATCACCAACTGCTGTTCCCAGTGCTGGTACAGCTCCAGAGGCAGGAAAGAGTACCATTGCAGGGTGGTACAAACAATAAGGCCAAGGAAATAACATAAATCCAAAAATCAGTTATCTAAAATAAACCACATCTTTTTCCGTTGTGATTTTTCACTACAGCTGTGTAATAATCCACTCCCAAATGTTCTATTTCTGAAGAACATTTTACTTTAACAAGGAATTAGCATCTTCAGCCAAAGCTTGAATTTTCCCTGTGGCTATTCCATATGAGATGAAGTTCCCACCAGCCTCTCCTGTGGTGAGAATTTCTGTTCTCTTTGTTAGGCATAGCCAACCATTCTGGTTTCCTTCCCTGTCATGTATCATACTTTATCAAAGGGCATACTTACCAGCTGGTTTGGGTTGACAGCTTAATTTTATTGAAATTTAGCTGATGTGACTAGACAGGAATCTTGAATTATAGAAGACAACAATTTTAATATTAATTCATCAACATAGTCTAGTGCTAATCATATGCTCATGAGTAGTTCTTTCACTTTGTTTTACCCACAGTATGTATTAAAATGGTTCTTTCTTGTTGTGAGTTGTAGCAATTGAGTAAGACAGTTAAATACCTTGATGAATGTGGCTGGTAATATAGACAGACTGTATTTGGTTTTGGGTTTTGAAGGAGCATTATTCTCTTTTTTTAAGGACATTACCGTGAAGTATGCCAGGACGAACATCTCAAATTGCCTTATGGGCTATAGAGATTAAAAACAAAAATCTTTTTCTATTCAACTTATACAGAAAGTAAGCAAAGGATACCAACAAATGTGTAACTGCAAAGAAGCAGTGAAAATTTGGTTAATGTGGAGGCTAGCATTGGAAAGGTAGTATTGCCAGGATTAGTATGTAGTATCTGAGCAAGAGCTTAATAAGGATCTAAGGGCAACGACACTGGGACACTCTAGTAATCTGAGGATAGCAGTTGCACTTTGTTTTGCGAGAGTGACCATTTGTCCTTCAGCCTCCCTCTGTGTGATCTTGACTTTCTCTGTTTTTCCTTAGATTATTGTTGCAGTGAGATAGGATTAGCATATCTGGATAATTATGCTACTTAATTATTAAGTAGCAAACAAATACAGGTAATTTTAAAACAGATTGCATTTTTGAGCTAAAGCTGGCCTTAGGTATTGGTGTGTTAGAATGTGCATTCTGCTTGTTTTCTTTTTTTACCTGCTTTCAGTGTATAGTTTTCTTCAGTACTGTGAATACATTTCAGGGAAATTAAGATAAAATAATGTTCTTTCAGAGGTGTTTCTGGGTTGTTTTTTTTAAATTACTAATGATAACTAGCTTGTGCTCTTAAGAAAAAGTTTCTAGATGTGTCTGTTACATTTTTTAGAACTGGAAAATTTCACTGTACCTTGTAAGGCAACTTCAGTGTACTTGGTGTATCAAGAGAAGTCTTATGGTTATTTTTCTTACAATTCTGTAACAGGAGAAAAGATCCCATTAAATGAGGTGAGCATGTGGGTTTGAAAGATGAAGGTATCGTAAGTCTAGAACCTGCAAGCTAAAGTTTAGAAAATGATTTCATTAATGTTACGTCTGGTTAAGCTTCAGGTTTATTTTTTTTTCTTACTACTTGCAGTTTTAAAGTCAAGATCTACCTTGGCTTCAGTAAGGCTTTTACCACTGCCTCCAATAAGATCCTTGTAGAGAAGCTCGTGAAGTATGGGCTGAATGAGCAGATAGGGAGGTGAAAACTGGCTGAATGTCTGGGTCCACAGAGAGCAGTGGTTCAAAGCATGGATGGAGTCTGGCAACTGGTGTACCCAGAAGTCAGTACTGGAACTAGTCTTGGTGAACATACGTATTAATGATTTGATGATGGTTCAAAGTGTACGTTCAGCATATTTGTTAATGATGCAGAACTGGGTGGAATGGCTGGTACACCAGAGGGTCATGCTGCCATCCATAAGGACCTCAACAGGAGCCTTTGTGAAGATCAAGAAAGAGGAGCGCTAAGTTCTGAAGAGGAAAAGGCCCAGGCACCAGCTGGAGGCTTGCCCAGCTGGAAAGCAGCTTGATAGAAAAGGCTCTGGCTGTTCTGGTGACTGTAAGCCAGCACTGTGCCCTTACAGCGAAGAAGGCTGATGGTGTCCTGGGGCTGCATTAGTTTGTTGCCATCCCGTGAAGGGAGGTGATCCTTGCCCATTACTTAGACCGGATGGGGCCATACCTGGAGTGCTGTGTCTAGGTCTGGCCTTTCCAGTACAAGAAAGCCATGACACAGCAGAGTGTCCATCAAAGAGTACAAAGACTATCAGTGACTAGAGCGTTTCTTCCATGAGGAAAGGCTTGAGAGAGCTGTGACTGTTCTGCCTGTAAAAGAGAAAGCTCAGGGGGATCTCTACAATGTATATAAGTACCTGAAGGGAGAGTATAAAGAAGATGGAGCCAGTAGTGCCTAGTGACAGGACCAGAGGTAATGGTCAGACACTGAAACACACAAGGTTCCCTCTGAGCATCAGGAAACACTTTTTCACTGTGAGGATGACCAAGTGCTGGCACAGGTTAACCAGAGAAGTGGTGGAGTCTCTGTCCTTAGAAATACTTGAAAGCCATCTAGATGTGACCTTGGGCAGCCTGCTCAGGGTGGCCTTCCTTGGGTGGGGAGGTTGAACCAGATGATGTCCTGAGGTTCTATCCTGCTTAAACTATTCTGTGATATGTGAACTAGGATACTGCAATTGCATAAAACCTTTTTTTTTAATTGAAAATGGGCCTTTTAGAAAGGTACTTAACTGTCACACCTTGTAACGTGATTTTTATTTGAAGTTTTTCACCAAATTGAAGGTATTTTTATTACCTGTATGGAATAATTAAGATTCTGGGACTTGAATTGTTCAGGTTAGAATTTCAGACCTTGTGCATTTGTCTTCCTGATTTAAATAAAATAATACTACTTGTCAATATCTGTAAGGAAGACGTGCTCCAAACAAAACTTTTCCACGTGTAGTAATATTTTAGCAATGCACACTCATGCCTTAGAAACAAAGCTGTTCTATGGAGGGGAAAAAGAAAAAAAAAAGCCTACTTGCAAGGGCTTTTATGGTCTCCACAACTGAACTTCAGTATAGCTCTTCAAGGAACGGGATGTGTAATATGTGTTGCTTGACTGAAAAAGGCGCAGTGTTTACTGCAGGGAAAATATCCTAGGGTAGGCATGTAAGACAGGAAGGCACTGCTGGATCATGCTCTTCGCTCCTTTGAACATGAAGTCTAATGATTGTTGTCAGTGCAGCTTTAAAAATAAAGCCTTAAGGGTTTTGCTTTTTTGGAAGAATTGTAGACTAATAGAAATAACATCCAATTCAGAAATTGGAAAAATGAAACTACATGCTTGAATTTCTTCTATTTTCTTAGCATGCTTCCATCTTAATATCTTCAAACTGCAAGAGTTCTACTATATAAAAATATTAATGCTACCTTCTTAAATAAATGGTTGCTTCAGTAGTGATATTAAAGTGCCACAGTAATGAAGGCAAATTTTGTTTTGGGAAAAAACCTACTCTTCGTGGTGTCTTACCTCATGTACAGCATCCTTTAGCACGTAGTCTCCCTACATTCTGGCTAGGTTTTAATTTCAAAGTCCAGTTTTAATTTCAAAGTCCAATTGAAACATTCTTGTTTTGTTTCAGAACTGTAGAAGTTAATTGCAAAATCTTAAGAAATCCAGTCTTTAAAAAAATTTGAAAATACATATGTTTTCTCTACACGTATTCATCTTTTTGGGGAGGAAAAAGTCCAGCAAATGTTGATGTCCAATGTGAATTTTCCCAAGTAATTATGTTGCAACAAAATAGGGAGTGAGAGCAAGAATTTTCTGTTGTTGTTGTTCTGCTTTTGGGGTTTTGTACCTTCAACCTGCTGCTTTTCATCAGTGTCCTACTTTAGCCTCAGCAATCTTTTGGTGTTTTTCTGGTTCACCGAAAGGGCTTAGCACTTTGACAGTATGAAAAACCTGACTTGCACAGTAGACTAAACCTTAACTTTCTGTTGATACGGTAGCTGCTTTAAGTTCAAAAATAGGAAAAATACTGTGGAGCTTTTTAGACTGATCTCCACTGCCCCATGAAGTGCTTAATCAGGTAATTCACGGAGCTAATTTAAAGCTAAAGAAATCTTGCAAAACTACAGTATTTCTGTTTTTTGAAATGTTTTTCATGTCACACTGACTTTTTCCAACAGAACTTCAGCAGGACAAAAATAATGTTTTATTGTGGGAGAAGTGCCCCATACCCAATTGTTCCTGAACTGTCATCCCTACAACCTCACTAAGGAAGGTGTGCAAGTCAAATGGTGCTCGCTCTTTTTGCGTGCTACTTGCAGTATAACCTTAAAGCGTGTGGTGAAGTGATCATCTGCCACTTGTCTGTGTTACAATATTTGGAGATTGACAAAGCTGCTTCGCTTAATGGGGGCACTTGAACCTATTTCTGTGCTTGAAGTAAAAGGCCTTCAAAAGCAGCCTTGTAGAAGAGCCATAAAGAGTTTAAAGCTGCCCCTTCAAACAGCAGTAGCAGCAGTTTTAAAGGTGCTTCCACTATGGAGAGTTTCTTTCCTCTGCTGGCTGAAGAGCTCCAGCTCTTCTTACTGCCACTTCCAGCTGTCTGTCCAGACCAGCCTTTCCTCACCCCCTCCACCAATGTCTCCTCTACACTGCAGCTCTTACCTTCTCCTGTACTCTTCTGTACATAGCATAAACAAAGTTCATAAATAAAAAATATAATTATGACTTTATCTCCTCTCTGCTTCTAGTTTCTTTAAAACAATCTTTTCATAGCAAAGTATGGTGTCTAGCAGCATTGCAGCGTGGTTTCAGCCTTGGCATGTTTATTAGCATATAAACATAGTATAAAAATTAGTCTTAATAATAAAAGAAATAAGGAACAGATTAAACTTTCCTTTTCTAGAGTGTTTTGTTCTTGCATCATACTCTATTTTACCAAATCCCTGTCCAAAGAAAAGCCCCAAAGACTTATGCATAGTAAAATAGAGTGATACAACTGGTTTTTTTGAAGGGGTTGAAGCTTTTCCTGGACTATTTTGATGAGATTAGTCTCTGGTAGGTGTGATTGGGATATATTCTGGGCTTTTTTTAGTGTGTCAACAGTATGGATTTATTGCATTGTGGTTAATAGGGAAAATGGGGAATATAATCTAGGTCACCAAAGGTCTGGAATGCCTCTGCATATATTCAGACTCGTCCACAGTGTTATTTCAGCATGGAAATTGAGCTCATAGATCAGATGCTTCAGCTGGATGCCATACGTTGAATGTGTCTAGGAGATAGAAAACTCATTGTTATTGTTACACAAGTTTCTGCATTTTGCTTTTGTGACTCTTTTTGCATCTTTCATGGCACCTGCACTAAGCAAAAAAAGATGCATGGTATGTAATTAACAGCTAAAATTATGATTGTCTGCCAACTATTCTAAAAAAGGCAAAACAGTATTAAATTAAAAAAAAAGTCAACAAGCAACCAAACAAAAACCCCACGAAACTACCCCAACCACCCCATTGCTCCAAAACCAACCTCCAACCCAGTAACAAAGAAAAGTAACCTTTTCTGCTTTTCTCTCTCTCATGTCACTAGCTAATGGAAATAATCAGACACTGGCTTTATTCCTTCTTACCCCTTACCTTATGGGAGTTTATTTTCCTGTATTTCAAACTCTGTCCTTACTTGACTGATATTAGCAATCAGTTTAAAAGCTCTCAGGCAGAGGTGCTAGCTGATTACATAGGCTTGGGAAACTTGAATAAAAAAGGATCAACTTGCTTTTAGCACTGGCAAGAAATGCCAGTATTGCTTTTCTTCTCTCATTTCCTTGAAGAAATCCAAGTTGACATTGCTGAAATATGATGTTTTTTCTCCTTAATAGGAAAGCCTGGGGATGAAATACAAAGAATTCTTGGATAAAGGGCTAGTTTTGCCAGTTAAAAGCAACCAAAATATGATTTTAAAGGGAAATGGTAAAAAGTGCTAATTAGATTTCATCATTAGAAATTCTGACTAAACAAGAGACTTTTAATGCTGCCTTATTTTGATTTTGCGGGGGGGCAGGGAAGGGGATGTTCTCCATATGGTCTTTCAACAATGTGCTTTTTATTTTAAAAGTCTGAGAAATATCTATGGCACTTGAGGTTTGGTTTCAAAGAAAACTAGACATGTACATCTGAAATGTATTTGAAATCAGGAGATGAAGGAGTTGTGCTGAATGGGCTTGCAGATCTAGTAACTGGATGGCAAATAATACAAACAGGCTATTTTAAGACCTTTTTCTTAAATGAAATAGGCCAATGCTGCTTTAAAAAATAAAATTAAAAATCTCTTGGTTGCCATTATCTTAGCATTTCCAAAAAATGAACGATTTCCATTTGCAAAAGAAAGCAACTGCTATGGACTATCCAGGTCTGAAGAAGAGGTAGGAAGTCTGTAATAGGCAGGTATATAAAGTACTGCATTGATATCTTGAGAACATCCAGCAGATACTTATCACTGTGTCCAGTGTTATATGTGGGGCAAACCTCTCCCAATTAATGCACCAAGTAGACAAGAGAAAATTAGCAAAAATCAAGTAAATGGGGGGGAGGGGAAAGTGTGTCTGAACATGAATCAGTGCTAAATCAAAATAAGCCTGATAAATTGCAGTGAAGAAGACCTAGCTTTTGTTCACATGGAGCATATATTTACTCAAGCTACCTCAAGATAGAAGAAACAGATGAACCTTCTCCAGAAGGGTTGAAACAAGCCTTTTGAAATTGAAGCTGAATCCAAGGTGCTTGTTGCTGACAGTCTGTTTCACATTCACTTTTTCTGATGACAATATGTGCAGATCTCAAGTGGAGTGTACCCAGGCACTTGAGAAACACTCCAGCCAGGGTGCTGCAAGCCCAGCTGCTCGCAGATGTGGCAGGGCTCCTGCCTTGTGGGGGTAGCTGCCACTTCCAGAGGCCCATTGTTCTTCGGGAGTAGCTTAGAGGTTATACAGATGTAAATGCCTTCATTCTGCCTCCTGTTTCTCTTGTATTTTACAATTGCCTGTTTGTTGGATTTGAGAGATAATTAGTAATTTAAAAGATTAATTGGTTTCATAACTGAATTTGCATTCCTGGGATTCTGAAATTGCAGGAAGCTATTCATGCAAAAAATGCCCTTGTGTTAATTCTAAATAGCTCTATGGATGTGAGACCTTACTGGTTTTATGATGTAGTCTTTAAACAAATAACTCATCTGTCTTCAATGTGATTAATTATTTTAAACATTTAGGGTGAGATTGATTGTCAAAGATGATTAAGGGTTTTTTATCTAATATTTTTTTCAATGCAAAATTTAGAATTTAATTAAGATGTTGCTAGCCAGCTGTCTCTTACAAGGAAGAAAATATTCTCTTTGTATACTTGTTTAATTAACAGTAGTTATTGGTAATAGATCTACTGAAAGCTTATATTGTAGTGCAGACAGAAAAGATTAGTAGTTGAGTTTGTAATTTTTTGTGTTTAAACCAAGTGGTATAAACAAACTCTATGTTCCTTGTCATAGAGCTTAGATGGGCAGTTCATGTGTCTTTTTATTAATATCGATAGATCTCAAGGCCCAGCCTGGGATAGTATGCTGTAATGGCTGTCACTATAATTTTCTTCTGATATAATAGGAATTTGGAAATAGGGGGGAAATATTTATATAAACAAATACCACTTGCCTTTCCCCTAAGTCCTGCTTTTTTTCAGATGCAGTGTGTCTTGCTCTTATTTTGGTTTTGTACTAGAAAACAGTAAGTAATTACAGAGACATCATTGCTTTGTTGTAGATTGACATGGGTGTGGAAATATAAATACATGAAATACTGATTTCATTTATTGCGTATAGGTTTCTCATAGTTTCCTCTAGTTACCTTGTATCTGTTGTTCATGAAGTTGGTTTGTATATAAGTTGAATTTCTCATATAGCTGTTTATAGTTTGAAGGTTTCTAGGAATTTCTTTGGGATAAAATATTTTATTTTATTAAAAACACTCTAGACAACAGTTTCTAAGCTTGAGATATACGATTTGATTTCTCTTGGAGTTTCAAATATATTTTAGAATTTAGAATCCAGTGAGCTTCACCTATCTCAGCTTCCTTAAATTCAATTTTACATTTTGTTCCATTTTGTTTGTAGGTGCTCTCCCCACTTTCCTGGTTGCACAGCGGGACTTTTCCCACTGCTGCTGATGCCCCAAATGGTCTTCTTGCAGGAGGAGCAGCCTCAGCCGTTCTGTTGGTGAGTAGAGGCCATTGGGATGGAGGCCTGGACAGTAGTGCCTCTCCTCCTACCTGCTCCTCTTCTCTTCTTCCCAGGCAGCCTGTGAATTCCCCTCAACCTTTACTTACATGGCACACACTCTTGCATTTCCCTGCAGTTTACAGGCACAGTAGAGGTCTTTTGATGAACACTTTCACTGGGAGGAAAAACTCTTGATAGCTTCCCAGTTATGTGGCTATCAGACTGTACCTTTCTGCAGCTTCTGGTTAGTCTGTTCACTGCACTGAGGAAGAAGCATCCATTCCCATGGGCCTTTCAGTGTCTGTGGTTCCTTCCTTCCATCAGTAATCTTGGTCACCAAATTAGAAGACCACCAAGTGTTACAAGTTGTGGCATGAATGTATTCTGGTGCTACCTCTGTTTCTTTCTCTTCATCGATCTTCCTCTGATGAAATTCTGAGTCCTGCTTTGTTAGTAGGAATTGGTGGAGAGGTGCAGGACTGCTACTTAAAAATGGGTGGGGAAGAACAAACAAGCTTCATAGGTGTTGTGTTGGTTTTGGCTTTTGTTTTTTTTTTTTTTTTTTTTTTACATTAGGATTTCTATGATCTGTACATTTTTTGAGGTCCTAGCTAAAAGAAAATCATAGGTTATAAAATGTTATATTTAGTTCTGTCCCTTTTCAAAGAGCAGCTTCTTATTTTTTTGTCTGAACTTGTTCAACATGGTACTTAATCACTAATCATGAACCTTTTCTTGTTGTTTGGAAGTGGTTCTTGGAAATGGTGTTTGATTCAACAAATTAGGCAAGTTTTTTCAAACTAACAATTTTTGCTCTCCTAAAACTATAGGATTAAGTCACCTTCACGCTGAGTGCTACTTGGTTAGCTAGTAGCTCCATTTAGGATTTGCATAATGCTGTCTTTAAGATAAACCACTATGGCTGAAAAGCCATATAGTAGCTGTTAGTACTAAATGAGCATCTGAGAGGTTCATATACTCAAGATTTAGTGACAATAATCTGTTGAAGCATTTAGTCCTTGAGTTTGTGGACCAGCACTAGATAATAATTTGTGGCAACTGCAAAGCTTTCTAAGTGAGAGTCCAAAGAAAGTGGTGGTAAAAGGACTGTTGCCATTCCTTAACATCTTCCATTATTTAAAGTAAGCATCTCAAGCCTACCAAAAATGTGTGAGCTAGCAAAGCAGAACAAGAGAAGGCTTCTGAATTAAGGTACTTTGAGGTGGAAAAGGCTTTCATGGTACCTGCATAAGTATTTAATTTTACTTTATACAAAGATGATTTTTTTTTTTTAAGATCAGATTATTTATTAGAATCTCTATTCCTTTTCCTAATCAAATAGTGCTCAATTTTGAGTACTCAGCATTTGATTTAAGTACTATTTCCTGGAATTCGATATTATACACAAGGCTGTGGTCAATTAAAGTAGACTTAGTGAATCCGTACTCAGGGCAATGTAGGAAATGTTAAATTCAGATTAAAAAGGAATATATTGTTTATGAAAATAAATTAGCCTTTTTTATGTTAATTCGTAGCTTTTCACATTTCAAGTTGTAGATGATATGAAATTTTGTCCTCAGTTTCTTGAAACTTTTTATGGCCGTTGTTTCTTTAGCTCTGTCTTGACCTTCAGCAGACATTACTTCGTGTTATCCTTTACTTTTTCTCTGTACTTAATTTTGATATGAAAAATCCTTCCAGAAAAATAATACCGTTTATCATGTACTGTTGGAACTGTTGTCCAATTCAGTGTTAAGTAATGTATTGCTGTTGTTGTATTATGTGTTAGGAAATACAGGAGGTTAAAAAAAGAGTCCGTTACTAATATCATCTCAGGTGGTAAATCGTAACAGTATTTGGACATGCTTGTGTCTTGTTCTTTCAATAATTTCTGCAGAGAGCTGGAGCACTGTTTTACAAGTATAACAATGGGATGGTGTCATCGTCTAAATGGGGGTTTATATTCTTACATTTTTATGTTTGCTTTACGTGTCTTTTGATTAAAGCAGTCTTTAATGCAAGTTGGAAACTAAATGTTAGCTGTACTCCAGTTGTTATTTTATCAGCCTTTTTGGTTGATACAGTTTTGCAACTTGCACCTCTCTGTGTGTTTCATGTGTTATTGAGGCAGGGGCATTCATTAATTTGACAATGGTAGATTCAAGCTGGAAGGAGACTGAATTTAGATGTAGCATCTAAGTTAATTTTGTTGATGGTTTTATTAATACCTGCATGCTACCTACCAAATTAATGAAAGAAATCCCTGATACTCGAACATATGTTATTACTGATTCTGGGTAACGGAATTATATTTTACATATTCAGATTCAGGGTGTGGAGGGGAGCAGATACTCTTATCTATTAAAACTGACTCAGTCAATGCACAAATACCACATCCACATAGTGAATGTAGCTATTTGGTGTCTGTGAAAGGAATCTTCTCTGTGTTAAGAAGTGTCTGATGCACAGATTTTTGGAATTCCATTGCACAATTATGTCCTTTTGCTCTTTGTGAAGAGATCTTTGCAATATGAAGCTACATACTGCATGTTCATCAGAAACACATCTTGAAAATATTTTTCATCTGAAGACTGAAAGTGGTATAAAAATTACCTTTGAGATATATAGATATAGATATGTATATATATTCAATCCCAGTGTAAAAAACTGATCAGACAGAGAAATGGTAGGTGTGTGCTTACAGTTATTTGCAGCGCTTGACTTCCCAGCAAGCAACAGAAGCGATTTATGTGGCAGGGAAATTGACAGTGGGCAGGTGGCCAAAACTGCTTTGGCTTGCTGAGACACCACTGAGGACCAGGATGCTGACCGGGTCCAGCTTAGGATTGTTTGGGGATGTAAGTGAGCAAGCAGCCCTGCCAGCTTTCCCTCTGCTCCACGTGAAGACATGGTGCTGGCTGCCTGCAGCAGCAGTGTGGGCGGTCAGACGTCTTCCCTGGCACTGCCTTCAGGTAGAGATCCAAACTGCGGCATTAATCCCCTTCTGTTTACTCTGCCTTGCGCTAAGGGAGGATTTTCATGTTTACTGCGTCAGTAAATAAAAGCCATTTACACAGTATGATACTCCTTCTCAACTTCATCACTTCCTCCACTCCTTTAAGCTTCTCCCATACTATGTTTTTGCGCATCTGACGGTAAATTTTTTTGGTAGCGCAAGAGTTTGTTTTGTCGTCGTTTCAACCTCCAGGCAGAGTTGTGTCAGTCTCTTCAGTTGCCCAGTTAAACTGGACTGTCTGATATTCTAGTAAGCTCTGCATGTTTTATATCGCTATCATCATTAAAAATTGCAGTAGAACTTATGGTGAATAATTTTTCTCCTACATGTGCTTTTGTGGATGAGTTCATTGCTTGCTTGATTCTGGCAATAACATTTAATGGGGAAAGCATACGCTTAGCACAGGCATGCTAAATAAATGCAACTGAGGGTTGCTCTGGGGTGAAGGAGGCCTCGACCGACTTGTGGTTTTGTTTTGATGTGTTCTTGATTGATGGCTTCCAGCATGTTCCTCAGCACCACACTCCATGGCATACTGATCAACACATCGACTCTTTTTCCATTAGCTGCATCTTTTACCTCTTAGCTTCACGTGACTTTTGTGGTGCTGTTTGTCCTGTGAGGAGGCCAAGATCAGTTTGCTCAGAGAATATCTGCGGTCAACACCAATGATTCTCTCTGTCCAGCTTTGCCAGTTTGAAGATAAAGGTTATTCTCAGTCTTTGCCGTGTTCTGCAGTTGTGCCGTTCTTCACAATCTGTCAAGTGTAACTAACTCTACACAGTTGCCCCTCTGAGTAAGTCTTCTGTCTTCAGACAAAGTGTTTCTTTTCCGTTTACTTGTAGCCTATTTCAGTGGTGCCACCTGAGGGAGGCATTCTTGGAGGCCCAATGCAGTAGCAAACACCTTTCTTTTGAATACAGGAGAACTTTTTTGGTTGATCTTGGTGTGTGTTTCTTTCTCATCCACATTTGTGGTGATGCAGAGAAACGAGAATATGATTGAAGAGATTTGAATACTGTCTTTCAAAGGGACACAGTTTTTCTGGAGATACAGGCCTACTAACTCTTTTTTTTTCCTCCAGTGACCTTTATGCTTCTGATTTACAGTTAACAATAGTAAACAGGATGAAAATCCACCTATACATTTCATAACTGTGATTAGTAGTAGCACAGGCATGAAGAATATTGTAGCAAAATCAATTATGATTTTAGTGAGTGGGTTATCCAGAATAACATAATGCTCTGTTTTTTGGGTTTTTTTTGTTCATATGCATGTGTGTATATATATATATAACAACACAAACTAAACCTGTAGACCCGTCTGACTGAAATTGCATCATATGATGTTGCACTGTTTCATTACCCGACGTATCAGCTGCTTCCTGAAAGCCTTTGTTTTTATAGTGTGAACTTCAGGGACTGATGCAGAATACTGGATTTGTGTGCGTGTATTTCAAAGGGGAGATAAGGGTCTTTTTAGAATAAGCAGCACAGTTTGTTGTTTTGGGCTTTTAGCTTCTTGTTTGGAAGTCTTCCTACAATTTGAATTCTTAAAGAAAACAGCTCGGTAGTCCATTGCTTCTGTATCTTTTCAAAGAAAAACTTTTTGTATCTCATAGTTTAGCATGGTCAGAAAAATCTTTGACAAACCAGTATTCTTTGTGATGAAAAAACATGCACTGATGGTGATAATAGAACAGAGACGGTGTTTGTTTTGTTTTCCCCAAAGTTTATCTAACAGTCTTAAGCTAGTAATGTAGCAATTGTGCTTTTTTGTTGCAATCAATGATATTTAACTTGCTTTATTGTAGCGTAATATTAAGGCAGACTTCTTTATATGTAGTGAAGCTGATGTACAGAGATGCTGAAGAGGCTGTGCATCCAGGATTAAATAAACTTATGTTACAAACCATGGGCATTTCCAATTGTCTAAACCTTATGTTTGTATAAACAGATGGGCAATTGTATTCATTAAAAATTGTCTTAAAATAAGATTTAATAATTCTTTACTTTCTTTCCACTTTGTTATATAGAGTAGAATATTAAGCATTGTTTGTAATGATATTTGTTTAGAGCTTGAATTAGTAAAATATTTTTCCAAGTGACTGTACATTGCATGTACATTTCTACTTATATTTCCTTTGCTCTTAAATATGAAGAAGTGTTACTAGCTATGCATATGAATATTAAATATTGTTAAACAGTAAGCTAATTTTGCAGCATGAGAAAACTAATTTTAAGATAAAATGAAAATCTGAAGTAAAATTTTAAAAAAATCATATTTAACATGGATAAGTTTTTAAACATAACTTTTTTGTTCTGCTGTTTATATTTGCTATTCCTAACAAATGGGATTTAAAAAGAAAAGGCTATCTTGTTTGAAATTCTTATTATGAAAATTTCAATTTCATTTGACATCGAGGTGGTAACTTCTGGTATGAGCTTGGAAACTAAGTTCAAGTATGCTGATTTGGTTTCTCCCATATCCACAGGAACTCTAGCACTGTGTCTATATGATGTTTATCTGTTACTGGAAACAGCAAAGATAGAAATTGCATGCATATGGTGTAACATCCTGCCAGTTTTGGGGGGGGGGGGTCTGTGTAGTCATTCTGCTGCTTGCTTGGTAGTGTTCTAGAAGGTATTTCCATACATTTTTCTTTTGTAATAGAAACTCAAATTTTTACTATCTGATATTTGGGCAAAGCCTTCTTAGTCATCATTCTTGTGTTATTTTTTTTTTTTTTTTAATGAAATTGCTGTGCTTATACTTCATAAGATTATGCAGTTTACTTCTGCATTCGTGTGTGTGTATGTGTGTAGTTGCTTCAATTATATCTTGCCTGTTACTTTTTAAGAGCACAGTGTTTATTCCACCACTAATGGAATACCTCAGGTGCAATATGTAGTCTTAACACCTTAGTTTTGTTTGTAATACCTATAATTTTTTTCCTATCAATAAAGAATTCATCATGATTTCATTCCATGTCATTTTGTGCTGTTCTGTGAAAGTGTCATTGTACAAAAACTGAGTTGACTTTTGCCATTCTTTTGCTGATGTTTTGCTGAAGTTTTGAGGAGAGTCAATGCAGAGTTGCAGACCTGCCTGATTTCAGTTTGTTGGTGAACCAGTATGGCAATTGTAAAGTCCTTACTAAAAGCATGACATTTTAGTACACTTGTCTCAGAAGGAGTGGTCCATGTGTGTAAGCACTGTGGGTAGCTTTGCTAGTATGATACCAGGGAAGTCAAGAGAACCAGCAACAACTAAAGTTGCCTGAATTTTAATGCATTAGGGCATTAATGTGGTTGGATTTTTTGTACAGCCATTCTGTGTGGAAGAATATGCAAGTACACTGGGTGTTTAGTTCTCTATATGTTAGTGACTTCATCAGGACCCTGTCTTATATCAAGTTTCAGGTGCAAATTTGGTATTATTAGTCTTCTCAGTTATGGTACTGTCTCCGGAAGGTATTTAGACAGGTGTTGGGTTCTGTCTCTATGTTGTTTGATTGTGTGTGTCAAATCTGCTTTCAAGCTAAAGATGAGTTCTGGTTTTTGTTCTTCTGCACCTATGCCTTTAAACCTAGGCAAATATATCACTTACAAGTCTTAAGATGGCAGATGAGGTGTATTTGTTTCTACTGTTTGTTTCTTTCTGTGTGGTACAGGAAAAAAAGACTATCAAAGCTGCCCTGGTCATGGCTCTGCTCTTCTCTTCCATTCTTGGTGGGGAAGGGAGTGAGTTATGACTGGTGTTGGAATAATTTAGCAATTTAAATATTTTTGTCTTTAAAGTGTAGCATATTGCCCAACTTCAAACATGTATGTTGAAGTGCTTTTTGCTACAACTGCTTCTGGATGACTTAAAACCAAAGTAAGAACAAAAATGTGCAATCCCAGAGCAAATAATCAATTTAGGTTTTGTTTTCTTTGAGGGTTTTTTCTTAAGAACATTGTAATGTTCATTGTTTAACAAAATAAATAAAACAAACCTAAAAAAACTCAAACCAACAAAAGCTTCCTGCAGAAGAACGCTGTACCTCAGATTTAACTTTGACATTGATGGTTTTTCTACTTGAAGATGACTGGTAGGGAGTCTGTATTTATTATACTCTTTCTTTTATCAGCTGTCTCTTTAGTTTTTGATATGACATTATCTGTTTAAATACACATTGCTTGTAGTTGGCCAGGATATAAACCATTCAGAAAATGTTTGCGAAGGTTCAGTAGAGATCCAAGAAAAAAAAGTTTCCCATTTTAGTTCCCTGAGGATTTGGTGTGCTTTTGGATATGAGAAGGCAAAGGAGCATTTCATGCAGTCGTCTGTCTCTGTCAGGTGTAAGGATTGAAAGCAAGGACAGATTTTTGGGCTCTTACTTCTCCACTCACACTTGGACAATGTGTGGAAGGAGGTTGTTTGAACCAAATGGAATACAGAAGGGTTCTGGAGAAGGGGAGGAAGGAGTAAGGGAGAGAGAGAGGACTAGAAAATTAAACAGGAGATGGCTAGAAATGAGGGAAACAGGAATGCAGAAAGGAAGAACTAGAACAGATGGGGGAGTGATAAGGATTGGTGTTTGAAGAGAAGATGGGAAGGAAAATCTGCAAAGGTTTGTGTCTTTGTACCTTCAGTCTCTGCAATCCAAGCTTGGGATAATTGACAGATTTCATATATTTGCCATTTACTTACCAAGTAAGTCTTGACTCATTGTAATATTGATCCAGATACAGATTCATAATTTGTTCTATCTTGCAAGGTATTATAATTAGAAAATATATGCAAGCATTGTAAATCCATGGTGAATCTAATAAATACCCTTCCTATTCATGAATTAATGCAGTGTCAGCTCAAGAATCCTTGAATTCATGGGGTATATGTAAAGTTACATTCAGAAATAATATGTTTTTTTATTTTATATGTTTTTAGAAGTCTTCCTGTTTCTGTCATGGAATAAAATGTTTCTGCATTTATTACTTACTAGGCAACAGTAGTGGGTCTTGGAAATATATAAACTAGCGTGGATAGGGTTGGTCTGGAAACTGAGTTGGCAGGGAAAACATTCCTCTACTAAAAGAAAGATGGCATTTAACTAAGTTCTGATTTTCTTTGCATATCTCAGAATAACCAGAGAGGGATAATCTCTTAAAAAAAGGTGTATTTCAGGGTGGATAAAGCTGTAACCTACATATGCATTCAGTAGAGTACAACCTTGCAAGCCAAGTTCTGGTGTTACCTTGTGGTAGTTTAGAATGGGGTAAAGTTCATTTTCTCCATGGTAGCTTGTATGGGGCTGTATTTTGGATTTGTGATGAAATAGTGTTGATAACATACTGATACTTTAGTAGTTGCTGAACAGTGTTTACTCAGCATCAGGACATTTTCTGCTTCTTGTGCTGCTCCACCAGCAAATTGCCTGGGGGTGCACAAGGATTTGGGAGGGGACACAGCTGGGCCAGTTGACCCCAACTGCCCAAATGAGTATTCCACACCATACCCTATCATGCTCAGCAACAAAACATGGAAATAAGGGGATAGGTTTGCCAGCACTGCCATTTCTGCAGGAGTGGCTGGGGATCAGTCAGTTGGCTATTGATGAGCAATTGTGGGTTTTTTGAAACATTTGTGGGGTTTTTGTTTTGTTGTTCTTTGAGGAGCTTTTTATTTTTCTTTTTCTCCTTTTTTTTCCTTATTAAGCTGTTTTTATCTCAACCTTTGAGTTTTTGCACTTTTGCCCTTCCAATTCTCTCCCCATCCTATTCACTGGTGCGTGGGCAGTGAGCCAGCAGCTGTGTGGTACCTACTGGGATTAAACCATGGCATAACTTCAGTTCATCTGGGAGGGTTTATCAAAATGAAGTCTGGAAAGGTCAGGCTGATTGCTGAACATTTAAAGTTAATGTGAAGTAGTAATCTAGACTCTCACGTGCTTTCAAGATCTGTCACTTGCATGTGTCAATTCCTCTGTACGTGCTTTAGGAGTTTGCTTGTGTATTTGAAGACTTTACTGTATTCGTGTTAAGTTTGACAGTTCACTGCTGTATTTCTCTCTAACTTCTTGTTCTGAAATCTAAAGTATTACAGGAATCTATTTGTTTGATACTACTGCTCATGAAATGAAATCACTCTAGTGAAGTTGGGAATGCAGTGAGCCTGCTACAGTTGAAATCTCTCTACTCCACATAGACATATGCTGTAAGATGATGTTTAGGTATTGCTTAATATACAAAGTGTTTATTTTTAATGTACAAGATTCTAGTGCCCTGACAATATGTCCTCAGTAAATTTTCTTTTGAAGTCAAAGCAGTATTAATTTTCTGTTTAAAAAACAAAACGAAAAATTGCAAGTCCTTCTAACATTAAAAGGGAAGAGGTTCCAGTGTTCTTGTTCTTCAGCAGTGCATACCTGTTTAGACTTGCTCAGTATACAGATCTGAATTTAATGTATGTATAAAAATAAAAATGTATTAATACTTTAGTTACCTTACATATTCTAATAATGTATTAATATATATATATATATATAAAGAAAAATACTTGAAATATCTGAAAGAAGCAGTGGTATTAAAAATGGACCAAAATAATTTTTATTTTGCAGCTTTGTAAAATAGATCATTATTTTTATCGAATTGTAAGATGATAGTGCTCTTGAAGCACAGAAGTGATGTAGCTATAGCATCTAAGCCTTGTTAGCATAACAAATGTCACCCACTTACCCCTGGCAACTGTGCAACTTCACTTTATTTTAAGATGATTACTACACTGCTACGTTTTGTAATAATAACTGCATCCACTATTGGAGCATCCATGTGACTAGAATTACCAGGCAACACAAAGCTGTGACCATGAGTATGAATGCAAGTGTATTTATTTTATTCCTGTGTTTGTCACAACCAAGTCTTGGCAAAGGGATTTGCAGTAGAAATTAAATGACTGGAAGTCTTGCACTCTTATCTTGGGTTCTTAGAGGAAAAGAAAAAGTTACTGTAGGCTAGTCATTTATGTAGTTACACACAGTGTCAGTATAAATAATACATATCTGTCTAGTTATTCTGTGTGGTCATTTTGATTTACCACAACATGTGTTGTAAACCTCAATGTAATTGAAAGTTTGTGGTAGCTGAACTGGTTGTTAGTGAAGGTGTGTGTGTTTAGATCAAAGAATGTAACCTATTGTATCAATGTTTGGTATGTTGGGACATGCCTTCTACTTGACCTGTTTAAACAAGGCTGTAGTCTTCTCAGACTTGTCTGGACAAGAGGGGTCATCTGAAGAGGGGCTGCACTATTGAGTGAAGATGAAGGAGATAACTCCTAGACTAACACTAGCCTCTTAGGTCTAAGGCTTTGTGCTTGGAAGCAGCTGAGTTTCCAGGATAATTTAAGTTTATATTAAATGGTGCGGATAAATTTGATTTTGTGTTTGAGGGGAAGTATACTATTGATTCTCTCCATTTGTTATTCAACGCAGATGCTGCCCCAGCACATCTCCCTACACCCCATGCTCAAGTACTTGAAATAGCAACACTGAGATGAGAGGGAAGGTTGTCATAACTCACCCTAATGCTTCTGGCACTATCCCCTTTAGTCAAATCCAGTCAGTGAATTATTGAAGAACATGTGTTAACTCTAGAAAGAAGCTTATTGGCACATTAGTGTCCGTATAGCTCTCTCTTAACTAACAAATTAAGTTCAAAGTTAATATTTTAATCAAGGGCAGAAAAGGGCGTCTGATCTGACTGTGTGGGTATTATATGGCATACCACAATTGTGAAGGCTGGATGACAAACTGTTAGACAGGATTGTTTCTTTCGTAGCCCAAAGAAGCTGAAGTTACTAATAAAAAAATAAAGAAAAATAAGAAATCCTTCTCTGTGATTACAGTAGCGAACAAAGTGTAGTACTTTGAAAATTTCCTCTTGTTTATTCAGTATTTGCCTACTACAGGTAAAGTTGAATTGAGGTCACAATTTAAGAGATAAGAGCACATAAATTCCCCACTGCAGTAGTAATTTACAGACAAAATTAATTTCTATTTTTTGCAGTGTGTAAGCCTGTGCTGCTCCTGAACGTTTGAACAGCTTCAGGAGACATACCTGAGATGGAGGGAGGATAAAAACTGAATCTGAGATCAAAAATACATGTCTTTGAACTTCCATTATCACATTTGGTGGGCATAAACGTCTAGCTCCAAACTAAAATAATTAAAGATTTTTGAAGTTTGTTTGGCTGGTGCCAATGATGGCATGGAAAATCTACCTTAAAATGTTTTACTGATAAATAAAATACCAGGCTGGGGCACTGCGTTACTCATTGTTGAGATTTTTCTTTTTGTCCTCATGAGAACTTGAACAGGGAAGAAGCGTGCCTGTGAGAGGCAGGAGCAGCGATTTGTGGTGACAAAGGGCTCCGGCAAGGCAGGCAGCACATCGCGAGTCGGCAGTGTGCCCTGGCGGTGAAGGCAGCCAGCTGCAGCCCAGGAGCAGGAGCGCAGCCAGCAGAGCCCGGGCGGGCACCTTAACACCCCTACAGCACAGGGGCAGCTTGGGCACCCCTAAGGCAGGAAGCGTGCTTGAGCAGGAGGCTAGGGAACACTGTCGACAGGCAGGAGACTAAAGTCTAAAGAAAAGGAAGCAGCAGAAGGGACTTTGTTGCTCTCTTGAGCTGCCTCATGTTTGGTTGCAGAGATGTAGCTAGGTGCTACACCAAGGTGTACAGTGGAAGGATGAGAAGTATAAAACATCAACTACAAGGAGGAACATGACATTTAGACGGTGGGATGTGCTTCGTGAGGGTGATCAAATGGAGGGACAAGCTTCCCAGAGAGGAAGTGGAATTGCCATCCTCAGAGTTGTCCAAACTCACCTGGACCCGAGCAGCATCAGCCTTGCACAGACTAAGGGTGGAGCCAGATAACCTGAAGATGTCCACTTGGACTGGAATTACCCTGCAGTTGGCAGACTTGGAAAGGATAGATCCTCACTAAAAGTGGTCGAGGGTCTCAGACTTGCTTTGACAGTTCTGACATTGCTTGTCTTTGGGAAAATGCTCAAAAATTTTACTTAGTAACACCATTCTTGAGAGTGGTTCTGTACTGCTTGTTACCTCCTAGTGTTTGTTTTTCTCTTTTTCTATATGATGTCAGTTGAAACAGTTTCTACAATATATTAATATATTACCTGCTTCTTACTCTGCAGTTGTTTTTGCTGCTGTCTATATCTTCATTCCTAGGAGGCATTTGAGACAGCTTGAAAATTTACTCCATAGAGTAAAGCTCTATGTATGGAGTATGGAGTCCTAGCTATGCTAGGACTGTGTTAGCTCTTCTGCCTTTTCTTTGAGGGAGCTCCCTTGTGAAAAAATTGTTCAGGAACAATTAACTGAAGTGTGTTTTCTTCCATTCTTATTTTGTTCCAATCAGAATAATATGATTGTAACAAACTGTCTAACTGCATATGGATCTATAGCTTAGGGCTAATTTAAAGAAGAAAAATGGCTATATCATACTTTGGTTCAGGCTGAATTTTGACCACCAAGAACTGGGTAAACTGAAGTTTCTTTGCAAAACAGCAATTAACAACTCCTTGCCAGTGAGTGATTAGTGAATATGCATTTCATAGTACTTTATGTTGCCTTCTTTTCAGCTGAATCTGGTCAAGGATGGATACTTGGATGCAATTTTTCTGTTGAAGAAAAAACTTGGCCCTTTTTTTTCTTGAGTATTCAGAATTTGTAGCAGCTGTATAGCATTTTCAGATACATACTAAAAAGTTAATTTTTGCTTGAACTCTTTCTGGTTTTGGGGGGCTTTTTTTGTAGCACCTAGGAATCTTGACTGAAGAAAAGATTGTCTGTTGCACAAATCATGTTATCTGTCACATGTGGAACAAGTTCCCCTGCACTTGTGAAGCAATTATATTGATAAAATGGATGGTAGATTGGGGAGTGAAACAAGCAAAATAGCTTGTCTGAATTACTAGGAATGGAAAGAAACTCAGTCTAGTTAAATGTGGAACTAAAATTTGGTCCTAAGTTGTCTGAATTTTCTGTTCACTGGAGTATCCTTTCTATATATGTTTGATATCTCTTGGTTCAGCTTCTTAGTTATATAACCCTCTCTGTTCCTTTGATGTTTCTGTTCATTTTCTTCCCTTTTTGTGATGCGTTTTTAAAAATCTGTTTGGAGGTGGGTTTTTTGTTTGTTGTTTTGTGAGTTTTGTGGCTTTGTTGTTTCAGGTTTGTTTTTTAAAGTCACTGTTCTTAGTTACAACATTGTAATGTGCAAGTCACAAGGCAGTATAAATGCACACAAGTGCTTACTATTAAGTACTTATTAAGTCAAACATTTAAGACAATTCATGCTCGCCAAAGATTTGTTCTTAAATCTTGCAGCATAAATAATTAACTTCCAAAGACAATCTTTTCACATTTCTCAAACTGTGTTTAAACAGGTTATTCAAACTTGTCCTGCTGTCCACTTTTATGTGTGATCTGGCTTTTACTTGTTTTGCAGCAGAGTAGAAATTGTGTCTGAACATGAAATTTGCTCATTTCAATTTTATCTTTTTAACTTCTTTTTTTTCTGAAATAGTTGGCGCTTAAATATATTTTAAAATGTCTTGAAATCTACAACATAATGCAAGAAAGTGATGTGAAAGTGGAGGTCAGCATATTAAAGGCAATATTTAAAATCCGGCTTTATAGGACATCAAATGGGTTAAGTGTAAAGTTAGGACCTGTACTGCAAGTTAAGTGTGTGAGAGATTTATTAAACTTACTAGCTTTGTTTCCTTTCAAGCATTCACCTAAGGCATTAGTGGGTCACAGTGTGACGATAGGGTTATGCATGTGGTAAGAGATTTAGAGTAAAATTTCTGACTTTCTTCTGTTGTATTTCAATTACTCTTTTATGCTGATGAGATTCTGAAGGCATGCTTCAGAAGGCATGCAGGTGACAGAATTGACATAATTGCATCCTGGTTTATCATTATTGAGGTATCAGTATTAGTTAATCTTGTCTTTCCTGCATGCTTATATTGCAGAGACTTCTGATAAATCTTAAGAAGTCTCAATCCGGATTTCCATGAAAGCAGGTATTTATTCTATGTTGAGAAAGTGCATTCATTGCATAGATTGGAAGAAAGATTAGAGGAGAATTTTTGATTGTCAGCAGTAATGCTCAGTGGTATGTTATACACCTTATTCTTTTTGTTGAAGAAAATGTGTGGATTTTGAGTTGTGCTAATGAAAAGTCTCCTGTAAAATTCACCTCATTAATACAGCCTTCATTACCAATTAGCACCTCCAACTGCCTTAAAGAGATTTGAGAGTAGAGAAACATTTTTCCTCCTTTCTCATTTATTTCTGTTGCTGATGGTTTACAGGGAGGACTACTGTTCATTGAGGTGTACCATGGAGGAGACACATGACTTCTTAAATGCCATATAAGACACTTCATCATGTAGTACTAGATTTTATTTTCTCTTTATCCAGCCAAATAGGACGAAACAAACCTTTGCTTTGAGATCATAAGCATCTGTGTCTGTGATATATGATAAGGTTATTTGCTGTTATTATAAGGTTTCTGCTGTTACGTTTTTGAACAGGCTTTTCTGATGTCCTGGTTCCAGCCAGGACAGGGTTAATTTTTTTGTAGTAGCTAGAAAGGGGTATGGCCAGGACATGGAGGTTATTGTATACCACCTCACATCATTGCTGGGGGTGGGGAAAGCAGACTCTCTTCCAGGGAGAAGGAGCTTCTTCTGATTGAGAAAACGCAGCGGAGAGAGCCATCCAGTATTGTCTATTATTGGGGTCTTTTTCTGTGTGAATCTTTTCTTTTCTTATACCTTTTATTATTAATCTTGTTGCCGTTACTCTTAATATTCTTATGTCAGTGTTGTTTCCAGTAAATTGTTCTTATCTTTGCCTTTTACGCCTCCAATGGTGGGGGGAGAGCAGCTCCATGATTTTTAATGGGAGTATTAAATTGGACAATACTATTCCTAAGCCATGACACCTGGTTAGCACTGCTTAGGCTTTGCTGACTTCTGCAATGCCCTTTCTCAACTTGGTCTATATAAAAGAATAAGTTCTAAAGCTTGGGATTTCTTAAATGTATTGTGTAAGTTTATATGATCACTGCAGCATCATGGTTGTACGGATCATTGCATCTTTTGAGATATAATTTCCTAGTGTGTGCTAGTAACTTCAACTCTTTTCTTCTTTTATTTTCATTAGTCTGGTTAAAGCAGTAGAATTATTTTGTTCACAACAGTTCCCAATTAAAATTCTGGCCTTGCTGCTCATGTTACCTCCTGGAGCGTGAGGTAGGATCGCTGTCGTAACATGAGAACGTACAAAGCCAGTCCCTTCCTCAGGGCACTCCATAGTTATTGTTCAAAACTGCATTTGGCATCTTCCTATTTGTAGAGTTTTTCCAGATTTGTCAAGGAATCTGTCCTCACCAAAGAACATCATTGGTGTTCAGTAGATTAATCTCTACTGATTTGAAGATTAATCACTTTTATGGATTAGGCACTGTCTTTATACTTGACCAGTTTATTAATAAACCAGTATGCCTTGTCTCTGATCACTGAACCATATATTTTGTAAACATGTTTGCTGCAAACTTTTATATGTGGGATTAATGTACATTGATCATGTCTGATTCTTGTACTGCACACTGTAATTAGTTTGATCTGAAAATGGCTTTGGGGGTGACTGAATCCTAAATCTCTGCAAGGGGTGCCATCATGGGACTCTTACTGAAAATAGTACTAATTTGCTTCGTTTATGAAGTGCAACTGTATCTGAAGTTTCATGGCAGTAACTTGTGTCACAGTGCATGATGTTCCACAGAGGTATGTAACCTGCATTTGAGTGCTTGTAAATTTAATCTACATTCAAGACTTAGCCAAACTGCCCGAAGAAATTATGCTAATTTACATCTTCTGTATCTGAACTTTCTAGTTTGTCCTTTTTCTAGTTGTGTCATGAAGGCTGGGAAGCAAAATGCCACAAATATGCTTTTTTTGGTGTTTAAAAGAAGAATACTTTGTTTGAAGGTAGATTGTTACACAAACCAAGTATGTTGCTGTGTATTGAACGGATGGAGATGTATAATAAGAAAGAGACATTAGAAAAGATAACTAAATAGCTTTTTGAGGTTTGCTTTAAAGAGGGCATAAACAACTGGATAACTTAAGAGAAAAGGTCAACAAAGATGAAAAGTAAGAAACAGAGGGTAAAGATTCAGAAAAAATGTCTGAGCCAGGGTAATTTGTGATACTCTTTGATAGTTATGATAAAAAAAAAAAAATCCAAACAATACACTTGGGCAAAACCAGATTACTGTACTTGCAGTCATGTAGATCATTCCCCATTAAGCTGCTCTTGGAAACAAACTTTCCAAGTATTTAACACACAACTGTATGCTTCAAATGAGATCAGAAACTGAATCTAATTAAAGAATGTTGCAGCCAACAACATTCTGAAATTGAGAGATTATTTTTATATATTTGGCATAGGATTGTTGGTCTCTTTCCAGACTCACTGTCTTTTGTTTGTAATAAAAGGTGTTGGCTTTGATCCAGCTTGAAACAGAGGGGTCCAAGTTTAATGACTACTGCAGTCAGCAAAATACGTGTACTGGTGTTAACAGAAGCTCAGTGCTGTGTAAACTCTGACTTCGTTTTTTTGTAGTTTTGACATTTAATTCCCTCTGTGGGATGTTGCTGCTTTGAGGTAGAATAAGGGATGCCGCAGGAGGGTGGTGATATCTAGGAGCATTTAATGTATGATAGGCATGATGCCGTGTTTAATTGGTATAATCAAATACTTTATTTATGCACCTGCATAGCCCTGTGCAGGCACCTGTTTATTTGAGAAATAAAGACTGTCCGTAGTGCAAAATTCTGTTTGCCTTAAAGCAGTCTGTCTTCTGACATTGAGGTTTGTGTGGCAGTATTGCAGAGTGGAGCAACTTCTTTGCCTTTCCCATACTGTGGTTCCAGGTGGTCTCTAGTCTGTTTGAGGGCTCATTATGAATGCATGTATGCCTGTATTGTGTACACACCACCACCTCCAAAATGTGTAGATATTTCTGGTTTGGATACTGCTGTAGTTTGAAGGCAGGACGAGTAAGGTGATTCTCAGATTTCCAGTTCTCTGTTTATTTTTCTAATCAGTTCTCAAAAACTTTTGGCCAAGCAGTTGGGCAGCTGTCAACCTTAAGCTGTCTAGATCTTAGACTAAAAATTTCTTGGGCTTCTTTTGTCTTTTCATCTTGTTTTTTCCCCAATATATATTTTGTTTTTCTTTTTTTTATTTGTGTGAATGATAGTTACAAAAAGGCAGAAACCCATCCAAACTAGCACTGAAAACAAGTATTGCAAGCAGGAAATTGGAACTCAACAAAATTAATTTTGTGATGTTTAAATTCTTTATTTATTTTTCCTAATGCACCTGTTCTTTGGAACAAAGGAAGCCTATTTCCTATATTTAGGAATAAATTATATTTATTTATTCCATATTTTTACATGGAATATGAGTAATTGCATCCAGTATAAGAACCAAAGAACAGAGTACTTCAATTTCTTTTACAGACGAGTCTCCTGATATGTTGCTTGTTTCTGCATTTTGCACCTTCCGTGTCAGACATGGCAGTTTATTAGAAGACTTTGTCTTTGGAGAAAAGATAATGTTTTGTCTGGAATATTCACCATTTCTTTATTCAGTGAAATGCACTTAACTAAAGTGTCATCTCGTTGCAAAAAATAAATCTGGTAAAAACAGAAATCTACTTTTTCTGGAGACCTAAGCAGATTAAATTCCTTCATGTTGGCAGTTTTTCTTGTAAATGGAATTGTTGCAAACAGTTTCTAGAATCTCTACACTTCAAGGCATCAAGAATTTTTACATAAGAATTTATGAATTTGCTGTATCAGTATAGGTTTCACCTAAATTGTAATGTACGCTTTTGCTTTGCTGTTGTATCTGTAGAGGTTTTTTCTGTTACTCAAAGTAATGCATAGAAGTTTTGTTCAATAACTATGCAGGTTTGGTAATTGATGAGTTACAAAGGAACAGTTATAGTACTTGGTATTAGTATTTATTCTAGGGAGACAAATTTAGCACAAATGTTAATGTTAAAAAAAGATAAAGGAAAAATGGAAAAAATCAAGAAGATCTCTGGTTATATAGAAAATCTTATATAATAAAAAATGTGTTTAAATTCTAAATTTAGAGAAGTTATTTTGAAGGTCTTAGGAAGAGGCCAACCCAGAGGAGTCAAGAGAGATGAACAGGGCAGTGGGAGTGTGAAAATATCTTGAAACATGGGCCTTCACTGCTGGAAGCAGTCACTTTCTGTTTGCCTAAAAGAAGGAGACTACTTCTCTTAGTGGTTTCTAATGACTGTGGTATCTTAGGCTAGTAAACAGAAGAACGAAACGTTGGACAGGGGTGATTTTCCTGATAATTATGCATCTTGAGTGTTTTTGTGAAAGACTTTTAAAAATATGTGGTTATGCTTCTAAGAAACAAACAGAGGTTAAGCTGTTAAGAAACAGACAGAGGTTCTTTGAACTTAATAGCTGGGGAAAGTAGTTTGCATAAGGGAGTGTACTTGCCAGAAGTATCTTAAGGCATTTATGTCCCTGTGTTACTGTGTGTGGGCTTTGCTGTTTTGGCTGGGTTTTTAACATTAGCAGATACCAGAGAGAACTAAAAGAAAAGATGTCTTAAATTTATTTTTATTGACAAAACCAAATACTGAAGGACAGACAGGAGTTGATTCAATTCCACTGATGAAAAAAGGTTGCTTTTCTTTACCTATCAAACCCCTCATTTCTAAGTTAATTTTTACAACTCAGTTGCTATTGTACTATAGCTCTAGAAAACTTGTCCTTCCTCCTGTTCAGTCTCGATTGCTAACTTGATACTTACGTGAATTCTTATGCATTGTAAAATCCTGCTTTATTTTGATTGTAGTTTGCGTTTATTGCAAACGCAAGTGTTTTCTGGGTCCTCATTATGCTTATGTTTTCAGGCTTGGATTAGGAAGCAAACAGCAATTTGAAACTACTACTTTGAGTGTGATTATGTGGTAAAGCGCATTGTTTGGTACTCCTTACATCCTGAGCTGCCTCCAGAGTTTGGCCTTTGTGAGATATACAGTGTGTTGTCAAATTCAGATCTGTTTCTCCCTGTCAAAGGTGTGCATTGCAGTACTTGTTCTTCAGTGTATACTTGTGATTAGTTCTCCAGATATCAGCTAACTTATACTGTCTTCTTAAGCTGTATGAAGTAGAATTGTTCCAAACATTTGTGTTTTATCATCATTTTCATACTCATTCCACATTATGTTTGGTTTTGCAACTGAATATACTATTCTAATAAATAATACTTTCTGCCTTAGGTAAATTTACTACTGGTGTATGCTTTCATAAGTCATTGAAGTATATGCAATTTATACTGATTATAAATTTAGTGTTTCCCTTTTGTGTTTACTTCCAAAATGATTTGGCATTCTTTAAAATCTTGCTTCTGTAGTTGAGATCACCTCATTACTGGTTACATTCTCTTCATTTCTTTGGAAATTTCAGTTGATTTGCCAATATAAGAGTATAGCCATTCATCCGGCATAATAGCCTCTCATATAAAGAAATCACAATGTACAATGTTATTCCACTCATGACAGTATTGAAAACACTTCTGAATTTTTATTTTTTTTTTTACAATAGAGGCAACACAGCTTGTAAATATGACTACAGATAGTTAGCTATCTGCTCATGTCTCCAACTAACTTCTGAAGGATTTTCACTACTGAAGGTTAAAGGTGCTTTATTGCTATTGAAAGCAGCACAGTTAGCAGCAGAAGTGGGTTCTGTCCCTGTGATGCCACACCTTCCCTTGTGCTCTCTGCAGTGGGCTGGGCTCATGTCCCTTGTGTACAGTTCTGTCAGTTAATGTTATCCATTATTGGTTTGGATTAACTTGTTGGTGTCAAGCTCATAGATACCCGTTGAAAGCAGGTTTTGAATTAAGGGAAGGAAAAGTTTGGAGTTTTCAAGAGGAATGCTGGGAGCTCTGAATGCAGATGCAACTACTACCACAAACTGGTTACTGGTTTTATAGAACTTGCATTTGTATTTAGATGCAGATGCATTTGTATTTAGATGCATTTGTCTGACAGATCCCCATTGAGTCTGTTAACTCTTTGGAAGACAGCAGTTTGGGATCAGGATTGTTCGCAATTCTGATGTGGATTTTGTTTTTTTGTTTGTTTGTTTTCTTTTGAGTTGCCACCTTTCTTTTTAATATTTTCAGTATAGGAAGAGAAACTAATTCAAGAAATTAAATTATAGTGTTGTTATAGCTTTGCTGTCCAAAGGGGATTATTGCCTTTCTTGAGTTGTGTAACCTTGTTTCTGGTTAATTGGTCCTTGAAATGGAAAGTCTTTGGCAAATCTATAGTGAATAATGTTGCAAAGACGTATAGCAATGAGTGCATGTTTCTTGAAACTGGTATCTATATCTTTTTGTGTGTGACTTTTTTAACCCAAGTTGGTTGCAGGCTGTTGTTGTTATATTACAAGAAGATGAGGCTGCAATGCGGGTGAGACAGGTTGCCCCACTGTGTAGTACATAAAACACAGAGCGCCAGAGTGCTGGAAAATGTAACAAGACTTTTTTAGAAAAAGGAATGGATTTTAAATAAAGTTCAGTTTTAGGTAAAAGGTCAGGCTCTAGTTCCTTTTTTTTATTTGTAGCAGTTCATCCGTATACACTACTGTGCATATTGTATATATAAGGTAATCTCATTTTTTAATCTACTATAACTGCCCTTTTGATTCTCTAAAATCCTTTTGGGTATTTTGCATTCCAATATCTATCCCTGTCTGTCTGACTGCTTCAGCTAGGTAATCATTTTTCTTGTTTATCCCTAATCCTTTTAATATTTCCTTCCTGCCGCTGTATAACAGTACAGTATGCCTATTGTGTGGAATGTATTTCAGAGACTGTACACTAAAAGTGGCTCTGTTTTAGCCTAGATCTCACAAAAATGGTTTACAGTGAAACAGAAATGCAAAGCTGAACAACATGTGCCTGCAGAGCATGTATGCCAACCACAGTGCATTGCTTTGCTTAGTCATAGAAAATGTTCATCTTAATGAACCATATTCTATTTTGAACTGCTCTGAAAAATGAAATAGGAAGCTATCTATTTCAAAACAATTCTTATTCTTACTCTTTGCAGGGGCCTAACAAAAAACCAGAATGTATTCCCTCTGTCTCTGTGTACATACATATATGTATGTATATCCATATGCATACATATTAAAAACTTGGGTTTAAAGAAGCATCTGGAGAACAGTTTAAATATCTCAGTGGAAGCGTTTGGACCCGAGTCTCTGATCATTCGCTTCAGCCCCCTCCTCGGATAAAACATTCTGTCCTCGTTTCTATGGTGACCAAGTAACAGCATCACACGAAGTTTTGACAATATGATAAAAATCTTTCTCTGAAATGGTTTCCTGAGAAGCATGGATCTGTTCCATTTCACCTGAAGAATGAGAAGACCCTCCCACCGCTGTTGGGGCTTTTCTGCTCTGTTTCTCCCACACTAGATTATACCTTAAGATCCTTTCACTGTACTAACCAATGCTTTAACTGCTCTGCTTTTCTCATTAAATAAACTTGGCATATACCTTCTCTGCGTGTCAAAGCAGAGCATGCGAACATAATGAAGGAAAAGAATTTGATACAGAGGTGAAAGCAAAGTGTTTAATTTTTCTTGAGAAGCTATTTCCATACTACTTTGGAATTAACAAAGGTGGGGATGAAAGGGGGAAGCGTGTATGCTTGATTGAGTTTAGCTACAATTGCTCAATTTTAACAAAACAAACAAAAATGCCCTGAGACCTAGACTTTCTATATTCAGTGGCTGTCTTAATAAAAACGTATCTAACTAGTACCCAGTTTGAGTATTGCATAAACCTTTCAGGAAGGTAAAGAAATGCTCAGAGAAAGCATCACTTGCAACGTATCAACTTTATTAATTTGCCGTTATACCTTCACTTCCCAATAATAACTTTGTGTGGTCATGGGAAACATAATTTTAATAATACATCTTGGTTTTTTGATATCGAGAATCTTTCTGAAAGTTCTGGCTTCATGGCTGTTGCTTTATGATGGGCTCTTTCTAAAGTTAATGGAAAGAAAAAAAAAGTCCATATCTTGATTTTTTTCTAATTGTTCTATCCTTTGAAGATTGTTGTTTTCCCCCCTCATGCACTTTAGAACAAATAATCTGTGGTTGCAATGAAAAGTCAGTTTGAATACTGTTATGCCTTGACTTCTGAGATGCTCAACTTTTCTGTGCACATCTGAGATGGAAATGAGAATTTTTTGAGATATCCTGACCTCTTTAAGTGAATGATCCATGTTTTAGTATTAAAGCACACAGTGCATTGTAACTTAGGGAGCTATTATTTTTCAGGATTGTAGGATGTCCTCTGTCATGTAGTTAATAACAGCAGGTTCTTTTTGTGGGCTGTTTACAAAGTAGCAGCAAGTGAACCTCAACTTTCAGACCTGTAGAAAGTAAAGTTTGTCTTGAAATGTAAAACTGGTACCAGTAGTAATTTATACCTAAAAGTATTACTGTCACTGGTCAATTGAAGAACTTTGTATTAAATGATCTGTAGAGCAGCCTTTTAGAGTAGGGATTAAGTTTGTTTCTGAGGCTAGGAGTCTTATTTGGAATTCATCTAAATGTCAGTTTTCCTGTTTGTATTGTGTTCAGTTTATTAAAAATGTTGTATTTCAAGACACATTTCTGAATTTCTTAAAAAAAATCTGTCTCAGAATAGATAGTTGTAAAAGTTTGATTGATCCAGACTCTTTTCTTTATTTGTGTAGAGATTCTTTGTTGGCTCTGAGGTGTCAGGGATACAGAACGCTTCCAGCTTCAGTGGTGTGGTGTTTGATGAAAGGATATAAAGAGAATGTGTCACACAGAGAAACCTCATCAGAAACCCACTGATAGTTTCTGTTCTTTGTGTTGCTATTTGACATGCTGCTTTTTGAGCACAAAGGCAGTGTTTGCAGCCAACTAAGTTTTTCTTAGCAGGTTGTAGGTTATCAGTTCAGACTTTTAGGAGAAGCTTGATGGATGCATCACTGACAAGTGATTGTTCTCCTTGTTAATGGCATCATTTTTTTTAAAGGAGAAACTGAAATGTGATTAAGTTGCATATGGTTTTTTTCCATTTCCTCAACTTCAGCAAGGCTTTTGACACTGTTTCACACAACATCATCATAGGGCAAACTCAGGAAGTGTGAACTGAGTGAGTGGCCAGTGAGTTGGATTGAGAACTGGCTGAACAGAAGATCCCAGAAGGTCATAATCAGTGGCACAGGATCTAGTTGGAGACCTGTCCCAACTAGATGGTGTCCCCCAAGGGTGATACTGGGTCCAGTATTGTTTAACTTATTCATCAATGACTGGGATGAAGGGGCAGATGCCTCCTCAGCAAGTTCACTGGTAACACAAAGCTGGGGGGAGTGGCTGATGCCTCAGAGTGATGTGCAGCCCTTCAGAAGGTTCATGACAGGTTGGAGAGATGGGCAGAGGGGAAACTTCTGAAATACTGCAAAGGCAAATATGTGGTCCTGCACCTGGTGAGGAATAACCCCTGCACCAGTACAGAGGGGGCTGACCTACTGGAAAGCAGTTCTGCACAGAGGGACATGGGGGTCCTGGTGGGCAACAAGCTGTCCATGAGCCAGCAGTGTGTCCTGGTGGCCAATGGTATCCTGGGGTGCATTAGGAAGAGCATTGCCAGCAGGTCAGGGGAGGTGATCCTGCCCCTCTGCTCGGCACTCTTGAGGCTCTATCTGCAGTGCAGTGTCCAATTCTGGGCTCCTCAGTACAAGAGAGACATGGAGCTCCTGGAACGGGTCCAGCGCAGGGCAAAAAAGATGGTTAAGGGCCTGGAGCATCTCTCTTATGATCAAAGGCTGAGAGAGCTGGGCCTGTTCAGCCTCAAAGAGACACTGAGAGGGAATCTCATCAATGTCTATAAGTATCTGAAGGAAGGGTGTCAAGGATGGAGCCAGCCTCTTCTCACTGCTGCCAAGCAGTAGGACAAGAGGCAACAGGTTGAAGCTGGTGCACAGACAATTCCACCTGAACATGAGGAAGAACTTCTTTACTGTGTGTGTGACCAAGCACTGGAAGAGATTGCTGGAAGAGGTGTTGTACAATCTTGTACAATGTGATTGAGAATGACCCTGCTTGAGCAGCAAGGTTGGACCAGATGATCCACTGTGGTCCCTTCCAACCTTACCTGAAATGGGATTATGTGACTAACTGTTTGATTCTAAAAGTCAAACAGCAAAAATGTATACAACTTCTCACTTCAGTAAATTAATTGGTGACTTGGATAAGCAATTTCTTGCATTTCTAAATCAGTAAAGTTATTATATGAGACCTATCAGCTGCATCAAGGGCAGTTAGAACAATGTTTTTTAAACATATATTTTAATTAGTGTGATAAGTGTCCTGAGTACAACCACTTAGTTACAAAAGCAGATATCTGCTATAACAATTTAACTGTCTTACATATAGTTAGTGTTGTATGAAGGAATCTACACTGTGAGTGAGGGGAATGTGACACATTCTTGTGGTATAATCTCTGTGTTAAGATGTCTCATTGTTCAGGAATAAGTATATATTTGCTATACTAATTCATTTCATAGTAAGTCCATATATAATCCCATATATAGATTTCCCTTTCCTCAAAAGTCTGATTCTTTTGGTTCAATACACTGCTTTAAAAAATTTTTTTCTTGTTTCTGGGCGCACATAGCATTTATTCATTTTTTTATTTATTATCAAAATAAAGATAATAAAATGGAGTTTAAGTCCTGATGCCTTGTTTGACTTTGAAAACATTGATTCAAAGATCCTGATTCGTGTAATAGACAGTAGCTAAAATGACAGCTAGGAGACAGGTCAGTGCTATGTGTCTATTTGACAGAGAAACAGTAGGCTATTAATTATGCATCTACCTTGTTCTGTAGAGAAGCTGATTTGAAATAGGCTTGTGTGTAAAAGGGGAACAGCAGCAGAAATGTCACTGATGAGTGATTTCACAGTTGCTTTTTGTGGAATGCGGCTTGTCATGACTCTGCCTTTCTGTCTTTTGAAACTGTTGATGTGTTTTTAATTATTTTGTTCTTACACGTTCCTTTTGTAAGGGCTAGAGGTGTTTGTTAATAAAGGAAAAAAGAGGTATTAAGCTATTCTTCTTGTCTGATGAAATCTTAAATAGCTGTATGTAATGGAATTAAAACACAAATCCAACTAAAGCAGCGACATTTATGGCTGTATTAATGTTTGTAATTTATTTTGAGAACAAATTAAATTTTGATGCTTTCTTCGATGAAGTAATGAAAAGGTAAAGTTCAGTATAATGAATCCCCGTGGGTGGAGATCCTGCCATTTGCTGAGATAACAAGAAGAAAAACCTTGAAACTTTCCTGAATAGATTGCTTAAACGCAATGTCTTTTATTCAGACTTTATATCAAAATGGAGTCCTTATCACCTTTCACTGAAAGGCAGTAAAACTGAACTCCAACCTGCTTATATTGCAGTGAGTTCTTGACTTGGGATGCAGCTACACTAGCGTCATGCTAGCTGATTAAAGTTTTAACTAACCTATAGTAATGCTACACCTGGAGCTGCTGGGTTTTTTTGTGCTTTAGATAAAGATTATGTTAAAAAATACAGACTCTACAAGAAAACACTTGATATACTGCTGACCACATATCATTTTAACCAGTATCTCCTTTCCATAAAGGAAAATGACATGTAAATCAAAGAACCAAATCATGACATGCAGAAAATTTCTTAACCTCCCTTTGACTCTGCTGTGGACCGGGGTTTGGCTGGAGTGGACTGAAAGATAATTGTCTGTTGGCTGATCCAGCTTGGGTTAACATATTTGACTTTTCGGTTACTCAGTGGCATTTGTATACTGGAAAGGGAATGTTTCAACATGTACATAGGTCGAGATGTAATTTGGGAGTACAATATTTACATGAGTATTAGTAGGGAGTTAATAGTAGGGATTATGAAGTGCCAAAGTAATAGTGACACTGGATTGAAAATAAAACCTTCAGTTTGTTTTCTAAATATCTACTGGTGTTATGTTACCTGGTGTTAAAACAAACATATATTTGCAAGATGGTTGTTATCTTTAAATCATTTCATCTGGAAGCAATGCTGGCTTTATTTTATAGTCCTATTGCATTCTGTTACTGTTGAGCATGATAACGTGGAACATACTGTCAAAGATAATTCTGAAACAGAGTGAGCATTTCATGCAAAAATACTTGTCATGGTTCTCTATTTTAAATTTCTCTCTTCTCTTGTGGTGTGTCTTACATGTTGATAGTAATGTATCCTTTTTTCATAGTTTTGCTAGATGATCCTACCAACTCCAACAGTAGGCTTTGCATAACTCTTCAAAATGGATATATCTAGCAGCCTCAATAGTCAGAATCCCAAGAGCTTGGCATGCATTTATGACAAACCTTGCCTTTCTGAAAGTTAGCCAAATTGGTCAAACACAGTTTTTATAGTATTTGACCCATTGCATTGGTGAAAACGTGTCTGTATTGTTTAGATTTGACCGGTTGTATTGGTTAAATACAATGAGTCCCTAAGGGAACACTTATCTTCATATATATCCATGTATTTAAATGCAGTTAAGTAAAAAATAGTAGGTAAACTTTTTAAAATATGTATAATACAAAGTCTTTTTATCAGAGTGACTGCACAAGGATGGGATTACTTGTTAGTCATGGAAATCAGAAGATTGCTGGATGCATAATGCTAGAGCAGACAAAGTAATGAGCAGTGTGAATTTAAGGGTCAAACTTGAGTACAAGTAATCTATCAGGACTCATGAATACAAACTGCAAGGGCTGCTACTGCAGCAGTTCTGTCACTTCTCTGTGCACGTTGAACAACACGTAGTGGAAAACAAAAATAATTTTAAAATCTAAAGTACCAAGCCTTTTATTATAGCTGTAAACTAAAGACTATCAATAAAATACTGAACCTAGTATATTATCTATTATTTATACAGCTTTCTGCAGTAAACCTCTGTAACCAGTAATGTTCACTCTGAACAATGTGTTTAATAAAGCAGATAAGAATCTAAGGGTAGGTTTCAGAGAAACATTGGTCTTACAAATGTTATTTATAGTTAGGCAACATACATATCTAGTCAAGACTGTTTCAAAGATAAACGGAAGTAGTGGAATTTCTTACTATAAGAAAAGAGTTACGATGCTGTCTGGTAGCACATTTAAGTTAGTAATCTTTTTTGCTTGTAAGAAAAATTATGAAGTACGTGGAGGAATCAGAGTATCCTGAGTTGGCGGGGACCCATAAGGATCATCGTGAAACCTCATCACCATAGCCAAACTTCTCTCTTAGTACTCAACCTGCTGAAGTACCTAGAAAGAACACTTATGATGTGAACATGGGAGCTTGTACAGGAAAAATCCTCTTCTGCTAATGTATGGACTCTCCAAATATGTTAGGTGTTGAACCTTTAACTAGCTTTTTGAATATGTGAAAGGTCGATCCAGGTTAATAAATCAGTTAATTAAAATCAGTTTTTCATAGTGGAAAGTCTTGGGAAACTGAAGATATAGGTGTGAATTTCAGGGCTGACATGATTTGACAAGTTGTTTCTAAATGTCCTGGCCAACTGTGCAGCTTCACAGCTCTTCTTGAGGCTGTGTGGGTTCAGCAGTCATGCACGTCACACAAATTAGAATTTTGTAAAATATTTCGTAAGACACCTGCCGTCTTGCAAATACCTACAGCTATTTTAAGCATGTTCCATAATTTTTACTAATCAGTTCAGCAGCAACTGTTTTCTTTTTTATTGTTTTATGGGCAGGGAGAAGAAAGGGAGCTTTAACTGAGTTCATGTTTACAGCTTCAGTACAGTGTTTTACTGACACATGTGGCATGCTGATTTTTCTGTCCCTTTCAGAAGAGAAGCCCGATTGCTCCAAGGCCCGCTGCGAAGTCCAGTTTTCTCCTCGCTGTCCAGAAGATTCCATCCTGATTGAAGGCTATGCTCCTCCTGGTGAATGCTGTCCGCTCCCAAGCCGTTGTGTATGTAATCCTGCAGGCTGCTTGAGGAAGGTTTGCCAACCCGGCTATTTGAATATATTGGTTTCTAAGGCGTCAGGAAAGCCAGGGGAATGCTGTGATCTCTATGAATGCAAACCAGGTAAAAGTAGACCCAATTTCTTTTTCCATTTTTCAATTTTGTCTGTCTGATAAGCAAAGTAATTTATGTAATTGTATCTGATAAAGCCTATATAGCCTCTAAATTCTCCTGATTCTTGAAAATTAAAATTATTAAATGTGACCAATGCCCATTAAAAAGATAAGATAAAAAATATTATGATAAATTTTACTTTCTTTTTTCTTTAGACATTGATTTAAACTGTGCAGCAAGAGAAAAGTAACCTAGTAAGAATGCTTTATTTCTGTGAATGCTACTAGTGCGAGTGACATACTTTATCTACTGATTAGATTATAGAAAGGTTTTTCATAGTAGGTATGGACTGTGCATGGACAGGGAATTATGAATTCTGTTTTAAGGTTTTGGTAAATTATCAAGTGAAGACCCTTTAAAAACTGAAGAGCAGAAGTATTATGGAGGAGCATACTGAAAAACTTTACAGCATTTTCAGTATTTACTCATCTTCCATTTCATAAGAACACAGATCAACCTTTCTTGTGATTTATTATTCCAAGTGAAGTGGAAGATGTAATGCACTCTTTGATCCAGGCTTTGATAAAGATAAATAATAAAAATAGAGGGCTGAAAGCAGTCGTATAAAATGGTATAAACCAAAATCTTATATGCAAACAGGTTCAAGTATGCTTAAACTGAGCTTTTGCTATGCTAGTTTAACATTTCCTTAAATCTTATACAGAGGAAGATTGTCAGTCTTTGTAGCTTCCAGTGCTTGTCTTTGTGGGTTTTTTCCCCTAATATCCAATGCAAATCTGACTGTGGAAATTCAAGCAAAATTTTTCGTTCCCTGTCCTGAGTAATTGGTGAACAAGTCTTTACTATAATTTTTGCTCTGGAACCTTAGTCTTGTTTCATCTAGAGTTAGCTGTAATTTCTAATGACGTAGCTTCTTTGAAATCCTCATTTATGTTTCCCTTCTATGAGTTGTTTTTTCCATTTTATCCACGTCTTTTAAATATGTTATCCGAAAGCAGACTAATATTTTGGGAGATTCTTCATCAGCACTGAATACTGTAGGATAATTGTTTTCTGTCTTTCATGCAAAATTCTAAATAACTAGAAATTAAAATTAGAATAATAATTCTAATAATTTAACTATTTTACAAGAGTTATTTCTGGGTGGTGAAATGCTTGATGCCAGTATCTTTCTGTAGCATGACTGCTACTGAAGCACTATATCTGTACATTTTAATTCTTCCTATATATACTTAATTATGCCTTTACTGAATTTTGCCTTGCTGACTTTGGATTATTTTTTCAAAGTAAATAGCTCTGATCATGTCCTCCCAACTGTTATTGGAATTCCCATCTTGTAGTTTGTAAATAAGTCCATCCAGACTTACCTATGGAGGTTGCTTCTTGTGGGCTGTTTTCACTTGTTATGAAATCTTGAAACTGAATATGATTATCACATTAGTAAATTTAAGTAACTGTGTGTATGTTGTTTTCTGAAACAGTATTTTTTGCTATAGGAAGTTCAGGAGGTGAAGGTACGTGGGACTGGAAAAATGAAGATGCATATTAGGAGGGTAGGACAGTAGAGGCATTGGGGAAGGAAACTAATGGGATTTAAGGGAAGTGTAGAGCTTTGCAAATGGGGATTAGAAATTGAGAGGCCTCGAATAAACCTGTTGTCTTCAGAGTTTGACTTGGTATCCTGAAGAATTGTAGGAAAGAGGAGTTGAAGAGGAACTGAACTATATGAATTATACTGGAAAAAAGGGTATAGTGAACAGTATAAGGCCTGGGAGGTAGGTGTTCATGCAGAGTTTAGGGCTGATGTCACCAGTTTTATTTAATATGTCAGCAAGTCGATGGAGTTTACATGTCGAACAGAGAAAAATGTTTTCCAGTTTTTTGCCACAGATCTAAAAACTTCAGCTCTGTGAATACTGCTACCAGAATGCTCTTCCTGCCCCTCTGTGTCTGCTTGACCAGCCTCAATGGGGGTTTTGCACCAGCAAGGGCTTTCTGGTAGAAACAAATTGCCAGAAGCTGGGAGGACTGCTTCCTGTGACAGCGATGCTGCCTTATGGTGAGGTAAAGTGCTTGCGCAATTAAAGCATAAATTGTGCTAATTTTTGTGCCTTAAATAAGGCATCACTGCTATTTTACTGTGGCATTTGAGTTGGGAGCCTTGTGCTGAGATCTGCATATGTTCAAATGCTCTGATTGGCAACTGAGTTACTGATAGGAAAATAGAAAATAGTGGTTCCTTAACACTGTATGCTAGAATAAAAATATTTTTATTTTGAGATCCACTTCCTTTTCTGCCTCTTTTAGTTTAAGAATACAGTTAAAGGTATTCAGTTAAAATGAACAGTAAAGAAACTTAGTAGCTTAGTCATACTTGTTTACGGATTGTCTGATTTGTCCAAATTTGGACAAGTGCTTGTCCAAATTAGTTTGTGTTAAATGTTCTTACCTTTTGCTTCATCAAGCATCTCATCACAGTTGTGGTACCTAGTGAGGACAAGTATGTCATGGACATTGTTTTGCCAGGTTTGCAAAGCTCAGAGGTGAAATAACACAGGTCTGGTGCCATAGGCAACCTCCTCTATTCCTATAAGCTGTGTATTACTGCCTGTTCATGATTTAGTGAATGTGCATTGGATTTAGTTTAAAGGAGGGAGTTAGTTCTTAAAATGTATTTTAAAAAAAATAAATCTTAAAGGTAGTTTGAATGAGCAATCTCAAATGGAGCTGCATAATGTGTTAACAGTAAAAATAAAAATAACCTTAAACAAGATTTGTGAGAGTATATGTGCCTCTTTGGCTAAGAAGCTAAACCACTATGAACAGTGATGTTTTTAAAATCATGCTCGATTATTTAAAGATTGAATTAAAATCTATGTAAAATATATTTTGCTCAAGTGGTGATAGGAACTCTAGCTGTTACTTCTGAATAAAGCAAGATAAATAGTTTGCTTTGGAAGTGTCCAACAGATGTTTGTTGCACCTTTATTGATAACTTTTCTTCTTGTTGTACATGGTGCAAAAGGGAGTGTCATCTTTCAGTTTCTGATATCATTCCCAGTGCTGGGAAATGTCTGTCATGCGAGACATAACCTGTGTTGAAAAGACCACTCACTTACCATTCTTCTAGAAGTCTTCCTGGCAGAGCTTTCATTTACTCACCTCCAGCCTGAAAATTACTCTTTTTTTCTGGCACTGAATATTGGTTCAAACACAATTGTGAAGAAGATGTTATTATCCAGCTTACTGCTTTGAAGAATTCTGTGCAAACAGGGCTTGATGGAAAGTCTGAGATCAACAGCAAAATTTAGCAGGTCATGTGTACTGACACACAGGGAAGTAACTTGTCCTCAACAGTGGGACAACTTCAACACTCTAAATCAGGTCTGGATCCTTCACAGTCTTGCACTTGAGGACAAGGGTTGGCAAAGTCAAGTTTTTATACAATCAAGTTATAAAGTTATAGCTGAAAGAAAAGGAATTCTAGGATTTTTTTCTTTTATTCTCTGTTGCTTACATTTTATTTTATTGGATGCTTTATTAGAAGCTGATGTTGAGACAAGTTGAGATAAGAGTGGGAAAGGACTGAAGAAAAGGAGTTAGGAAGAATTACAGATACATTCCTATGGAGCTGAAGAAATGGCTTTTAAGTTGACAGTGATGGTGAGGGAGGAAAAAAAAATCAATGTCGGGGGGTCCATGCCGGGAAATACCTGGGATAGGGCACTTAAGGAAGTGATTCAGGCAGTGATACAGCTGCATTGAAAGGCCAGGAATGCCATGGTTCTGAAGTGTCAAGGAAAAAGGGTAATGCCTTGTCATGGAGAAATGCTTTCATGATTCCTTTCTACTTCGCCCTGGGCAGAAAGTGTAACTATCGTCATACGTAGTTGGGTTATGTTGCATTATTCTTGAGGAACCAGTTGCAAATACTGACTTGGTACTGGACCATTAGATGCACAGGTAGTTATTTAGATCCTGCCCCTAAACTGTACACTCTATTAGTTGAAAGGCCAGCATAATATGTCAGAGTGAAACTTGATAATACTTAATTTACTGTGTTAACATATTCTACTAGAGAGTTATTTTCACCTAGGTATTAGCAGATTCATGGTCAGAGATCTTTGGGTTTGTAGCCTCTAAAGGAGGGGGCACGTTATTTCGAATATCAGGGCCTGCAACCATGGCAGAGTTTCTGCGACATTCTTGTAGAAAAATTGGTAAATCTCACATGCTACTGTATACAAATTCAGTGTGTGAGAAAATTCTTGAAGACTTATAAGCAAAGGTTGATTGGGTCTGTCTTCACTGGTAGGAAATTGAAACATTTATGAGTTCTTGAAGACACATATTTGTCAAATTATATATTTAAAGCTTAAGACTTCTAGGATAGACAAAAATAATTTTTTTTAGCTTATAATAAAATATATAATAACAGTTTATGATAAACCCGTTCATGAAATGTACATGTGATAATTGTTGGAATTAAAATAAGATGTGAATAGAAAACTAGTAGTTCAGTGGCAAGTGTTTGCAGTTTTATTTTTAGGACAGTAGTGCAGCTAATCTGGGAGAAATGCTTCATTAAGCAATGAAGAATCCAGACTGTTCTGAAACCTTAAAATATTTTCAGCTTATCTGTAAGTTTGTCTCAATACTTTTGCACTTTGAGAAACCTGTTTAAATCTGAAAGTGGAAACTTTTTTTCCTCTTTCAAGTATTCTTATCTGTCTCCATCACTCTCCTGTGAGGAACGTACGAGAGAGATGGGACTGTTCACCTGGAGAAGGGAAGGCTCAAGTGATTTTGAATGCCTGAAGGGGTTGTAAAGACAGAGCCAAGTTCTTTTCAGTGGTGCCCAGTGACAGAACCAGAGAGGCAAGGGGCACACACTGAAGCAGAGGAAGTTCCCTCTGAACGTCAGAAAGCACTTTTTCATCATGAGGGTAACTGAGTAGTGACACAGACTGCGCAGAGAGCTAGAGTCTCCATCCATGGAATATTGAAAAGCCACCTGGCCACAGTCCTGGGCAGCAGGTTCTACATGGCCTGGCTTGAGAACCTCCAAGAGGTCCTGTACTACCTCAGCCATTTTATGATTAATAATACAGTAATTAAGAAAAAAAAAAATCTATTTGAAAGCTCTTGATTTGGTGTTTGTTGGTAATTTTTCCTAAGTTTGTACTTCTTTTAATATAGACTGCTTGGGCTGCTTTTCAGTCTTATTGAGCTTTTTACTATCACACTGTAACCACTGAAATGGAGATGTGCTGAGCAGATGTCATTCTGAGGCTGGTGTCTCATTATGACTGATTCAATTATTATTGCCGTGTACTGCTGAGCATCAAGCTGGAAAAACGTAGGACTAGAAGACAGAAAATGGGCCTTTGAAGGTTATCAGCTCTTGCAAGAAGCGTGGTGTAGCATTGCCAAGCTGCTTTAGTGCTTCAGTAAGCAGCTGGGATAGTGTCAATACTGAAGTTTAATCAGTAATCAGGGATATTGTACTATATAATTTTCAGTCTGATAAAATTCTGTTCTTCCTGCTTGCTCAGTCAGAAGGTAGTTCATACCCTAAAGAGGGAACCATGTTTTATTCTATACTTTCTTAGTATAATCATGATAAGCAAATAGATAATACCTGAGCTGGAATTGTTTGTTAACACGGGAGATATAGGACCAAATAAGATAAAGATGTATTTCAGCTTTCTTGAGTGTGACTCATAGGATTAAATATATATTCAGGCTGGGTTTTTTTCTTCTGGATTTCTAAACATTTGCTGCTTTCTAAAAACCATTGGTCAGTCTTTCTTGTTAAGTGAAGTTCTGCATCTCATTAATTCAGACAGATTTGATACTTTAGATTTCATTTTCACCATATATAAAAACCCAAAGAAAACAACCTAATGGAACAGTCTTTAAAAATGCACTTTATGTGTGCAGACATAAATTCATAGTGTATCTCCTTTTTTTTTTTTAAATTTCCTATATTCCAATTATTTTGCTGTTTAAACAGACGTTAATTAGGAACAAAATAAACAATGAATTGTTTACTGTTTTAAAAGCTGTGGAAAATATATATTCTCAGTAACCTAGTGTATTTTTAGTAACTAATATTATTTGCAGGTGTAATGATTGTTTAAGGTTTCCTGTCTAATGTTTATAAATTTTTTATTAACTAATAATAGTTCGGTTGCTTCCTAAGTCAGTAATTTTAAAAAGTGAATCTTAAAGAGAAAGGAAGTCTTTTTGTAATGTTACCTAGTGAGCATGCATTCATTGGATAATTTTTCTGACTTTAAAAGGCTGGTGCATAAGTCGTTGCTTATGGAGGAAGTAATTTGCAAAAATCTTCTAATGCATAAGTAAAAAAAAAACTTCTTCCCTTCCTCCGTAGTGTTCAGTGTGGATTGCAGCACAGTCGAGTGTCCTCCAGTTCAACAAGTCGTTTGCCCCCTGGATAGCTACGAAACCCAAGTCAGGCTGACGGCTGATGGCTGCTGCACCCTGCCCACAAGGTTGGTGTCTTGATGGCTCAGTGTTTTGAACTTGTTCTCTACAATCCAAGTACTACTATAAATATAGGATAATAACACATACTTCTATGACAATAAAAGTTAATACAAAATAAAAGAGGTACGAAGTCGTGTAAAGATATATGAGTCTGGAAATACGGAATCTATCTTTTTGAAGCAGAAAAAAATCTTAGTGCAAATGAATGAAGCTCATTTTTGCTAAACTTGTTTGAGACGTTCATGTTTCTGGATTGACTTTCAGTTAGTTCAATTAACTTTGCAACAGTCAATACCTCTGAAAAACTTTGGAACATGTTTAATGGTAAGGAATTGAATGATGGAGATGATAGAAGACATGCCAGAGAAAATTTCATCTAGTTAAAGGAAAAGAAGTCTTATGTTTTTGTATGTGGAAGATGACTGTAAGAAGTTGAAAGATGATGGCTATCTGGAACTGTAGGGAAACAGAAATTTCAAGTATTTGCTTCCATTTTACTTCTGTTGTTTTCAAGTAGGTAGAATTTATTATTATTTCAAAAAAAAAATGAGACAGTCTAGAGTTGATTTTGTTCCACAGTTATGCACCACTATATGAGTTTCTATTTGTTTTTACAACAAATTTCCCAAGACCTGATTCAGCAAATGAATACAAATTCAAGCAAAAAGGAACATCAATTAAAATAGTTTAAACCAAAAAGAAATGTAACTAGTTGTAACAGATGTAACTAGTTGGTTTACTTAGTATAAAGGTCTTCACACCATAGAATCTTGCCCTATTCTCAGCCCCTTGGGTAAAGTGGTGACACGCTTGCAAAGAATTGAGAAAGTAGAAGATAGCAAAGGTTGTGTAACCATGGATCATCTCTGTTGGGTACCCTTTGGGTGCACATTTAATATGGTAACTTCTTGAAAAGTGCTGTTTCCATAACATATGAGGGTCTCTTATTGCATGGAGATTTAAAAACATACTTATTTTAAAAAAAATAAGGCATGAAAAGAGATCTGAAAAATATCATGTAGTGCACTAGTCCTGACTATTAAAATTTGAAAATATATTTCTAAACATGACAAGTTTAATTTGTAATTGAGAAAACATATAATAGTCTAATATTTTAAAATAGTTACTTTCCTTTCTCAGTGAATATTACAAATGTTCTTTAATTCAGAGTTGTTTTATTTCCTTGTTTTCTGAATTTTGGACCAGAACATGGTATGGATTCTCAATATCATCCCTTTATTCTTTTTACGTATTTTCTATAAAGTTCCTAGTAATTGCAATGATTAGTGGAGAGCTGACTGGGCTAGTTGGGATTGCACAGGAGGTTGTAGATTTTATAGAGTCATCATCTTGGCATTGTTGTGAATACAGCTCAGCACGTTTAAGACAACTAGAATAGAATGATACTAAGGACTGTATTCAAAAGATAGATTATAAAGTCAAAGAAGCAATCTCAGATTAATACTTCATAAATTTATAGTTTAGATTAACACTCAGAAATCTTGATATGACAGAAAGATTAATGGTACATTTTTACTTTGGAATTTGTTTCAACTTGTTGGATTACAGTGATATATAGAGCAAATTATTTTTGTTTCACAGAAGTAAAATTGTGTTCTATTTTTGTACAGTCTAATATAATTTGTGGTTTGATTTTTCTAGTGCTTGGGTGGAGGGAATGAAAAATATCCACTTTATTCTTTGTCAATGATAACTTCAGTGTTCCTTCTATCAGGGAACATAAAATACCAAGAAAATATACTTCAGGAAAATGACCAGTTGGAAATATTTTCTATTTCTAGCACGCACATGGGAACTGACCTTAAATAAAACACCTAGAGCAAACATATTCTTGAAAGAGTCTTTTTATTTCTTTGAGAATGTTTAAAAATAAAGTCAGTTGGTTTGCTGGGTGTTAACTGTAACTAATGTCTGAAGCGTACTTGTCCGTGTGTGTGTGGTAATGTGGTGATGAAATCGGTATTCTCGTCTCCTGCACACAAAGACCCCAATTGTACAAGCAAGCTTACAGTGTGTGAATTACTAGATAATTATGAATTCTTGAAACCTCTTGGAAATCAGTTGTGGTGTGTTACTGGGATCAGAGTTTAACAAGATATCACAGCTGGGAAAGATGAGTACTTAGCTCCTGGAGTCTTATGATCTGATCTTATGATCAGAGGGCTTTTTGTGTTAATACCTCTGCCCTCCTTGATGTATAAAACCATAAAAAAAGACCATTAGCATAACCTAGTGTTTCTGCAGGCAGGGAGAAACAATTATAGGTTTCTTGTACTCCTTCTACAGTTTTTAATTTTGTGTCTCAGTCTATGCTGCTGCATGTTGTTATTATGTGGGTTGCTATTTGGATTGCCTTAATTCAACCACAGCAATAATACAGTTCTTAATGGAGTGGGTGACAAGGAAAGAAAGAAAGACTGAACCTGTCATCAATAAGATCATATAAATACTTTACACGCTGTGTGCCTTCTAGAAATACATTAAGTTATTTTGACTTTAATATACTGCTGTGCTTGTTAAGGAAGACAGTGCTGTAGTCATCATTCATATGCTGTAGGTAAAGAAGCATTATGAGAAAGTTAGAGGGGAAAGAAGTGTACATATGAAAAGAAATAGCAGAAAGGGAAACAAAGTTTTCATACTTGGAGTATGAAAATCAAACCATTTGAATTCAGATTCAGTGTTTTCTCAGATTTAAGGAAACATTGGAGCTTTATATTTGAAGGCATCTGTGAGACTTTCATGTCAGAATTATAGAAAAAGTCAAATAAAGCTCAGATTTATGGATGACTGAGTCTATCCTGGGGGAAGGGGCTGTTTTTCCTTAATTTTGGAATGTCTTAATTCAGTGTTACACTGCTTTCTAATGCAGTGTTTCAAATAGAACAGCCTACTGGTTTGGCATCAACATCAAAATACCGGTTGCTTCAGCTTTCATCAGTGTGTTATGAGACAGTTACCTTAAATTTCCAGCTATTATGTTAGGAAAGCTAAATGTTAGGAAAACAGGAAAACAGCTATTATGTTAGGAAAGCTTACAAAAGTCTGTCTCTGTTCTTGGTAAATATGTTCCCTTCTCCAAGAAGGTTGTTGAAGAAAAAATATATTAAAGCTCTTACAGAAAGCATGTTATCACAGTTTTGTTAATGCAAGTTTGTCATCTTCTATTACAAAGTTAAATGAAGGGATGATCACTATAAAGTATACAGAATCTGTTATCTTCAGATGTTCCTATTTTTTTCTGTTGTGAATGAAATTTCTTCAAATTTTCAGATTCTTTTAAGAATTTATTTGTCAGTGCAAAAATATTTATCGAAATCTATTTAATTTTTAATCTATGAAAAATTAACAGTAACAACAGGAGTTGATTTCAGTGATTATCACTGGCTTATATATCTATTGTTCACGTAGTTTTCTGCATTTTTTTATAGGATTTTATATAGCAAAGTATAAAAACACAGGTTTACTTTTTATTCTTTACTACGTCTTCACTTCTTGCAGTAGTTTTATATCCCTGCTTCTGTGCTGTCACCTGGTACAGATTTGGTAATTTCTCATTCAGTGCTCTGTTCTCACAGATATTTCATTCACACACACTCCTCCCTCTGTCTGGCTGGTCAGTCTTTTAATAAAACCAGATAAACAAAGACAACTCAATAGAGAATAGAAAGATGCCAATATTAAAAAGAACAAAAGTTAAGTAATTAAGTGTAGTTGTCTCAGTTCTGAGAAAAAATAGTGGGAAAACTGATAGAAGATTGAATTAAGGATTAAAAGATGTAATTATAGGTAAAAGCAAGTGATGTTGCCATGACAGACGCAGCATATGGAATCGGATTTTGCCTATTGAGTATACTAAGCTTGCCTTAAGAATTTGACTGTCAGAGTGCCTTCTTTTCAGTTTCAGTCTTCAATAGTCACTAGTCCTTTTTTTGTATTGGATTCTAACTTTAAAAAACAAACAAACAAAAACCCAGCTAGGATGTTTTAATAATATTGTCTCACAAGGTTTGCTGTATGAAATGGATATGTATTCCCTTCCCCAAACTACTTAACGTTGAAGAGCATTTCCCACACCTCTCCTTCCTCAGTGAATAAGTCTCAGTGGGTCAGTGTCATTTTCCTTTGTGTCCTGAGATGAACTCTTGCAGCACGCACATGGTAGCTGCAATATCTTGTTAATATAGAAATATCCCTTGGAGAGGAGAGAGGCATCCAGGAGTACGTTCACTAAATCCCAATAATAAGTTTGCTTCACATACTTTTTTAAAAAGCTCATACCATAAGCCTGAATATGTTCTAGATTAGAAAAAGTTCAGAAAGAATTGATATATGTTTCTCTATCAAAATTTTCTGTGGTTTGTTTTCTACCTGAGTCTTAGCTTTTTTTGAAAAAAGCAGTTTCAGGAAAGATGTGGTGGGATGGGAAGAGGAAAAAGCAATTTTAAATCAAGCATAGCGGAAGCAGATGACAAGTTACAGAGACACAGAAACTTAAAGACCCGTGAACTGCTTAATAAATCTAAAGCAGAAAGGGATACAGGTCGTGATGACTGTTTCATATGTCAGAAGAGTGATTAAGAGCAAGTCTTGCAATACTGGAGCTCAAAAGGCTTGTGCTTGATGGATGCACAAATAAAGACTCTTTGAATTGGATCATTTCACTACCACTTAGTTACAGATAGTTGGATGGCATTAGAAATGCAAACTTCTCAATTGGCTCAAGTAGCATGAAGGAGTAGGATTACAGTTGTGTGCTTTAGAAGAAAACCTCTGAAAAAAATTCTTAAAAGAATTAGTTATAGAACCTTTTTTCCTTTGTTTGCATAGTCTTTGCCCTGTTGTTTTTTGCCTTGTATGTGGCCAAAATGTCTCAATCTGGTTAGACAGTTGAATGACAATGCCACAGTTTGGTCTGCAGTATGGTAGAGAAGTGAAATGTGCTTCACCAGCAAGTCCAAGTGCTGATTCTCTGGATGATATAATAAAATACTGTTTAATATTGTAATCACCTACTCAGTCCCATTGAAGGATCTGAGGGGCAATTTATATATGCATTTTGTTTTTCCCAAGCTTTTAAGCTTTATTTAGAAAACAGCCCAGTTCTTTCCTCCACCCCACCTCAAATTCTTAAATATTTTCATTTTTATACAGCTCATGAAAATGAGTAATACTCTGATTATAGTAGAAAATATTTTTTTTTACCTAAGGTTTAATTTATGCTGTATTTGGATAGAAGTTGAATATAACTTAGAACAGGACAAAAAAAAATTATTATAACACTTAATTGCCTTTCAATGTATGAAATAATAGGAAAAAGAGTAAATATACAAAAACATGCTTCACTTTGAGAATCTTCTGTTAAGAAAACACTCATCTGTTCTGTATTAAACTATTTTTAGCATGATTGCTTTAATTAGCAGTTCTAAAGATGTAAAGGGCTAGATAGTGGTTGTAAAAATCACACCTCTTTTAAAGGTTATTGAAATTTATGTTTAGTGTAGTGATAGGTCAAGGGATAATGGCTTTAAACTGAAACAGGGTAGATTTAGGTTAGACATTAGGAAGAAATCGTTCGCCATGAGGGTAGTGAGACACTAGAACAAGTTTCTCAGAGAAGGTGTGGATGTCCCATCTCTGGAAGTGTTCAAGGCCAGTTTGGGTGGGGCTTTGAACAACCTGGTCTAGTGGAAGGTGTCCCTGCCCATGGTAGCGGGGTTGGAACTGGATGATCTCTAAGGTCCCTTCCCAAACCATTCTTTGATTTTATTATCCCTTGTCTACTTTTTCCAGTAAGCAATTGCTTTTAATGTACTTTATCCCCATTTATGACTCTTGGACCTGTTGTCATAGTATCATATATTGTATCCACAACCTGTCACAACATTAGACCTACTGGCAAATGTTCCATATTTCATGTTGCATCAGTGTCTAGGGAATCTAGTGGCAGCTGCATATAAATATAGCACAGTTCTTTTCTTCTCATTTTATGGCAGCCACCAGAACCATAACTGGGAAATCTATAATTGTAAATTCCCTTTTAAGCTATTACCAAATATATTTGCTTTATATTTGAGAGCACCTGTACTCATCTAGTTGAATAATGATTTTCTTCTGACAGCATCTCTAGACGTGGCCTCTGAGTCCCTGGTTAACTTTACATCTATCCCATTTAGTAGGAATGTACATCTTTTCTGTTAATTCTTTGTAGCTGTTTGGCTATTCCAGATCTTTTCTACATCATTCCTTGTGATTCTCACATTTTTGTCTACAGTGTTTTCTTATGTCTTTCTGTCTTTGGAAGACCTTAATTTTTTATGATAAATTGTGTGGGTGTTCCATGCAGGATTCACCACTTTGATTTTCCCAAACTTCTTTAGAGGGCAGTCATGATTTTCCAGGAAGTGTAACTTTTTCCTCATTTTCCCCTGTACCAGTCACCTCACATAAGGAACTCTCTCTGACACAGAGGTTTCCCTTATATTTGTTCTAGAATTCTAGATCCTTCTCCTCCACCCATCTCATCCTCAAGAATTGGTATCCAAGAGAAAGTGGTTGTGGATCTCAGTTTTTGTTAAAGGAAGGTTCAGCTGGAACTGGTAAGACCAAATAAGAATCCAAGCACCTGTATCTTCCTGAAATTTCTATTCAGAGATTGACTTCTGAGTAACTGGGGTAGCTGGACCAAAGGTCTAACAAAAGTATGTTAAGGTGTCTGCAGAAGCTTTGCTATTCCTTCAGTTCTTTCATCAGCTTTGTAGAAACTCTGGTTTCTATCCATCATGGCCAACTTGAGGAAGTTGTTCCTCAGGTTGATCCTTCAGCAGATCACTTTGCCTCCTCAATTGCGTCTGACAATCGTGGGTAACACTTAGTGTTGAATTGGAGACTGAGAAAGTGGTATTCAGTCCTGTTTACAGGCTACACTGTACTCAATATCTGCAGAGGACATGGCATGTGTGAAACCTTTATAGGGTGACCCATGTTTCATGTCTGTCTTCTCTATGGTGTCTTCCAAGAGAGGTAATGAATTGCAGAATTCAGAGTTCAGGCATTCTTCTTCTTTCTTATTCCAGCTGCCTCAGGAATTCCTAGATATTCTCAATGTGATGGTTATTGCTGCCTTGGCATTAAGCCTCACAATATGGGTTGTTTTAGATAGCAACCATGTTTCTCTGAAGTCCACAAATGAGGAAAAGATAAGTTGATTGGTTGGTTTTTTTAAAGCCATCTCAATAAAACTTGAACAGAAGCCCTTGGAACATGAGGCATTTCTGGAGCCTGATGGCTGCCTTCTGAGTGTCAGAGACGTCAGACAAGGAGAGGAAACGTGAGAGTGTTTGCAAACAAAATAGCATATAAATTTTTTGCAGAAGTTGTAAGACTGTAAATAGAGGTCCCTGCTTGCATCTTTTATAAGATCACATTTTTGTGCCTGTATAATCTGTTAAAAATATTCATCCATGGTCTTCCACCAACTCTAGAAAGTACTGAATTGGAAAACCTTAAAGACAACACTACCCAAAGGAAGAAGCATGTTTCCCAAGAGCAAAACAAAAAAAAAAAAAAAAGTATTTCTGCAGGGGTAGGAAGTATTGATGGTGGCTATGCAAGCAGTTTCCTTTTTTTTATGTATGAGTTTTTGTGAAAAATTATATGTAGTACTTTAATCTGACCATGTGCTGAGTTAATGGCATATTTTGCTCCTCCACTGTGAAACTTTTAAAAAGAAATTTTAAGCCAGATAAATTAAAGTGACTTTTAATTGTTTCTACTTCTAGATGCTGTTTTATTCTTGGAATTAGATTGAGACTGTAGTGTCTCTAGAATTTGGTTTTGTTTCCATTCTTGATAAGCAACCTAATGTTTGAACTCTTTCAATTTATAGTAAGCTGATAGACATATCTTTCTGTTATAATTTTTGTTTTCACTTGTCAGTCTAACAATTAGTGTGTACCTTGATCGCACTGAGTATTGGTTTTCCTTCTTCCCCTGAGACTTCCCACTGTATTTTGTTTCATTTCTTCTACTTAATCAGCTATTAACTTGTTTGGAGATTGAATAAGTTATTTAGTTAAGAATAATTTCTGACTTGAACAGGCAAATTTCTGTTTGTATCACAGAGATCAATAAGGTCTTTGACGATTGTCTTCAAACTGACAACTGCACAGATGCCTAGGGAGACCCATATACATAAAAAAAGCAGAATTCTATATATTGTATTTTAAAAGGGAAGTAGATGTGAGAATTTCCCAGCAGTTTCCAGTGATACTCAGAGCAGAGGAAAATATCAACATTATTGAGGCTATATCAAAAGAGTTTGAAGTTGTGTTTCCTCTAGAAAATAGCAGGAAACATCATGCCGGAATTCAGCAGCCATAAATTGCTGCTTCTTTCTCACCTCTCAATTTATTGAGTAAGTAAAAAGTGGAACTAAAGGTTGTGGGCCATTTTAAAATAAAGAGTAGTTTCTCACTACTCTTCTTTGAAATGTCATTGGTGAATGTCAGTCTTGTTTCTACAAAAGCATTACAGTTCTTGCCTGCACAGTTCCCGCTACATGGAAAAGGTCTCATTAATTGAGTGGCGCTGTTTGGTCTCAAAACCACTTAGATTTTGGAGCAAACTTCTGTTTCATTTTTATTCAAGGTCAGGTTGAATAGGACTCTCAGCAACCTGATCTAGTTGAAGATATCCCTGCTTGGTGGGCGTGGGGGAGGGGTTGACTAAGTGACTTTTAAGGGTTCTATTAACCCAAACAATTCTATGATTATCTTTTCCAAACTCGTCGAGCATTTCCTTCAGGGATACAAGAAACGTGTTTAATAGCACAAATGACATGGAAAAACTAAACATGAAATAATTATTAGGGTTGGGGTTTTTTCCTTTCAAAGAGAAGAGAGTGGACATGAAATTAAACAGTCAAATAAATAACACAATAATGTGTTTTGGAGAGGTTGGAG
>JAWWMP010000116.1:34549979-34598082 GCA_035047865.1 Dendrocincla tyrannina | reverse complement strand
GGCCTCCCACATTATTTGGCATCACATGTAATTGGTTGCCCCTTTCACAAACTGCAGCACCATCCACACCAAAAGAGAGTTTGCAATTATTTTCATTTGGCTTAAATTTAGTGGTTCTCGTTTTCCTATCTCTTTAATTTTTCCCAACATAGCACTGGATACAAAATGATCTCCTAATGAGACAACACTCTTCTGGTGACAGGATGTGATTACTGCTATTAGTGTTTCACCAATTTTGATTTTTCAGATAGAATTGGATGAGAAGCCTAATTTTGCAACTCTTGAGATCAAAGTTATTTTCAAACAATCTGGAACTGCAGTTTTCTACATTTTTACATACAGCACTAGAGCAGCATTGATGTTGCACAGAACCATCTTCTGGTTTTCTTGACCAGAAAACAGGACAAATTTTTTAATTGTCAAAATCTTGACAATTAAAAAAACTTTCAGGTTGTTAGGCTATCTTGGTCGTTGAGTTAATAAAAGATGATTCGAAGACATGAACATGCCAAAACTGGTACTTGCGCTCTGACTTTCTCTATTTCTTGTGCTTATTCTTTCACCCTGTATGTGGCTTCATTTATTTATGGGTTTTTCCTTGCTGTTCTTTGGTTTCAGATGCGAGTGCCTCACTGGTTTATGTGGTTTCCCCATGTGCGAGGCAGGCTCCGTTCCCCAGATAGTCTCACGTGGAGATGGAACACCTGGCAAGTGCTGTGATGTCTTTGAGTGTGTCAATGGTACGTGAAACCTTCTCTTGCACCTGGAGAGGAGGAGTTTTTTTATCTCTGGGGAATGCCGGGCATTTGATTATTTTTATTATGTTAGCAAGATCTGAGAGAAACAATTTTCTTAACGTTTATTCAGTAAGAAGGAAATGGAAGTCTAGGTGAAGTGGGAAACAGTGTTATTTGTGGACTGTTGTGCTTCTTTAATTTCTAAAACACTTCTTTTCCCAGTGAATCAGGGAATTACAGTTTGTGACTGGTTGAAACTGGCCAAGTGCCAAGAGCCAAAGGGCCCAGGACAGAGGCCCCAAAGGCCCCTCCCAACCACAGGGGAAAAAAAAGGAAGAAAGGGGAGGGGAAAAAAATGTTGTATAAATGCAACTTACCTTATTTTTGTTTATATATTGCGTGTTATACTAAAGTCACACTCATCTTCCTTTGTTTCGTATTTCTTTCATTCTGTTAAAGTATCATTTCTGAATCTGCTTTAACTGAGCTGTGTGACACAGCTCAATGCAGTGTTGGATTCAGAATTTACTTTAGTAGTTTGAACAAGAAATGGAAAGCCGATTTCTGATATAGTGTCTTTGCTGGGTGTGAAACAGTCTCAAAGGTACAAACCACCTTGCTAATTGTTTCTCTTCAGTCTGCGTATTATTGTGAGTTCTGCTAACAAAATTGTTGCATTATATATTATAGCAGATGTGAGATGGAGCTGTTTAAATTGCCCATTTTTTGCATCCTTAGTTGTCTTCATATTCCATTTCCAAGGAGGAGTTATGTTCATTTTTGCTTGGTAACAGTGAATTTGAACTGTCTTAGCACTTTTGTCCTGTGCATCACTGCCTTATTGCTCACTCTAACTCACTCCAAAGACTGAAGCTGCTTTTGGGTCAGGATTCCTTTTTTCTCTCAGGCTTTCCCATTCCTAATCTTCACCTTAGTAGCCTATGAATACAGAGTAAATTGGAAGAAAAAATAGGAATTTTTGAAGGGAAGTTGATGCCACAAAGGAAAGCAGAAAGGCCAGATTGGAAAAAAATGTTTGTAAATTTGTCTTGTATATGTCCTTAAAAATCAGTATTAATATATTACAAGCCAGTATAAAAATTATGTTTTAATAAGTTCCTCTTAAAAATATAATTCTGAGAAACCTGGCCAGAAAAGTTAAATACTTTTTTATAAAAGAGCATTTGTCATTATGCTACTTAATGCTACAATCAGATTTTAAAAAATAATGCTGTGTGATGTAACTTTAAAGTGCTTCAAGCAAACTTACAGGTGCAGTTATTAATGATGCTTCATTTTGGAAAGAGGAAGTAGTTGCAAGCCTAAAGATGATAAATACTTTTAATAATAATATGTGAGCAACGGTGAAACTACTAATGAGTGTGTGACATTTGGATTGTGTGGCAGATCATTGCTAAAGGAGACAAATGATCTGCATTGCTTTAAAATTTGGGTTTTTTTCAAATGCATTTCAGGATGTTTAGGTGGTTCTTACTTCAGGGAGACAAATACTGCAAACAGGTCATCTAAAACCTCCAAGTTCCTAGAGAATTAATTCTGACAAGCCCTTCTAGATAAATGTCTAAGGCAATGACAAACTGATAAATTTGTGTGTGTGTGTAATAAAACTCTAACATTATTTTGGCCAGTTTACTGGGAAGATGGGGAGAATGCTGTTTGGGAAACTGATAGTTGAATGTAATATCCAGTTCTGGGGGTTTTTTAAGTATTTTGGAATGCTAACAAGTACAGAAGAGATATAGTCAATATCAGTAACAGATGGAGAAAATGTCTTACAGTGATAGGCTTAAATTAATTTCTTCACTTCATTAAAAAAAAATTGCCATCAAAGTAAGAAGAGTCAAATCTGTAAGATCTAGGACATGCTGTTCTCGGCAGTAAGGGTTAGATGTTGGCACAAACTGCCAGGAAGATGCTGAATTCCTTATCTTCATCCTTTTCAATTAGGATTAGATGCCTTTTTAAGGAGTGTGTTTTAATCAAATGCAAGTTAATGGGTTTATAGAAGGTAAGTGGGGAAGTTGTGTAATGAGAATTACCAGCAAGTTCAATTAGTTACTTCTGTGTTTGAAAACCTCTTCAAACAGGCAAGAGGATGGAATAAGAAGAACATGTCCACACTGACAGTATAGTTTTCCTGCTGTTACAACATCTATTGGATTTTAGAATTAAATAATTCTTTTTGGTGGTGGTGGGAGCAGTCAGGAAGATTAGTGATCATCATTACCTTAAAATAAAGGTATCCATTATGAGGAAGCATATGTAGACTGCAAAAAATCCGGTCTGTATATGTAGGTGACCCTGATGATGGACAGAGTGTTCAAGCAGGCCAGACTTCTGCAATATTTATTGCAGATACATGCTAATGTGATAGGTGCAGAGGTGCATGTTCAGAGCATGGGGAGGCCAGCTTTGCTGCGAAGGAAACAGTTCTGCTCTTGTAGAACAGCAGTGGCCAGTGTTGAGGGGATAGTTAATGGCAGCAAAATACGTGTTGTGTAGAGACTCTGCAGTGTGTTCTCTTTGTTGTCTGTCAACAGTTTTGGGACAGATCAGTTATTATTTCACTAATGTTTTTCCTGCATTTAATATAAAACTGATTTAGAAGCTCCACAATATATCTGTAGATTTTGTGATTATCTTTGTCTCCAATACACACTGTCTCAAACCAGCTTTTGTTTAGTGTGTCTTAGAAAAGAATGTGAGAAAAAGTTTTGCAGTAATTACTTTTTTTGCAACAGGAGTTGTTGTTCCTGTTTGATTAAATAACAGCAGTAAGTCAATACATTAATCATTAATTTCCTGCTTTAGTTTTATATTGGTTGTGTCCTTCTGCTTCACATCATGGTCAAGCTGCTGTTTCTCATAGTTTATTTTCTAATTATATAGACATGATTAATCAGCAAGATACCATTTATTCCTGCTTTAAAAGGTTCCTGATATTTTGATTTAATTGGCGCTTGTTGTTAAGTACCTACTCTATGTGGCTGTTCAATCTTTGCATAGATCAAACTTCTTTTTGGATTTTTTTATACAAAAATATAATATAGAAAGTGCTGAGAACAACTTTCTTATTGGTGACAAGAAAAAACTACACCACAGAGGTCTGATGCTCCTAGTAGTTCTCTGTGACATTTTAATCATCATGAATGCATACAGATATCAGAGTATTTTACATAAAACTATTATACTAACTAACATAAATTTGCACTTTTTAAAACACTGCTCTGTTTAAAAGATTTCATTATGACAGTTAATGTACTGGTCTTATTGTCATTACAATGTGGGTCTTGTCCCAAAGGTAAGTCAATTTTTAAGTCAATTTTAAGGCATACATTGATTCTTTAATTTTCAAGGGAAGAATCTGTAAATAAAATCATTGTGTTGTTAAATGGTGGCAGGAATCAAACAGAGTGTGCTTTTCACACAATCAAGTCCCTTGTTGTGATTTATCTAGAATGAGTATATGACCATCCCAGAGCATACCCTGCCTGGTCTTTTCATGTCAAAATGATAGCTCAGACAACAATGATGGCTACAATATTGTTATTTCTTTTTGCTCCTTTTTTCTTGTCAGAAGAAATGTGTTTACTCTTTAATTTGTAAGTTAAACCTTGCAGCTCTCTGGATTTCTTGTCAAGTGCTGATTTAAAATGCAATAGTGATATGATTTTGTCAGTCATCTGTGCTTAAAAGGTGGCTGGCTCTTTCTCCTAATCTTACTTTCCTGATGAACCTCAGAGCAAGCCCCAGTTTGTGCATCATAACAGAATTTTAGCCTGAAGGAGGCAGAAGCATGAATTGCTAAATTTAAATCTCTGACTGCCATGAAGTACTGTAACAAGAGGTATAGCTGGTATAGCTATATGCATATTGTTGCATATGGGAGTCAGAGATTAGCATAGTGGTGTTCAGTAGTGAAGTTTTCAGGGAAGAGCTACATCCATAGCCAAATGTGATCGTTTCTGGGAAGTGTGAAGTAGATACAGAGGAAATAATGCAACATGGGAAATCTATAGCAAATAATTTCATCTTGATATATGAAATTGAAAAAATGAGGTTTTTGCCTGTTGTTTGGTTCCAGTGCCTTGTAACAGAGCGCACGTTTCAGGGAAAGCGAGAGTGAATATTGCTTTGTTTAAAAGCAGATTATTCCAATTGCCATGAGGTTTCCCCACTTGCACTTGCCTGAAAACTGCTTTCCATCTAGAGAATACTAGATAGTATATGATACATATTTGGGGAAAATTGAGCGAGAGATTCCCAAGATGCAGTCTTACACAAAATCTTGCATTTTACAGAAGCTAATTCAAGGATTCTTCTGATCTACCCAAAATATATTGCTCACCAGGACTTCTGTCTGCTAAGCCTGGTGTGCTGCTTTTTCTCATGGGGAAGCTCATAAGGAAAAAATTGATTCAGCATTAAATTAGGAGCATCAACAAGTGAATCTAAAGAGATTGAAAGCTGCACATGCAGCAAGAGTACAAGTGTTTGGAAGCAAGAGACTATCCAAACTTGCCTGTTCTCTAATTAGGTATTGATGCATGTGTCTCTTGAATGAAGCTTGCACTAAAGCACATGCTGACTGTGAGCTCTGCCTTAGAAATCTGAGAGAGCAATTACCAACCATCCTGCGGCTGCTGCCTTCTGTCAGTCAGGGCTTTCACTTCTCAGTTGAAAACAACTGCTGCTTTAAAAGGATTGGTGATTGTTTTATGAACTATGATAAATTATATGTGTGCAAGTAGTCCTCATCAATCTGTCCACATGGTCCAAGGTCAAGAGGACCAGGCTCCTTTCTGCCACAGCAGATTTGTGAGCTGTGATTTTAGAGTCTAGCTATGCTAAGATTGGCTGTGGAGCCCTACTTCCAATCCCTTTTCCCTAAGGGGTGAGGTGTGGGCTTTCGTTGCCCAGTCCATTGAAAATGGGACTCCCTGATGTGGGCATGAAAATAACTGTCATTGATCTTGGAAAGAAGAGATCACACCTTCCCCTGTTCCTTTCTATGCTGCTGTTTCAGGCTGTACTGATGATCACAAGAGCAGTATAGAAGTGGTCTCCTGCACCAGTAAGATCACTTGATGTGACACTTAATCTGCATTTTATAACTGCTTTTTTCCTCATTTGGGAAATTAAACTGACACTGACATAAAGGAGGCATTTCTCTTTTCTCTGTGCCTTGTGGCTTTTTTCACACTTGCATCTCTATACAGTGGTATTATGTTGGAGGAGAGATTAAAAAAACCCTTTGATCACACTTTTTTGTCACCTGTTGGTGCACTTACTCCTCACAGCAATTGCAGATTCATTGTTAATCTCATGGTGAAGAAAAGGATGAAGGTCATTCCACTATTTCTAAAAGGAAATAAGAATGGCCTGTTGCTAAGGAAAGTATCAATGAGTACTGAAGATATTTGATGGGGAATATAGGGTCAGCAAGGAATTCACTAAAGAAAGAAGAATGGAGTCTGAGTGAAACACCTCACAGACACCGTCCAATTACCATGGAGTTCCTATTATTTATTGCATTAATCCTGACAGTCTTTATATTGCACTTTCATTAAACTTAAAATTTTATGTGTCCTCTTAAGAAATAAGGATTTGACCACAGTAACAGAGTCTGTCTGAGAGCAGAGAACTGAATATAGTCCTAATACTGATTAAACAGTACTGTGTGTTTCTCTCTGGCCATCCAAAACCACAGATTTTTGTGGTAGACTTTAACTAGACAGCTGCTTAAAAAATAATATGCAAAATGGAGCTTGTGAGGAGCAAAACATATCAATTTGTTTGGGGCATAATAAAAAGAAGATTAATATTAAAAGAAGATAATCTGATACCAAAAAGGTAGAGGGATTTAGTTGTTGTAGACTGAGGTTTTGGGGGTTATTGTTTTTCATTCAGTCAGAACATTTGAAAGGTATTTGAAAATCGTGGCTAATCAGCAGGCACAGCACTATGAGAATTTGGTCTAGTATAGTGAAAAGGCAAGTCAGTCTGCCAAACAATGTTTCAGATCCTCAGAATATGTATTATACTTGCCATAGTCAAATTGGGAAAAGTATGTGAAACAGTGCAAGTCATTACCAGTTGCACTTAAAACAGAAGAGAAAAGGAAAGTGCAGAAAACTGAAGACCAGTCAACCCAAAATTCCTGTTAAAAAATATTCTGATGCATAAATAAATGCAATGTAAATAAATAAATAAAAGCAACAGGGAGCAATTGTTGGGGCCACAGCTGGATATGATATCAAGCTCAAACCTCTACTGAGGTTCACTATGAGTGGGAGGATTGGTCAGTGGGAAGTAGAGGCTGAGCTTTAAATAAGAGACTGAGCTTTAAATAACAAAGTTATTTTTAAATTAAAAGGGACAAAGTCTAACTCACTAGTTAATGAAAAACAAGATAGATTTTGTGAACTGATGATATGTACAAAGAATATTAGATGTCAAATGATACAGTTCTGTTTAAGAGTTAAAAAAGAAAAAGAAAGCAAATGCTTTGATGAAGTAGTAATATTTTTTTGCCAAAGTGAATTGGCATGCTAAGCTAATATCTTCAGTGGTATTCTGACTCAGATATTTCTAGATGCTCTAAAAAGGGCCGAGTTGCCAGCGCTTTGGAGGGCAAGGTTAGAATTCAGTATTTTTCTCAAAGCATGGAAGAAATGGTTAGACCTGTTATAATGTCTAACCACAGCTTTTTGTTGCAATTTTGGAGATTTTGGGGTTTTTCCCTGCAATTTTTAACTTCTCTTATGCGCTAGAGCCTATCACAGCTGTACTGGCAATGAATGATGGGCTATGCCAGCACCTTCTAGTGGTACTTGAACTGTTTCAGTTGCCTGTGCCCGCCTCACGTGCCTAGGGCTAAACTCATCACGACATGTATTTTCTGCTGCGATGGACTGACAGACCTCTGGGATTTAAACACATTCCTCTGTTAGGAAGAATACGTCTTGCTTCCAAGAACCATTTGGCAATTTCATTGAGAAAATCTGTCTTTGAGGGTTTTAGAGCACAGCCACCACCCATTATGGCTCCAGCTCCTCTTCTGGCTGTCCTGGTGTTTTTCTGTGGTATGACTGTAACCTACTGAAGGATGTTAAAAAGTAGCAACACTTAGTTTCCAGAAGGAATAGAGGGGAATAGCTTTGAGCGAAGCCTCAGAAACAAAAAAAGCATGACCTGATGAATTAAAATTAAAATTGAAAGAAAGGTGTGCATTTTATTTGTAAGAGAGTATGTAGATAGGGATACCCTGATGTGTCCTAAGGATGAGCCTTCTTAGCAAGATATTTGCACATTGGAGGATAGTGAAAAACAGTAGGACATGAGAGCTTGAAGATGGGAAATGTAATGAAACTTAGGAAGCTTCCTTTCTGTTTTTTTTCTGTTTCTGTCTAACCTGAATTACCCCTTCTGTGATTTTTGCTTAGTTACAGTATTTTTGCTTAGTTACAGTTAAAACAGTGGAATATTTATTAGGTAGACTGCAGTTTCTCCATTACTGGTGGTTTCAAAGAAAATGGATGTATCAGGTAGAGTTGAATATGGTTTTCCTCAGCATCCCAAGTATCTTTTAATATATTTTACAGACTACAGATGCCACAAAATAGTATTTCATTCCTTTGAGCTGTACAAATAAGTATAAATAAGTGTATAAATGAATGCATATATAATTGCATTGATTTACAGATAATTATGGGTTTGTTTCATTTTTGGTTTCTCTGTTTCTGGATGACCTTTTTAGAAGATGAAGGACCAGAAGACTTTCAGATTGGTCCTGTAATAGTGCTCATAGGGAATACACCACCCCAAGCAGTACAACCTGAATATTAAGAACCCAAATAGATTGTTTTGTTTTTCTTTTTTTTTATTTAGCTTGTTTTTATATTCTTGCGAGGAAGCAACAGCATACAGTGTGTTGTCCTGTAGTGTTGTTACGGGCCAATTCCAATGAAATATATCCTCTTTTTTTAAACTCTCTGTCACTGCAGCTTTTGAAATATGGAAAACTTTTCCGTATTTTGTTTATATGGACACAGGATTCAAGTTTATCTGTTTCCTTCCCTTTCATTTAATAGAAAGTTCACAGCACTTGCCCTAGTTCCTTCCAAGGCTCTGGGACAAATACTTCTTTATGCTGAAGGAACATCTGAAGTGCTGGAATCGTGAACCTTTTAATCTTTTAAACAGCAGAAAATTGTTTTGAATCTTGCTTCTGCTTTGGGAGAGCTAGAATTTTTGAAATGATACTACAAAAAAAAAAAGAAATGCTGAAATTTTCCCACAGGTAACAGCTGATGCCTGAAGCATCTCATGTGCCTGGTGTAACTGTGCAGAATTGCTGCCTTGCAAAGGGTGCCTTCCCAAACTTGCATGTGTTTCTAAGCTATCCCATGACTCTAATCAGAGAAAACCATGAGTATTAGAAAAATCCAAAAACTGTCTATCAGAAGTTTTGCTTTGGACTAGTTCAGCCATGAGATTTAAATGTAGAAGGTAAAATGCCTTAGAAAACTAATTTGATAAAAAACGTGTTCATTTGCAGTTCAGATTCATGATAGAGGTCTTGAGAAATAATGAAAGTTTGTGTAGTGTGAGACTGTGGGGTTTACTGCAACCCTGACTCTTAGGGCTCTTGCTCCCAGGAAAAAATGGCTGTGGCCATGAGGTCTATAGAGATAAATTTGTGTCAGAACTATTTCTCATTTAACTCTGGTAGGAACTTTAATGCCAAATCCATCTTATTCATGCTTGACTCGATATCAGAGCAGAGATATGGTGTCATTGGTCCTTTCCCAACCAGTATAAACTCTGTTGTTCTGGGAATTGTCTGCTCTGTCCTTGCTTCCTTCACAAGTGGCATTAGTATGTCAGTGCTTGTGCTGGATCGATCTTGTATTACTGGCTTATTTGAGAGCTAGGAGACACTGAATTTATGTTCACAAGTCCATGGCCTTTGTCTCATGGCCACTGCTTTGTTGTGGTAGTCTGCATCAGAAACAGGATTTGGACTCCCAGATATGTTTAACTTCTTTGTGCTATGAAGTTTGTTCAATTTAAATTACTTTGTGATGCAGTGAAGCTTGAAGAAACCTACTTGTAATTTTCTCCTTATTAGCAGAACAATAAATTTGTGTTTACTGGCCTCTAGGAAAAGATGCATTTATTTAGTGTTAGTTTTATGTTTGTTCATTCCTTTGTGGCTGTCATACATAAATCAATAAGGCAATGAAAATGGCACTTTGGGAAAAAAAAACAAAAAAAAAACAAAAAACAAAACCAAAAACAAACAACAACCAGAGACTTTCAGCATATTGTGGTGGAAGGAATTATAATTTCACTGTGTGTTGCTCACTGTTTCATTAGGCTTCCACTTGGAATATCTAGAGCTAGAGATCTTTGTTTAGTGCTCATTTTGGCTTGACTCAGTCTCAAGACTGGAGTCTTATATATGGTTCTAACAAGTTATCCATGTCTCATAGCTGGATATATAAGCTTAGGTCTGTAGTTTAATATGAATGTATAAGCTACCATAAACACGGATGGTAAAGGTACAAGTCTAGTGAAGTTCTATGGTGGTTTTCATTGTAGGAATAAAACATACTTTCAGGATTTGCAGTTACTTGCTTAGTCTTGTTTGGACATTTTAAAATGAATGATAATTCATTAAAGATGATGTTTCTACTTCTAATGAGGCATAAATTCATATCTACGGGGCATGAATTCATATCTGCTCTTCAGGGTGGGGGGAAACAGTAAAAATCTGGAAAGCTGCAATCAAAACATTGAAACTAGAAGCAAATAGATTTTAAAGGCCTTTTGAGATGTGTTGGCACTTTTTCCTTTTTTGAGAAGGTTTTTAAACTAACAGCTTGAGCTACATAAACTTGAAATATTTCTCAAGTGTTTGTTTATGTGAATTGCTTTCTAATGAGGTCATAGCTGTTTTCCCGGACACAGTGGTATTTCCTCTTCTTACTCTTATTTTTTGTGCTACTTTCTACATTATGCCTTGAAGACAGAACAGGCATATAAAATTCAAACGTCGCTCGGGATACTTCTAAGTTTCAACTCTAATGTTTTACGATCATATCAAATGACTCAAGGCTGGAGCTCAGAACAAGCATATATAGAAATAAGTACTTGAAATGCTTTAGAGTTTTAAAGGAAACCTATATCAGTGTCAAGAATAACTCACATATAAAGTTTTAAGCTCACGAAAGTTAAGAGAATTGGGGTGGGCTAAAAGGAATCTGCAAATGCTGAATTTTTATTTGAATATATTTCATGTCCCATGTGAGAGGGATCACTAAGCAAAAAAGAAAAATCATCTGACCACAAAATGGGTACAGTTTTCAGTCCTGTGTAGCTGGGCATTACATATGTAAGCGAATAGTCTTTTCCATCTATTCTACAGAAATCAGAAGCATGGACAATTATCCTTTCTTTCCTTTTCTGTTTGCTTTAAATACAATGAAGCATGATGGTTTTATCTACAGTTTGGTAATGTTGCTGAAATAAATAGGTTCCTGTTTGGAGGACCTTTGGCTTTTCAGACTGCTAGCTTTGTAGCTTCTGAAAAAAAAAGTACACTGGTTAACTAGATTCTGCTTTACTTCAGGTGTCTGTTTTCAGGTGTCTTGGGCTAGTGTCACAGGAGGCTAAAAAGCTTATTCTGAAGTGGCAAAGAGGGAGGAGGCTTAAGTCATTGAGTAATATAATGATGATACTGTGAAGTATTTGGAGTATTTTTTCTGCAGTGTCTTGAGTCACAATGACTCAGCCCTGGGCTGTGAGAGCTGCACAACGTCGTGTGTGGGGGGAGTCAGTTGGACTAGTTGAACAGATTGTGCTTTGCTGGCAGTAGGTGGTGGGGGTGGGGGGAAGTTCATGGGTGTGGGGTAACTGCAAGGTCAAAAGCCCTAAGAAGGTCTTATGATATGTTCATGATGTGTAGATCATAATCTGCAACCAAACCTCTTGAGTATTTAAAAGAAAAAAAAAGAAAAGCTGATTAAATCTGCAAACTGTTTCACTGGTTTAGTTAGCATCGTTTTTTCCTTTTTTTTTTTGTTATTATTAACAAAGTAAATAGACAATGTCCTTCACAAAATACTTCAGAATTTTTAGAGGCTACTAGTTTCCCACGAAGTTTAGATTTAGTTAAATGTCAAGGCTCTGCTGTAGATAGAAGCATACGAGAAATAGCTGTCTTATGTTTTTGGAACGCTGAAGTGATCATGTAAATATTATTACAATTGAGTTTATGTTTTGTGGGAAGTACAGTTGTGAGCTGGCTATGACAGCTTCAAGTTGCTTGAACAAAGAAGTGTTCAGTTCTGCATAACAGATCATGCAGTCACAAAATATTTGATGTTTTTTGTTTGGTGGTTTTTTTTAACCTATTGATTGGACGGCTTTAGTGTAATTTATCCAGCCGAGCAGCAAGTCCTGCAGAAAGGAAGATTACACTTAAGAGATATCAGAAACTGTCTTCTTAAACAGAGAAATCTATTGTTTCATGTGCGGAAATTTGAAGTAGCTTCAGGCTCATCCAGAATGAGAAATATTTAGCATCTATGAAGAAATACCAGTGCTGTAACCTTCCTTCAGTATTTTAGTTTTCAAAATTGAGACTTTTACTTGTAGTTAACTGCTCTGAAAGTAATTTTGAATAGTATTTTATTTTCTTCCATTGTTGAAACAGACAATAAAATCTGCCATGTTCCTAAAAATATAATAATAAAAGAAGATTGTATTTGAGTTTAAAAAAAAATGAAAGAAAAATCAACTGGCTCTTTTATATCTATTTTTGTCAGTAGCAATATTAGATTAACTATTTCCTGTTTAACAGTATCTGTAAAATACTTTTTTTTTCTTCTTTCAGAAGTGAAGCCAACTTGCATATTTAACAGCATGGAATATTATGATGGAGACATGTTTCGGATGGATGCCTGTCGATTTTGTCGATGCCAGGGTGGAGTGTCTATTTGTTTCTCTGCCCAGTGTGGTGAGCTACACTGTGACAGGTACTATGTGCCAGAAGGGGAGTGCTGCCCAGTGTGTGAAGGTACAGTATCTTTTTAATCCTGTTTGCTTTTAATTCCAACTTTTTTTTTATTTGCCTGTTTAGTGGAAATGAGCAAACAAGCTTTTGTTCTTATGAAGTTTGTAGATTCCTCCTTAATTCAATTTATTTCTACATTTTTGCTGTTCCTGAGTGTGCTCTTTTGTTCTTTGCAGTGCTTCTCTGACGTTGATATCTGCTCTTTTTATTCAGAGCTGTTTGGCTTTCCTTTCCCTTCTGCATCAGAACTTCCTTAAACATGGTCAAGTGTGCAGGGGTTTTTTGGGGGCCTTCTTCACAAAGGACATGAAAAGCTGTCTACTGCACTACACGTTTGGACAGGCATCACCAGAGCAGCAGTTGTGTCCCTAAGACACATTTCCACTGCTCTTTCAACCTGCTTCTTTTTCTGTTCAACTACAGCAATGCATATGCCTTCTCCCCTCTACAATTATAGCAAAGAAATGGAACACTAATCTGACTTCAGTTTTGTTCTCTTCCTGCCTTGCCCAGCTGACAGTCTTCTCCTCTGCATGATAGGCCTGCAGTCCTCCTAAAAAGATCTATGTGTGAAATTTCACATTGACTCTCTTGCTTATACTAGAAAGTATTGGAGGCACCTTCTGCCAGAATACAACCAGGATTGCAGCAGAGTGACATGGGACTGGTGCTCTACACTCAGATCTTGCCCCAGTCACCACATAGTCATAAGGCCTGTGAAGCAGTCCTAGTCCCTTTATTTAAATGTGAATTTAGGAGTAGATTCCTAATCTATTGGAAATCTCAAATCTCCTCCTTAGAGGAGAGGAATCTAATAATTAAAGAAGGAAGCTCTGATCCCTTTCTTAATAACCTGAGTAATGTTGACACCCAAATTGACAAGGTAAGTCTTCTAAATGGGCAGAATATATACTTAACAGCCCACCCATTCATGCTTTTCTAGGTGAAAGGGTGACATTTTTTTACCTGCTCTTCTTCTGTTGATTATTTCATGACCAATTGTCAAAGTGTGTCATTGTTTCCTACTAATGTTTAGTTGATTTTAGAAATATAAGGCTTTCTTCTTTTCTGTAACAATTCTAAAATAGCAAATGGCAAATTCAGTGTCAGTTGTGTAGTACAGGCACAGACCCTTCTTGCCTTAAATTCAAGTGCATTCTTTCTCAAAGTCCTGTAGGATATATCAGCATTAGGATATGTAATTTGCAGGACTCAATTTATAGCTTTAAATACTGCTGACCTTTTAAGGATACCAGGAACTTTGTGCTTTGAGTCACATAGAAGACTTTTGCAAATAGCACAAGTCTTATATGGCTTTTCTGTGCTTTCTCTGTATTCCTCTGTCAATCAGAATCTTGTATATAAGTTGAATGATAAAATTCACTTCATTTGTTTCTGTGTGATTTGATTTTTGGCTAGGTCAGAATAGTTATTTACAGATGAAAAGTAATCCTAAAACATGAAAGGTGCAAAGTGAAGAGTTTAGGAAACATTTTAATTTTAAAGTGCCTTATTTTCACAAACACCTGGTTTTTGCTGAACACATTTTAGTATATTTGTGACTATCACCACAGTTCAGGATGGGGTAGAAGTTGGGAGCAGTTCCACTCCAAATATTCAGAGTGTCTTAAAGTGGCTTATAATAAGATAACAGCTACTAGCACTGCTACGGGCTTTATCTGCACTCAAAAGGCATTGTCTTCCTTCCAAAGGGGAGATGCAACTTCAGAGAAATAATTGAGGTTTCATTCAGTTCTGGTTTTCCTTTAGATAGGACCTCTTATTTCTCCCAAATCCTTTAAACTTAACGGTCTTGGAAAATTAACTTATAGCTAAATCTTTTGTGCTTGTTTGATGTCTGCTAAAAAATGTTTTCACTTTTATCTATGGCTTTTAATATATTGAATTTGCTTTAATATGTAATTTGTGTTATAACTTGCTTTGAAAACTTTACCTGGTTATTGTACATTCTCAGATACTTAATTTTTATGATTGACAGTTATCTTTTTGTGGGCCACCATCATAAGTTGTATACATTCATATAATATATATATTCTTTTTACTATTAGTATTAGCATTATATTGTGTTTCTGGAGTAATACTACTTCTGAGGAGTAAAAGATGCTTTTATTTCAAGTCATGGATTTGCCTATACAGAGTTGCATTATTTATCTGCATGAAACTTGAAGAGAAATCTTGAAGTAAGTTCCCTAAAAATGCATTATTTAAATACTGAAATCTTCATTTGATTGCTATCAGATAATGGGTCTTGTGACTTTCAAGGGGAACAAACTTCAACTGAAATGAAATAGAAAACTGAGGGAGATGGTCTGTTCAGAAAAACTAGTATATCTCCAAAACTGCCATGAAATGTAGCTTAAGGCAATCTTCTTGTTCCAGCAAGGAATATGCCAGAGGTCTCATCTTTGCTCCTAGTATAAAGTAGCGATAGAGTGCTGACCCAAGTCATTCCAATGGTTCATTTAGATGCTTTCAGTTTCCTTCAGAAAGTTGGAACAAAAAAGGGATCAATAGGTCTAAGATCCATTTTGGTCTGAAGAACAAAAATCAGAAAATCAAAACCTGAAGCCTTGTTCTTTTCCAATTCTTCTCATTTCAGACCCACTTTATCCAGTAAATAACCCTGCTGGCTGTTATGCCAATGGTCAGATCCAAGCTCACGGGGACCGCTGGCGAGAGGACGACTGCACTTTCTGCCAGTGCATCAATGGAGATCCACACTGCGTTGCAACAGCATGCGGACAGAGCTGCCTAAACCCTGTGAAAGTCCCCGGGGAGTGCTGCCCAGTGTGTGAAGGTAAGATTAATAATTTCCTCTTATTTTCCTTTGGTCTGTCATGACTGCTGCTTACCTGGTGATTCTTGGTTTACTTTAAAATTTGGAAGGATTGAAGTAGATGGTACAGCAGTGCCTGGTGATTGAATAAACTACTGAGGGCACAAAACATCAGCGTAGTTTAACTGCACCTGTATGTGGCAATCCCTGATAGTCTTTTGGCCCAAAAGAGTGTATTAGGAGATTGTTTAAGATCAGCATTATTCACTAGTGTTGCTCTTAGCTTTGCTTGAAGCTTATTAATAAATACAGGAGAAGTTAGAAGATATGTTTGTTGGTTGGTATTACTGTTAATTAATAAATTCTTCTTCAGTGTCACTTAGTCGCAACTAAAAATCTTTTTACACAACATAGTTTGATATTGGACTTAGTTATTTCAGTGAAACTTATGAAAGGTGATATTATCTGGGAGATAGATTAATTTTTAAAGTTTAAATTTATATTTTCATTTGTTTGTGGAAATGCATGTATATGGTATAACTCACTAAGATTTAACTTAACCATATGGTAAAATGCTTGCCCAGCCCAACAATGGAAATGTGAAGACTTGTAAATTGAGTATTTTAAATTGTGTACATAAATGTACATTTAGAATTGCATTTTATGGAGTGGTTGTTCATCAGGAAAAACACCAGGTTACTAAATTTAGAGTTGTTTAATCGAGAGCTGCCGTCAGAGCTATCTTCACAGTCTACAAACACTTCTGGGTGCTCAGTGAGCTGCCACTTAAGTTTTTCTTGTTCCGTCTCTGATAGAACAAAAATATTTTTGTGTATCTGAATGTATCTCGGGGCCCTTCTTGGTTTGCAGTATCCATGCAAGTTCACTGAGATACTTACTTTTTAGGATAAATTTGATTGCCATTAGAGTTTTTTACGGGTATTCTTTAATTCCAAAATTCACATCACAAGGTATGAAGAAGGTGTTTGTTAATGTGTAAAAGCTGCCAGTTAATTGTAGAGAGTTGCTACTTGCCCTGAATTACTTTTACTATGAGGAAGCAGGTTAACTGCTTTTAATCCTCGGTGATATCCTCATGATGGATGTCACAGACTATTTGCTGTCACCCTTCATTATTTAGGTGTCTGTGAGCCAGGTTGGAAGGGTAGTACAGAGAGAGAGAGAGAGGCTGATGAACATATTTTCAATATATTAATATGTTGAGAGGATTTTTTCCAGCAATGAAGGAAGGATAGGCAGATGTCTGTTTTCCTGTTCCAGACTGGAGAAACTGGATGAGAGATCAATTGAATTAAATGCTTATATATATTGTACTGTGCTAATTATGAAGAACTGTGGGCAGCAAACAAGGTAGAACATAGGCTTCCATCATTCATTAGTGAAGGTCACAACATAAACAAGCCAGTGCTTCTTTAGCATACCACACCGATGCCTCTAAGTCATTTGACTTAGTGTTTCCTTGATAGCACATACTGCCAAATAAACAATCAACGGATAATGAAATTACGTAAATGGTGGAACCAACAATTAATGGAAATATTTCTAGTTCTTGGCAGGAGATTTCAGTGTACTTGGGTAGCAGTGGTCAGAGAAAATCTGAAAACACGAGCCCTCTCTCCTTTCTTCCCTTCCCTTCCCTTTCCCACAGCAAACAAGTATAACCAAAACAGAATATTTTGCTCCATTATCACAAGTTAGTTAATTCCAGGAATTCAGATTTGGAATTATTTCAAGGATCAAAAATCCAGATTCTTAAAACATAGCAGTGAGTTCAGATGCTAGCACCCAAGATTTTAAAACACTTGAGTTTTCAAGAAGCAGCTTGTGATAACTTCACAAGAAATTATTCAGCGTCTGAGATTTAACAATTTATCCTGCAATAATAACAAATCAAAAAATCCCTGAGAAATGAATCAGCAAGGGTACCAGTAAATTTCTTGAAGTTATATTTTGGGGCATCAAATGAGTTCAAGGCTGCTATGCCTTGAATAAAAATATTTATGTATGTGAGAGCAAGGTGTTACCAGATTGAAAATTTGAGACCTGTGTGTCTTTCTGAATCTGTTAACATTTTTCTTTGAAAGCACACATTAAGAAAATTCCAGGACATGAGGAAAAAATAGCAATCTGTTAAAGGTTGGCTGTATGAATTTAACATTAAGAATGTGTATTTTAAAATTATTTTTGAAAGAAGTAAATGTTTGAGCTTAGAGCAGCAGGGACTTGCATATTAACTATAGATTTCTGGCCCACCTCCAAGGTCGGGTAGCATCATGTGTTTTAAGCCTTAAATCTGAGATTAGTAATGTTTCTACTTGGAGTTCAGTGCATGGGGTAGGAAACAAGTACTGTCTTGCTTTCATTGCAGTACAGCTATTGCTTGCTAACCCAGTAGGCAAAGGGTTTCTTTAGATTTCTGTTCTCTGATTTTCTCCTTAAAGTAGGGCTGAACTGGGGAAGTATGTATGCCATGGGAAGATAGGCCTTAAAAACTTTGCTTCCTTCACACACTTTACTGCCCTGAATTTTAGTTACATCATTTTAATGGCAGCATGGTCCCATCCAAAATGCTTTTTTGTTTCTGCTATCATCCAGCCAACTTACATCTCTCTTCTCTTAACCAGGTAAGCTGCATGGGTCAGCTTTTAAATCAGTTTTTCACTGTTTTTCCTGAACATTGTTTCTGTTAATGAAGCTCTGCTTCTGATACCTGCTGTGTTGTCAGTGACCTGCAGGGGTGGTGGGAACAGGGGAGAATGAAGTCTTGGCTAGGAACTTGGCTGACAAATCAGTCCCTTGATTTTGAGGATTCTAATGAAAAAGATGTACAGATGGACCTACAAGCAATAGCCCCCAAAAGTTAAGCGAATTGGGGTGGGCTAAAAGGAATTTGCAAATGCTGAATTTTTATTTGAATGCATTCCAGGCACAATATTTCCTAAAGAGAAATTAAAAACCATTATTGTCAGCCTTATGATGCTTTATGGTGCATGCTACCCCATTGCACCTGTATATCCATAGCTTAACCTGAACTTTGTGAGGTACGGCATGAGCAGAAGAGTTGGCTGTCCTGTGCTCTTCAGTCTGTTTTCCCCATCCTTCTGCTTCTTTTATCTCCTACTGTTAAGGAAAGAGAAGCAAAATTCTGATCTAGTGTGGGTTAAGTTCAGGGATCCATAACGTTATATAGTGATGTTATATACCTTCAACTATGGAAGTTATTAAAGGGAGAAAGCAGTATAATTTAGTGATATGTTCAATAAATTTGTAAAAATCATGTAAACTTAGCAGCTGATTTTGAAATGGTAGTTTATTAGTGATTGTAAGGATAAGCATAACTTTTCCTTTGAATGACTTCCAGTTTTCAACATAGAACCTATACCATAGAGAAATAAACTACTTTTTGTAGATTAGTTTACAGTAACTGTGTATAGTAATTCAAAAGTTTTATGATGCAACTGCCTCATGAATATACTTTGCTTTTCTGCTCTTACTTGTATATTACATTTTTAAATTAAGCTGTAGCTCTGACTTTGCATGAACTTTTTCACTTTTTAGGAGAGACAAAGGTAGAATGTAGGAAATTATTATTTGTATTCTAGAATAACCTTAACTATACTTCAGCTCTAGAGCAGGCAGAAGACTGCCTGTTGAAAACCCACTAGTATCTTAGTCAATTTAGTTGCTGGTGGACCAATTTGCACCCGTATTTCCATTTAAAAATAGGCATTAGTTCAAGACTAATAAGGCAAACACTCCATATGATTATCACAATTTTAAAGCATGCATTTCTCATCAGACTTCTATTTACATTTAAAAGAGAACCCACTTGGCAGCAGCCAGCCTCTATTGTGTGAACTTACTTTAAGCATGTCAGTTATAAGCTCTTTAATATGCAAAACAAAACATTTATTCAAATATATTTCTATCTTTTTCTTTTTATTTTTTAATTTTTGAGTGTTGAGGGATAGAGGGATTTGTGGGACATGAAATTGATGAGAAAATTTTAGTCAATGCTGCTTGTGGATCTGGCCTGGCTGTGTCTCATCCAGAGTAAAAGGCTACTAATATCAGTCACTTTTGACTCTTACCCTCTGTCTTTGATCTAAATGCTGCTGTACCTGCAGCATTTAGTTCTGCCAATTCCATTATTTCCTGGCTGGTTTATAATCAATTTCAATGAAGTACATATTTATTCCCCTAGATAAGTCTACATTCCTGCAGCTTCATAAGGATATTTTTTTTCTTGGGTTGCACTTGCAAAAAGATTTGCTGTCAGTGATCAAAATAATATAGTAGAAATCCTCTGTACATAGGTTCTTGAGACATGAGCACAGTATCTCAGCACACAAATGTACTTTGAATACAATGAATTCTAGACCAAACTAGAACATTCCTGTTCCCTCATAAAGAAAATCCTGTTGTTCTTACTACAGCAGTGAGGAAATCAGTGTGTGGACTGTAGAGACTGAAGTTATATAGAAGTAGCTGTTCACGGTTTTCTAATGGCTAAGATTTAGCAATTGTGATATGTAATGTTACCACACAAACATATCTGTTTTCCACAGTAAACCTTTTTTTCATTCCTCCTAACATGCTGCTGTATATGTATCCATAGTGTATACCCTGTATGTGTGCTATGTAGCCCTCACAATACACATTTCCATGTTGATTGAATGGCCAGATTGGTTTGAAATGTATAATTTTCTGAATGCTTGTTTGGGGTTTACTGGGCTTAGAGAGGATGGTAATAACTGTTTGCTCTCCTCACTTGAATCTTGTTTGCTGGTGCTGCTGGTGGAGGCGTTCCAGATGCTTTGCACCAGAGCTCCCTAAGGAGATTTATGAGGAAGAGATGGGAGCATGGGTTAGGTGCATGGAGGACAGAGGTGTCTGTGGATGTGGTGCTCCAGTACAATGGGTTTAAATATGGGTTTAGTTTCCAAATCTGTGGGCAGCTTCTCTTGAGTTGCCTTGTAGCTGGTCCCAACTAATATCTGTACTGAGTCAAGCTCTGTTTGATGTTTCCACTAGCTCAGATCAAAGCTAAATTTATTTTATCTATAGATAACAAAGCTGAAAAGAACAGCCAGTACCTCAGAGGGCAAAGCATGAATTCATACGTGTTTTAAAGCAGAGAACTGACAGAAAGATGTTAACCAAATTCAGCATGGGAAAATACATTGTGATGTGCTCGGAGGAGATTCCTCATGGGTCCTGAATCAGAGTAGTTGTTAAATAGTAGTTCTTCAGGAAGTTTGGTGATTAAGGGGAAGAAGTTGAATTAACAGGGCCTTGACAAGGCCCTGTTGAAATTATGGTCAAGACTAGAGTTTGCAAGACCTGAAGTAATTATTTTTGCTCTCTTTCCTGTGGGGAAAGTATGTCCCTGGCTGACATAGTAGGCCCTTGTTTTTTTTCTGCACATTGTTCCTGTGATAAAAATGGAAGCTAGAAAGAGTTGGAGAGCTATAAGCACAATCCAAAATTTTCAAAACATGTCCTAGGAAAACAGACTGAGTAAAAATTGGGTTGGTTTAACTTAAAATGAAATGATGAAGTCAGAACTACAAGATAGGAGTCCTCGTGAGCCCAAAAGCTTGTTGCAGAGAAAAAGGTAGAACAAGAAAGAATGGAATTGGATTCCAGGAAGGAAGATGTGCTTTAGGAAAGGCAGAAACTTGTTGAGGAAAATAAAATTCCTCCTGTGGCATGTCGTGACTAAGGTTGTCTTTTTGATGTGTTCAGGGCATGGCAGTTGTATTTTCAGCCTCAGCAAAAAGAGATTTGCTCAGGAAATTGCTTACATAACTGAAAGCAGTAATGGTAAATCACGTGTATCTTCCAGTGTTTATGCAAGTGATGGCTGTGGCTCACCCATGTATAGCTCAATATAGAGCTGCTTTTCTTTTTTTTTTTTTTATTTTAAACTAAGCATCAGAGTGATCAAACCCCTTTTGGCAAGACATCTTGTTACAATATGTCACTTCTTGCCAGTTATCTGCCACACAAATGACCGTGATCTTTGCTAGGGCTGTATTGATAAAAGCCCGATGTATGAGGCAGGGGGCTGGCTGCTTTGAGGTGTCTGTTTTCACAGGGAGAGAGACAGAAAGCAAGGTTCACAGAAAAGACACAAAGCTGGAAACAGAGGCACATTGAGACAGTTTAGTGTGGAAGGGAAGACCTTCCTTTATCACTAGCCTGCCCACAAACCCAAGGTCTTCAGTTGACACAACTTTTCAAGGCAGGCACGTCCTTTCACTGGTGAGAACTGTGAAAAGCAAGCCCATCCCTTTCTGTGGATCCAGCACAAAGAATTAGTTTTAAGCTTCTGATGGATACTTCTGTATAGCTTCTATAGCTGCTGTAATGATATTGGTCCTTTGGGATTTGCCTTTGTTTGTTTAATCTATTATCTGTTTAGTTTGTTTTCTCTTTCTTTGTTTAATAGACTGTCTTCATTGAGCCAAGGCTTAGGTAATCAGACTGGCCCTCTCTGTTTTCCCCATGGTTTTAGAGCCAGTGCACAAGGAAGTCTCAAAAAGAACATGGTTCTACAGATTTAATGAAGACAGACAGATAGGCAGTGAGGAGCAAGTGGTTTTTCAAGTGTCAAAAGGGACTGCAAAATTTTGCTATGTGCTCACAGTTCTTCTGGCTCAGAGGTTCTTCACAGGGGCTGGTCTGGGTTCCTGTTCTGTTGCAGCTAACCAGATCCATTAGCAATCAGCTGCAGTTAGTACTGCTGCTTACAGAGCTGCTTGCTTCTCCTCTGGGCTAACAACTGTTTACTTTCTAAATAGTATACTGTAGTTTTAGTAGCGTTTTTAATGAATTATAGGGGGGGAAGGAATATAGCATATGAATATATAATAGCATATGATTAATACTAAATAAGCTACAATAATAGAAATAACCAGGTTTCCCCTGGGCCATCTGCATCTGTGGAGAGCCATCTGCAAATTGGAATAATAGGTGTGTTCACAGCAAGTAAATATTGGGTATGATAATATGAAAATACCTAATTTTTTCCCTTTTTTGTTTTGTTTTAACAAGATCATAAATACAAATGTTCAGATCGGCATTCATGCCAAAAATATGCCCCTTAGGAAAGTTTATGAATGCTTCTGTTCCCTTGCATCTCCCAGAGGCTCAGGCTATTCATAGGGAAAGCTAATACACGGTAATTGGTTATCTCATGGTATGTCCTTCTGTATGAGAGCCCTCAGGTACAGGTGGCAGGGTGCCAGCATAAGCTGTGAATGAGAAATTAAGTGTTAAACAAAATCCCCTCAGAGAATTTTCATGAATAAGGCCCACATTACTTTGCTGTCATTATGGCTGACACTTTATCTTCACAAAAAGAAATTAACATTTTCATCAATAAAGGGCTCCAAACTCTAGCTGAGATGTAATTCAGTTCAGTTCCTTTATCGTGTCTAGCACTTCATTAAGTCAAAACAAGCAGCAGAGTCCAGTGAAAAGAAGTTTGATTCATTCAGGATGAAGTCAGTGGTAGTGAGCAGTGTTCACTGACACGGGGTTTGGGCTCAGGGTTCTCCTTAGAGATGAAGTGCAACTTATTGTTCAGCAGCAGCGCTGTAGCTCTCAACCAGCCTTTTCATCAAAGTCAATTAGGGGATGCAAACGCCAAGCTATAGAGAATTGGGCTTACTTTTGCCAGATCATGATTTAGTATAGTGATTCTAGACAAGGCAACTGAGCCTGTTGAGCCACACCATCCAGACTGTAATGAAACCTGCTGCCAATGAAAGTCAATGAAACTATGAAATAACTTTTTCATGGATTTCAGTGATTCATTGTTGAGTTCATTGGAAGACTGCTGAAAGGATAAATAACCAAAGAATCTTATATAATGAATATATACATCAATGCAGCTAAGGATGTCTCACTTAAAAAGAACCCCATGGAGCCTCGAATTCTTTTCCGTGCCTATAGCATTCATAGATTTGCCCCAGATGTACACTAATTTAGTGCTTGCTCTATCTTCACTGAATAACAATAACTGAATGGCCTTCTTAATGTATTTGGACATTTCCTGATAGGCTTAATTGATTTTGCTTTAATAAAGGTGGTTATTTCTTAGTCTCATTCCACCTAAAATTGTCCAAAAAGCATTCTTACCAGCATTAAAATATATTTGAAGAGTATATAAGCCTACTAAACTGAAAACTGGAAGAATTGCTTACAACAGAAAAAAAGGTTTAACTTCACATCTTGGGAGTAGAAAGTATGTATTTTGATTGCATCACTTCAAGGAAGACGCACAGGCACATATACTCCCATGCACCTTTGGTTCATTGGAAACTTCTTTGCATTGCAGCAATAAAAAGTCTTTGATTGTAATAGTTACTTTGAAGGAAAAATACATATTGTAGTAGTTCCAGATTGACAGTATGAATAAAATTTGAGACAAAAGGCTGCCAAACTGAACTTTGTGTTTGGAAGTATGAATGAATGTATTTTCAGAGTTATTTGTGACATTAAAAAATTGTGTATTATCTCAAGTCCTTGCATACATTTTATAAATTGTTATGTGATGCTGAATTGTTGGACCCTGATAGTTAACACGGATAACTAAATGCTGGGAAAAAATTTCCTGCGAGGCATTAGGTATTTCAAACCCAGGAAGGAAATTCTTCAGCCCAGGACTCGGGACTGATATTTTTCATGTAATGAACTGGAGGGGCGGGGAAGGCTGGAATGCAAACTATGAGGATGGAAAACATTTAGTCACTCTTGGAATGATATGAATGTTTTTACAGGAAGCTTAAGTAAACACACATGCTGCTGCTTAGTATGCTGCAGTTAACTTTTTTGGACCGTAGACAAAATTCAAACAAGTATGCAGACTCAAGTGATAGCCTGTTGAGCAGCACACCCTTCAGGACCAGTTTTTAGCCAGTTATCACTTAAAGCATTAGGGAAAAAGCTAGACTACTGCTCAGTTACTTTTTTTTTTTTTAAATGATAAATGCTTGAATGCACTGAAGCTGTTTTTCTTTAAGTCAGTTGGTGCTGGTTTCGTAGGTTCAAGACATCTTAATTCTTTTAATGGTAGTCTGTGTTATAAAATACTACGGAAGAGGGAGCTATTTCACTTTCCCCAAACAGTGGCATATTCTTTATTATTCACATTGAAGGATTTTCTCTGTGTTTAGAACATAATTTTGAGTCATTTTTCCTTTCCCGCCACAGAAGAGGTTTTCGTTTAATGCTCCAAATGAGATGTTGGGCATCCTAAAATCCTATTCTGTTGAGCTTGTTCAGAGGAAAAAGGAAAAAAAAAAACCAGAATATGATAGTTACCTCTCTTCTTAAAAACAATTTTGTAAAACCATGGAGTAGGTAGTTCCCTCACATGGTATTACTGAAAGTGTGAAACAAAACCTGTCTGGAGTTAAGATACTGCATTCCAAATGAAACAAAAAAAAAAAAAGAGAGATTGGTTTTCATGTAATAATAATAAAAATACCTTGCCAAGAGGTGAAGCCCGGGTAATGTATTAACTTAAAGGATTATATAACCAAAAAATGAGACTGATTAAATGTGGTTATGGCAGTCACTAAATAATGCTTCACAGAGAATTGCTGTTAAAAACACCTGGAAGAAATTTTGCTTCCTGAATAAAAGCTAGTTCTTAAGTCATGAAGTAGATTTCAGAGAGATGGTGTTGGGCAAACATGTACTTATATTGCAGGAGGAAGGTAATCAGTACCTGGCTAAAGCATACAGAAATCATAAGAAATGGAAATGTTTGCCTTTGGATTTCATTTCCTTGATTAGGATCTGTCAAGGATATTGCTGCTTTCACTGGAAATGTCCTGATTATATGTGAAAGTGAAATTCATGGAGTCATGCAAGTCGGAAAGGACCACCAGAGATTTTCTAGTACTGTCTCCTGCTCAAAGCAGGTCCAGTGACACAAACCAAAACTGAACACTTGGTGCTCTCATAACATATGTGGCTTTGCAGTAGAGCAGCTAGGTGTAATGCCTCTGTTTTCTGATATGAATTTGATGGCCAGAGTTCAGGTTTTGAACAACTAAGAGTATGATTGGAAGATGGTTATAATTTTTCCTTCTGGTACCATGCTTAGGAAGGATTTTTTTTTTTTTCAGTTCTCCTTTGTAGAATTTTTAATTTCAATGAAATCACAAGAAGAAAAAAATGAAATCTTCAGAGAATGGGTTTTTTTTAACACTCAGATAAACAGTAAAAGTCAACAAGATTGCAATAAGTTGTCTGATTTTTTTTTTGTTTTATTTGTTTTCCAGGGCTTCAGCAATCAATGGTGTATTTTAGTTTTCTTTCTCTTCTTTCTGATAAGTTCAACTGATCAAACTGTTTATATAATGAAATTCTAATCCAGAGGAAAAAAAAATTTCCCCTCATCTCATTGAAACATGGGCGCATCAGTTTCTCTCCCTATCTGAATACTTTGGTTGAGCATTACCTTAGAACTTCAATACTTATCAAAGTATAACAAGATCTATATGTAAGGCACAGTACTAGACCAGATTGACCATCCTGTGTTCTTGTCTATGTTTATATAGTAATTCACATTTTTAACAGAAGAAAACAAGCTGTGTCACATCTCTCAAGAGATGTGATCTCAGATTTCTGATCTCAGAAATCAAAAAAAGAGGGGCCTGAGGATTGGTTTTGCTCATATTACAAAAACATTTTGGATAGAAAAATACCAGTGAAAATATTCCACCTTGATGATTTCTTTTCTTTTCTTTTTTCTTTTTTCATTTTTTTTTCCTTTTTTTTTCTGACAGCCAGTTTTTGTGTTGGTATTGCTAATCTAGATTCCTTAAGGACAAAGTCAGCTCCAGGAATTATTTGTATGTCACTATATTCCCTTCTTTCTCCATAAATGCACACTTTGATTTCAAGCTGGAATGAATGAGATTCAGGGTTTTGATCACATGCTGTAGTATTTTTCAGTGGACTAGTCAGACTGATGGGCCACCAGCAGCTGAAATACCCCCTGTGGATTTTAAAGTTGTTGAAGTTGTTTATAAGTAAATGACAGGGTAAAAAATTAATTCAAAGAATTTTATTAACCTCACAGCAGGCAAAGTAATAGTCGCCCGCACTAAAATTCATCATAGAAAGTATCAGGTTCAGAGATACATTGAAGCAAGGTGTTCTAATAGGAATCTGCATTTAACCTCATATACATAAGCACTTGACATCAGCAAAATCTCTATTAAAATGATCCATTGTATTCATCCAGACTCTCTTCAATCCCCTTCTCTCTGTTTTCTTCTCTCTTTCTTTCCATGGTATAGTTGTATCGTTGGTAAAGCACGCGGGTAGAAACAGCACCCGTTTTTCCCACCCATTGTCTCTGCGTTTGTGCACTGGATCTTTCTTCTGCCATTTCTACCAAGAGCAGCAGTGAAAGCCCAGTTCAGCTCATGCGGTGGTACATGCTTTTTCAAGCTTAGCTACTGCTTGCCTATTCAAATAGCCAGAAGTCTGGCATAGCAGAGCTGGTTTTATTTGTTGAGTCTTGTCTAGTGAAGTGAAAAGGGCTGATGTTTTTTTTTTCCTGACTGCATTTTTGCACATGTGGGGGCAGGGAATGAAATTATTTCTTTTGTCCTCTACTTGCAGCTCATTGAGAAGCAGGCATGCATATAAAATTACTGTATCTCAGGGCTTACCTTTAGGGAGAGGAGGGAGAAAAAACAGATTTGTAAGCTTGTCTGGGAATGCTGAGGATGCTGAAAGCAAGCCCAAAAATGAAAGGTAACAGAATAATAAAACATAATTAATAGGAGACTTACAAAAACCTTTCAAATTAATATAACAACAGTTTAATTTCATCCCTTGTATGAAATACCGCATTATGGGGTGTATCAAGCGCACAAAAAATTTTTAGGTGTGTCCAAGGCACAAAACACAGAGATATAGTTTTGAAAAGTCACCACAAAAATTATATAACAAATACTGGCTCCTTTTCCTAGATATTGAACTATACCTGCAATTCAAGGGAAGTTTTCTTGAGGCATCAACTTCAGTTATGGGAGGTAAAGCAAAATCCCCTTTCTCTCTAGGTTTAGTTTACATGCGAGTGGATCAGTGAATGCTAACTAACCTGCATCTCAACTTTCAGTAACGTTTTGTGGTGGTTTTTAAACTACATGTTTTACCTCATATTCTGCAGTCAGATCGTAAAGCCACAGCCTCCTTCAGGTCTCCAGCTTATGTTACTGTCTGTGAACTGTGGTTTTAACTACCTGGGAGTATAAGCATTGCTGTGGCTTTATTTGTTGTTTGAAGTGTAGGGTTTGGGCTCATTTGGGCTGGCTGACCAGTAACCTGTAGTTTTAGGGTGACTCTTGCATTCTGGTCTTTTGTTTAGGATATTTTGGTTAGAGAATGGAGTGAGGTAAGAAAGAAGGTTTTAGAATAGTCACCAGATGCTAAACTTCGGTTTGATTGCAAAACAATTTTATATACTCAGAGGCCTAAACAGGTCAGATTATTTAATGGAGTTTCTGGAATAAATCAGGTTATTGGTATATAGCAATATTTTCATGCTTCCTAAAGTAATGGTTTCTTGAAATTGCAAATATTAAATATTAGACACAAATATGATTTAGTCAAATAGTTTGCTGAATGAATTTGGAAACAAATACAAAAAGTTCACTGAGCTTAAAAGAAGTTGAGTTTGGAAATTCATGGATTTTAAAATACATTGCTCATTATGGTTGCTCTTCTATGCTACATGTGCAAACTCAGAGCTGTGAAATGAAGAATTCACAGAAACATCCTTTGACCTCCAACCTAGTAATTTATATTAAACCTTTACAAAAAATATGGAAAAATTTCATTTTAAATTAGAAAAAAAAATAGTGATCTAGGAAGACATGGATGCCTTTATACAGATTTCCAGCTTGTATGTGAATAAAGCTGTTGGTGCTGTTTTATATATTTATAAAGTGTATTGCTAGTTTCCTCCTAAAAATTATGCAAGCAGCAGAATTTGAATGTTACTTTGAAACTTTCAGCAAAGTGAGTAAATTCAACCATGACCTCTGAGATAAGTTTGAAGTTTTTTAACTTAACTGTAGTGTCTTGAATACAGTTTTTTCCCTTCAAACTCTAGTTAGCTGACCTAATTTTTAAAGGATTAAGAATGTTCATCAGCAGTATAAATTTCTGCTGGGAAGAGCAGAGTTGGGGAGAGGCTATGAAAGCTGAAGTTTGTGAAAGACAATGAAAGCAGAAAAGCTCATTCTTGTAACAGGATAATTTTCACTTGACTGAAAGGCATGGGTGCAAAATCTGCCTGCTGGACATGAAACCAACATGCAGAGAAATTAGTATTTTGGTTAATAGTGTATACTTCTAACAGCTTAATCAATGTTGAGTAATATTTTCCCCTTACTCTTACAGTAAAGACTAGCTGCCTATAAGTAAGAATGGCAAAATCTATGGTTTGAGGATGAGAGATGGCAAGAAGTGCCCACTTCCAGTCCATGTAATTTCTCCATATTTTCACAGTTTATCAATACATGTATTGAATTTTTTTTAAATTTAGTTTCCTGTAAGTCTTCATTTCTTGAGATGGAGAAACAGGATACACTCAAACAATTGAAACAGCAAAATGAAAGTTCACAATTCTTTAAAAGTCATGCAATTTTTGTTTCCTGAATGCTTTTTATAATGTTAATAATACTCATAACTATAAATTTATTGGTTCTTCAGTGCCTGAGCTCTATGAAAAACAGAAGCTAGAGAAAATTAGTCTCACAGAGCAAAACTTCATTCAGAAAAGATGCTTCTTTCCTTCTGCATCCTATTTTATGATGGTAGTTTTGAGGTTCCTTGTTTCCATAAGTCTTTGGATATTGTTTTATTCTAATAACTTTGCATACTAGAATACATTAATATTTCTGGCTGCCCAATCCATCAAAACAAATTTCATACTCCAACATATTTAAATGGTGTCAAAAAATAAGTATTATACTTTTTGTAAGTAACTTCTAATTGGCAATGATATCCTCAACTTAGAAAAGTGTACTGTAAGAAGTGATGTTTTCGATGAGCAGAAATATTGAATGGTTTCCAGAGATCTTTCACATGCAGTGAATCTTACATTCCCTCTTGGTATCCGGAGTCTCTTCTGCTATAAATTTCAGTAGAAGTGAACTTAGTCACAGAGAACAATTTGACTACTGAGTCACGTGCTTTGATGTGCAGCTTGGAAGTATCAATCAGTTGAGCTTCAGAGAAAGCTCTGTTCAGTTTCTGAAGCAAAAAAAGCTTCATCAAGTTTTGCTTAAATACTTCTGGGGAAAAGTGGGCAAAATAAATATCTTGCACTCAGTTTCAAACTGCATATGCAGGAAAGCTGATTTCATGGTGGGGGGTGGGGGAAGGGAAGTAGTACTTCTTTCCAGTTTCAATAATTGAAAAATTTTCTGCAGCTTCATACTGTTTGCAATGAGTGTATATCACTTCAAAACAAGTTCTGTTTCCTGAATTCTTTCAGAAGGACCAAGAATATTCATCAGAAACAAAATTAATTGAAACTATGGCTCTTCACTACTGCATTGTCTATGGACTTTTGTGAACTTAATTAAAATATTCGCGGAATCTCAAATTTATTTGTTTTATTTTTTCTTACCCCCAGAACCAACTTATATCACAATAGGTCCACCCACCTGTGAGGTTTTGGTCAACTGCACTTTGACTGAAAAAGACTGTATCTATAGCTTCAAGCTGGACCAAAATGGTTGTCGCATTTGTCAGTGCAAAACCAGTGAGTATGCAAAAACACAGTGGCTTCTACCTTTTCTATCAAGCTGTATGTAAAAATGCTAGTATGCTGTTTCTTTCCATTCATAATGTGGACTATATGTTGTGTTAGTATGTGCGTGCTTTACAGCTGCTCATCTGTAAAGAACAGGCTCCTGATCTCTGACATTGCTTGCTTGCTTAAAATGTGTTTAAAAGAAGGAAAAATCATAACGTTTGACTAGAGGTAAAAAATTGTCAGGTGGGTAGAAAAGTTAATAATTTGGCACTTAATATCAGACTCTGAGAAGTCTAATCAGACTTCCACATTTTATTTTCCTCTGTGTATGTAAAGAGTTTCAAGAGCATCTAGGTATGTGCACTTCAAAAACTCCTGTTGCTAAGCAGCCTATTTTCAACTTAGCCTTTTTCATCGAAAGTTAGATCTTGAGGATAAATGTTTGAAGATTTTATACTTGGGGGTGGGTGTTTGTTCTTATACAAGCATATCCATATTTATATTTGTTTCTGTAACATATTCTTATATTAGATCCATATATCTTGAATTAACATTTATGTAGGTTTTAACATCTATTTCTTCCCCAAGGAAAAAAAATTGTTTTGTGAGAACTTTGTGTGTATCAGCAAAAATGTACTTTCTGTTTGTGTTTCCTCAAGAGTTCAATGTTTACAGAAGAAATATAAAGCAATATCAGGTTGGTTTTTGGAATAGGCCAGCAAAGGACACCTGTGAAGTACTAGTCTCAGCTGCCCACCCAGCCTAGGAGTGGGTTTAAACTCTTGGTAATGTTACTGAAATTTTGCAGCTTCCTTTTAGCATCCAAGGCTTTCACAACTAAAGTATTATTCCATTCCCTTCCTTTGATCTCAATCCACCCATTCTCAGCGACTTTCTAAACCAATATGACTATTTTAGTGGTCCCCAATAGAAATGGTCAAAATAAAACTCTTAATCAGTAGAAACTAGAGTTTTAGGATTGGATTACTGTTTTGCTAGCAGAGCAAGAAAAGGGATAGCCTGGCGCTTTTTTTTTCTCCTCTTTCTTTCTTGTCCCTGGGGAAATATGCATTTTTTATTTCTATAAGGTAAAAGAGAGAACTTCTTAATAAAAGTAAATGTATGGTAAACAATAATGTTATTGCAGAAATAATACCTTTACAAGTTGTATTCATGGAAGGATGGCTTTCATTAGATTACATCCAATCTATCCCATACATGCCTTACTTAGTTCTTCCGAAGGATGAAATTAGAAATGTTTAGTTCTGTTTTTACCTTTGTAATATGATTTTCCTTCTCCTCATATTATTATTAAATTGGTTGGGAATTAGACACAAACAAGGTGGACATACTTGGCGAATTTCATCATCTATACCTCTGTGTGCAGTCTTTTCTTCCAGTTTGTTACACAGGAAACACATCATATCACTCCAAAGGATCATTGCTTTTATCCTAGATTACCAGACTGCACATGTACACATACCACATCCCAGAAAGTCTCTGTTCTTGCTTGGAGTATTTCTGATTAAATAGTGTTTAAGAACTCATTCAAGAGAATTTTTGTCTTGCCAGATTTGCTTGAATTTATTTTCATGGTACAGTAGCAAACTGTCTGGAGCAAACTTAATAGCATTATTTGTCTATCATATTTTTCTTTTTCCAGTTAAATAATGTTACTGGTAGACTGCTTAAAAATTCAGTCATTGAACAAGGAGAAACCTTTATTTTCTAAAGAAATGAAGAAAAATAACAGCTTGGAAATCATCATTCAGTGGTTATCAATCAAAATGACAGAAGTTGAATTTTTCTGTCATGTAATGTCTCTTGCTTGCAAGCCTCTGGACAAATGAGTGTGTGAGATATGAGAAAAAAGGAGTTTTAGGTCAAATATACTGAAAATATACTGTGCTAATTTTCTGCATTTTGAGATCCTATGTACTTTGATATCCAAACCAGTTTAGTTGCCTCTTGGCTCTCTTAAGGATGTGAGAACATGTGTTATCTTTAGCTCATGTTGACTCATGTGGACTTTTGGGAATATCACTGTCTTTCTACTGCACCCACTTGTTTTTTTGCTGGTCTAAGCTGCTCAACAGAGTCAGATTAAAGTGCCTGAGTAAAGGGGGCCCCCTGCCCTCCATTACCATTTGAAGTCATCATATCCTGATTCTACTAATCTCTTTTCAATAAAGTTTCATTTTTTGCTAATTCCTCTTTAGATATTTCTGCTGGCGATTTATTATACTTCAATTTATTTCAGCCAAAATAAAAGCAAAATGACAAAGTGGGAGAAAATAGAGTGAAGATGTAATCTATTCTTCATTACTACCTTCATTTGCATTCATATAGCCAGAAATAAGTACAACCGGTTTATTTGGAATAATTGTGTAACTACAATATCATGAAATTTGTTTGCAGCTTTATTGTAATTCAATTTCAAGTTTATCGAGCCTGATTCAAGACAGCTACAAGTGAAGAATGAAAGAAGCAAGTCGTAACCTTTCTGTAATGTGATATTAATAGAAGTTGTTTGCTTGTCTTTTATCCTTCCCGTTTTTGCAGAGTGCAAAAACATGCTGTAGCAGCACACAATAAGAACGTATGTGCTGTAAAGTAAAATAAAATATTTCAAAAAAATAACAAAGCCAGACCATAGTTGTAAGAGGGAGCGAAAAACTAGAGTGAGCAAAGAGTGAGCATAGATAGCTATGGGGAGAAAGTTTCAATGAGTAGAGATGGAACCACAAATGATCAGGGAGAAAGAATCATCATAGTGGCCAGAAACATATAGAAGCCAAACCAGCGCTATGTGACAATAAAAGGTAAAAAATATAATTGAGGATTTAGTAAGAACCACTGCAAAATACCAAGAATAAAACTGAAACAAGTAGGGAAAACATGAAATAAATTATCAAAAAAAAAGGGAACCGACCAAAAAAAATATTGCATGAGATGATACAAGAACAAAAAAACAAACAGAAAAAAGTAAGTAAGAACAAAATTGTTGTTCATAGTGTGCAGCAGTTGCTTTTTGCATGACTAGGGCCTTGCTTACACTAGTTCTCTTCCTATGAAAAAACTGGAGTGATTAAAGTCTTTAGGAACAGGAGTACCTTTGGAGGAGTCTTTGTGGAAGACCAGTGATCGGCTGTTTCTGAGGCAGGATTGCTGTTGCTCCAAGGAAGACTAATGGGCACATTGAATAATGCCTGCTGATTACAGTGACATAGGATTTAAAATCTGGTAGTTGCTGTTGGACCCTAAGTCATTCTTCAGTGAGAGTCTGCAGTGAAGGCTTTGTCTATTCCCTGCGTTAGATTAATGGAAAAGAAAAACCTTTTAAAATCTCTCCTGCGACTGAGACTACAGTGTTTTACCCCAAATGAATTGAATGTGAAGTGCTGTTCAGGGTATAACTCTGAGCATGTATGACTTTCGTATTTTTTTAACCTTTCAAATCTTACTAAAGTTGAGTTGAATTAGAGTGCTGCCATCAATTTTAAAAATTTGTTGCTTCTTTTAGAAGGCTTACCTTTGCAGTTCCCAGATGCAACTGTCAGGCAGTTTCATTAATTCCAGACTATTTATAATTCCAGATGCAATTGTAGAAGGCTGACATTAGTTGTTTCCCCTGCACATTATAATGCATCATCATCCACTTTGTTCCATGGTTTCTTTCGTCTGTCAAAGCATTCAATCACTATTCAAAAATTAGAAATTGTGGTACATTATGTGTTTGCACAGTTCTCTAGAAATGAAATCACCCTTTCCCTAAAACACGTTTTCTCTACAAATACAGAAATATTTTTTTGGAAGAGTGTTGATGCCTTTTCCTTAAATGAGAAGAAAATGCTTTCTACCATGGCCTTAAAAAGAAGGTGCTGACATTCACTCTATACTAGCAAATGCCTGAAGCATGGTCTTCAATGTTCTGGCAAGCCACACCATTCCCCTTTACAGATGATGAAGTGGAGTGAAATTCCAACATGGATTTTGGGTTTGGCAGTGTGGGACTTCATTTAATTGTGTAGACATTCAAAGGTAGGATTGAAGGGTTTGAGGAAAGTTAGGTAGGTGCATCTACTGTCTATAAATAGCAACACTTAGGGCTCTGAAAAAGCGTATGAAGTGATGATTGGAAAAAGCCTAAGAAAGACTTTGCAGGGACTGACTGCAGTGAGAGAACGTATCTCAACTCCTCTTTTCCATGTGTTAATCCTTCAGTAGTTAGAGTTTGGGATGGGTCTTCCTAACCCTTCACTATTCTAGCCAAAATTTGAATATTTCATTCCTATATTCCAGTAAATAATCCATACTCTGACATGTGTTCTAAACAATTAAACTCCCTCGGTGTTAAGTTTGTCCATTTAAATAAACATATTTTATGTTTATTTTTATATGAAACTGAGGTGAGACAAATAATTGCACACTAATCACGCAAAACGTGCACTTCAGATAGTCCAAAATTCCTGGAAATATTAAAATAAAATATAAATTATATAAGTCTTTTCTATTTAGTACCAATTATCTTCCAATGTTACTTTGATTTAGCAAAAAATCTATGGGAAATAAAAATCACAAAATAAAGCATAGTCGGGGTAGTCTCCCTCAGTGCAAGGAGAGTGCATCTTGGATTTTTTTTTAATAATTTTGTAAACAGAGGAAGGATCTTATTCTTCTGCACAACGTGAAAGGGAATAGCTATTCCATATGAGACCTCAGTTAACAAAATACAGCTGTGGAAAATTTGGAATGAAGCATGTTCCCTAAAAATTTAAGGCTTAGATCAGAAAAAAATACATATTCCAGGTAGAATAGAAATATTAACTCTTAAGTACATATGCACAAGATAGTGGAAGTGCTCTCTGAAGAGGTTGGAATTGCGATGAACTATTCATGCCAAACAAATATTATCTGTCTTCTCACTAGAATAAAAGTCTTCAGCGGGATCTCTGAAAATTACAATACATTGGGTATGCTTTAGTACAGTAGAAGCAGATAAAAACTTCACTTGACTTGGGGCACGGAGGGGAAACCCAAACAAAACCAATGTGCTTGAAACTTGATCATTCTCCAGTATTTCCACCTTTGAGATATCACTGGTCCAATTCCATGTTCATGAATTCATGTGTTGTATGTGAATCCGAGAGTTGTTTAGAGCAAGTATCCAAGCCATTAATTTGCCTCGATGGACTCATGAGATGATTTTTTTAAACAGAGTTTTCTAGCATCACAGCGCCCAGTCCCTTCATTTTTATCCAGCTTTTGTGAATCGTGAGTTAATTCTAACAAAAGGAGGGAGGGTTAGTGTGGATCTGTGGAGGCAATATATTCCGAGAATTCCAGTTACTGATAAGTAACCTAGTTTTCTCCTTCATAAATTTGCCTCCCCAGATCCCCACCCCCGAAGATTAACCAGCAGTAGCAATCCACACCGAGAGGACGGCTGAGGAGTGCTTAATTATAAAGGTACTGTGAAACAGTTCTCCTGGCATGGTCTAGCCTCAGCGTCAAGAAAATAATGCTGGTAAAGGTATGTAGCTAGCTTTGTGTAGCCACACTACAAATTTTCAGAAATGGACACCAACCTAAGCCAAATTGAAATACTTGTCATATATATATTTATATTCTCTGGCAGTTATTTTTTCATCTCTGAATTAGAGGACTAAAAAAAAAAAAAAACCCTAAAAGTATTTCAATATAGAATGCAGTTTCAAAAGTTTTTAGAGTAAGATGACTTTCAGTCTTTGAAGTGCAAATATCAGTGTGTCCATAATAATATAAATAATTAAAATAATATATTGGAGAAACATAAATGCCCCAGTTTAAGAGCTCAGAATTTTCCATATACCATATATATATATATATATTAGAAAAGAATGTCCTTTTTTTGAATAAGAGCTGGAATTAGAATCAAGCAGAAGTTCAAACAGAAGACATTTTTTAGAGCTAAACATGCAATTCATGGAATTGAATTTTTTTTACTTTTTAGTTTGGTTTTTGGGCAATATTTTATAACACTCCAGATATTCAAAGGTGTGAGCTGGGGATGTGAGCAGTCTGAAATCAGGAATAAATCATGCATCGGTCAGTTTGAATTTATGCCAAAGATTTGTGATTCCTTTTGAGATACATTGCCTGTGAGATACCATACCTGAGAAGAGGCTGCATTGTATCTGAAATATTCCATGGCTAAGTGATTTAACTCAAATGCAAAGATTGCTAACATTGCATATGATGGAACAAAATGTTGTTGTCTTGTTTGTGGGGTGGGCCCTGGACTATAGCAGGTCACGTCAGTATATCACCTGATCTTACATGCTCATTTTTGAACATTTTTTTTTTTTCAGCAATGACTTGGGTTTTCAGATATGGGGCAGCCTTTCTAAAGAAGAGTTGATGTTAGTGTTGACAGTAAGATACTTAGTGGAGAAGAGTGTTAAAACACTACATAGTTCATGTATAGCATGCTGTGTAGAGCCTTACCATGTCTGGGTCAATCGTATGTTCCTAAGTCAAGACATTCTTCTACAGAAGGCGTTGTCCCATCCCCCATGTCCCAGGCTCCCCTAAACATGCTCTTCCAAAACTCTAATATTTGTTTTATTATACTCTACGTGCATGAAAGTGTCTGTAAGTGGGTGAAGAAAGTGGGGGTGGGGGGAAAAATCACCATTTTTAAAAGGAGTTTATGGCTCAATGGTGGGCAGGCTTAAAAACCTTGCCAATATCTGTTTGTTAATAACACACAAATGGGGCTTTTTTGCAAGACCAATTCATCTTCACCTGTTCTTTCTGCTTGTATATTTTCCAACAGCATTACATTAAATTGATCTAAATTAATCCAATAATTTGAAATTCCTATGTTCATGTCAGGATAAAACATGTTAAATTGTTGCAAACTACAGGACAAAGTATTTGCTAGAACTACAGTCTTTAGAGGGCTCAAAGTCTATAAGCAATAGCTTTTGTCGGGATAGTGAGGACTAGTGAAGACTGTGAATTGCCATCTGGACTTGCTGGTAACTGAGTGCTGCTGCTTTTGCAGTTGTGATTACACATGGCGAAGAAACCTACGTGTGGACTGGTTCAGTGCTCTAAGTATTCAGCACATGTTTGTCCTCAAGTGAGCGTTAGTTCCTGGCGGGAGACTATTTAATAATATCATTGGTTAAGGAGAAACAGCCTTTCTGTGATTATTATCCTAACCTTCTACCGTACATAATTCTTTCAGCATTTTGTGTGGTATTTCAGCTAATGTCTGTCCTCACATTAAAAAGCTAAGTATCTGTGGTAAAAATACAGTTCTGTTAGTCTGAGACATTCAGAAACAGATTCATCTTTTTCTAAAGTCATATCACGTCAGTATCATTCTGAGATCAACCAACATCCTGCGTCTGAACTCTGAGACTGTTGCATAAATCCTTGTTTATTCCCTATGGATGGCATAACCTTGTATGTTTTCAGTATTACATTTCACTCCAATATTACTTTATCCCCCCTAAGCCCTCCTGCTACCTTGTTTAGACAGACAGTTTTCTGTATTGAAAGTATTTCATTGACATTTCATGTTTCATAAGAAAAATTAATGGACGTGTTTCTGCTGATCATGTAGAACTCTACTCTCCAGCCAGATGTTTCCCTAAGCGGCACAATGAGAGACATTTTCCCTTTAATTGATTTCCTATTCATCCTTTTGTTTCTATTTTAGTCTTCTACCTCCTATCTAACCATCAGTTTAGCTCCCTGGGTTATGTCACTCTAACTAATCAGTGAGGAAAAGAAAAAAAAAAAAGAATAGCTTATACTGTGTGATCAGAAGCTTGATCCCATTCTGTTAGAGTTGAAGTGATGGGCAAGTGCATAGTGCAGTTCTGTCAAACTGAACGGTAGTTTTCCTCTGCATTACATTATAAAATGTTTCCTATCCCCTCATTCCAGCCTGTCTGATTGCCCTTACGCACTTTTGAAGCAGTGGCTAGACCAGTTAGGTGTGGATCTCCTCCCTGCAAATACATTTCACTATTTGGGATTCAGTTTACTCATGAAATTTATCCAAGCAGAGGTGGAAAATACCCTCAGACAAGGAACCCCTAACACTTTACCATAATAAATTTCCTCAGTTTGTTGCAGTTGACTTTCATGAGCTAGATCTCCTTGTTCTTTAGTCTTTGACACTGGAAAGGCAAAATCTTAGCAGAAAATCTGGTTTTACTTATGCTTGCATAATAAATCTGTGATTATTTTAGTAATTATTAATTTAAAGCTATAGCTAAGGCTATAGAAAAATTTTCAGGATGACAATTGCATATACTGAATTTGATCCACATTTGAATATTCTAGTTTGCAATCTTTTTCTCTTTTTCTTCTTTCTCTGATAGCTTCATTCTGCTTTGTGACATTGATGGTTCACTTCATTTTCTGAAAAAAATACCTGGTTTAAAATGCTGGACTAGGCTTTTCAACAGGCCTGTGCAACAGACATTAACTGTGTATGTGTACCAAATGGTACTTCATTTTGAGACTGCCTGTAGTTGTCATGCTTTTAATAATGTTTCAGTAGGAAAAATTTAGATGGTTAGATATAAAGTTAGAAAGCATACCAGAATTCAATTTCTGATTTTCATGGCACTAAATTCCTTCACAGTGATTTTTTTTCAAAAACTATTTAAAATCTGTTTCCAAAGCTTGTACTCTTATGCTATCAGGAATTTAAGTGCGATAACACATTAATTTCGTTAACAAGCATCTTCTCAGAAACCATAATTTTTAACATCTTAATAGAAAGACTGTCAGCAGGGGTCCATGGACATTATTTTGATTACCTTATGTAGCATTGACATAGCACTAGTAATTTCATACGTGAACAGTTGTCTTCATTGACTTCAACAAACTTTCCCTTTAGGTTTGACACAGCCAGAATTTTGATGATTTTTCATATGCTGTCCACTGCCCATTCCTGAGAGGCAGTGGTGTTTTTAGTCACCCATCTCAAGGCTCTGAAGAACTTTTCTCTCTTGGCCACTTACAAAGTGAAAATTCTTTTGAGGATAACTCACTTCATAAAGGATTCAGAAAGGAAGATATTGCCTTGAGACTGGATCTTAGTATGTCAGCAGATTATTTGAGTTTTATGTATATTTAACATCATAAGCTACTTGGGATGAGACACTATCTTCCTGCTTGTATAGCACTATCCTAGACATCTTAACCCTTTCAATAAAGTATATTAACTTTGCATGTAACAAACTCATTTTGCATTTGTGAATAGCAGTTTCACTAACCAAATCAAAGCTGTGGGATTCTGAGGCATCATTATTTTGTCATCTTCTACAATTTCATAGTCAAACTTGGGTGTTGCACTTTGATAGCTCTCCTTAGCAGATAATCTGGAAACAAATAAGATTAAAAAATATGCAAACTGAAAAGATATCCTTGTTGTTTCTGGGTTTTAGATACTTTTTTTTAATTGTTGTTTACAGCTCTTCCTTTCACTTTTTTAAGATGCCTATTCATTTCTCCTGTGCCTTTGCATTTGTACCTTCTTGTTTCTTAGCCTGTCTTCATGAGCCTGATGTTCATGGACAGCCACTTAAACATTTCATCTCCATGACAAAGTATGCTTCAGAAAATGAACAGTTCTGATTGATTCAACCTGTGCATTCCAGGATTATTCACCAATCAGTTCTGAGCATCTGCATAACTAAAATTATATCAGAGATCATAACTGGACTTAATTCTTTTTGGAGATTTTCCAGTGTACTTTTCCATACATTCTTCATAAAGTTCAAGCCTAGCTTTAAAATTATGACTACCTTAGAAAGTCTTGCATAATGAAAAGTTCAGTTAATTTTATTATTGCTCTATGCTGCAAGAGAATAATTCTGTATAAACATCCTAGTATAAAATCTCATAAATGGAAGATAAATTCTCATTATTTTAACTTGCTTCAAGGAAAGTCTTTGTATTACACATACATCACTCTTTACCAGAGAAAAATATCAAAGTTTCCTCTGCTTTATAATGTTATAATATCAACATTAGTAGCTACATATTAAAAGAATCTAGTATTTTTTTATTTAATCCTTAAAACATGTGTAAAACTTCATGAAGGTGCGTGTTTCTGTCTGAATAAAGCAAGAACCTGAGATCAGGCTTACCATTCCTGTACAAAGCTTAGATGCAACTGAGAGTAAATGCTTAAATCTTGCGGCATCAGTAGTCTGCTTACAGACACAATCTCTAGAAGCTATGAAAGGATCTGGCATTTTTCTGTATTCTGAATGGAAAAAAAAAAGAAACAAACAAACTTGCACCCTTTTTGCTTCAGACATTGAATTTGCGTAAAAATGGAGGTGAGACCCATAAACCTGATGATATTCATCCTACTTAAACTGAGAACTGTTGTTTGGGATAATGAGGCTCTTACTTGTATTGCATTTGTATGCCCGAATTCCACCTCAGAAATAGGCAGTGAATTTGCCAGTTTTCTCCAAGGCTTTGGTCTCATACTGAGACAGTAAAAAACATGCCTTCTTTACCAAGTGAGCATTAACCTGGTAAAATAGATAAGAAAACACTTAGCTGTCTGGTTAAGTCTTTATTTTGCAGTCTTAAATGCAACACTACAAAAACAGAAGAGAAAGCGTTTAAGTAAAGCTAAGATTCCTTCTGTGGTCTGCCTTCAGTACATTGCCGTATTAGAGATGTGAAGATTATCTTTACATTTCAGACTCCCAGAAGTAAGGTACAGAGTAAGTCAATATACTGATCTCCTCTTTGGAAAAACCCTCTCCCTAAATGTCCATACCCCTAAAGGAAAGTGGTCTTCAGAGCTTGAATGAGGAGCAAATCTTGAAGAGCACTCTACAGCTGGCCTCTGTACAGCCAGCAATTTGTAGTGGTGTAGATGCTTCCACTGGAGATCAGCCATCCTTTAAATGTCATGCTTAAATTCAACCCTTTGGATATCACCCATCATATCCTTCTCTTGAAGAATCTTAGTTATATGTCCCTCTTTTTCAGCTTTGATCTCACTTTGGCTGTTATAATAATGGTCATTTCCTTCCCTTTGTGTGTTTTGGATCCTTAGTGTAAAAAAACCACATAATTTTCTGTCTCTGCTCACCTCTGCAATCAGAATAGGAACTCTGCATCCAACAGTATCTTGAGTGGTCTTTTTGGCATTTCTTCTTCCAAGAAAAACAAAAAGAAACTGATCAATCTCAAAATAGTAAATTCCAATGAGATGAATTTATCTCTGTACTTCAAGAAATTGAGATGCTAACAAGTCAACATCTTTATCCCACAAGAGGCTGATAAAACTTGGTAGTTGATTTCAACAGACAGATCTTTTAGTCTAGCGTTTCTAAGCTTAGATCACATCTTAGGGTATTGCAGTTACATTTTTTAAAAGCAGCTCTTAATCACCAAGCAGCTGACAGAAAACAGCATAAAGAATAGAAGTTGTTAATATATCCCACCATTTCAGTTCTATTTAAAATAAGCAGAGGAGAAATAAAAATGCTCTATATTGAACAGAAGCCTGGTAAACCCATATAATGTGTTGGCAGTATGTGTTACTTTAAATGTGTTTTAAAAGCCAACAGAGTCATGGATGTTTGACTCCATTGACTGTGCATCTGTTCATAAAATTCATGTTAGTTTATGGAACCAGGTGGTATCCCCAAGTTCCTGACAGAAACTGAAGAAATTCTGGTTATACAGTTTGGATCATTACTGTAAAATGCTGTGAAATATTTTAAAAACAGGAGAGTCTGAAGGTAACACTTACCAGTACTAAAAAAGTTATGAAGTAAAAGGGAACAGATTTAGTCTGCTAAAGATGTGTTTCATTTAAGCAGTTTTCACATTGTGATAACCTGCATGTGTCCTTCACAGGGGAGGAGCTGTGCACTGGCCTCATTTCAGGCTGTTCCTTGGACTGTTCCTTCGGCTTCCAGACTGACATCCACAACTGTGAGATCTGTCAGTGTCGACCACGGCCTAAGAAGTGCAAACCCATTGTATGTGACAAGTACTGTCCCTTTGGATACTTGTACGTATTCTCATTCTGAAAGCGTATTTAATACAGTCACTGTCCATACTGAAAATATGAAAAAATCCAGGCATATGTACTTGTGTTTGCTTTGTGGCAAAGCAGGGGGAAATGTAGGAAAACCGAAATGTTATTACCTGATGCGAGATTACACTATTCTTCAAAATGAATTTTGATCAACATATTAAGAAACTCAAAAAACAGCAGCATATTATAAAAGCAAAGCAATGCTTAAATTTTTTGAACTATTTGACAAACAAGATGAGAAAGCTACTTACAAGTAATATCTCTTGCATGTAGCTTTTTGAAATTCTGTTTGCGTGCTTTGATAACCTTTCATTTTATAGCGCATTTATTTTATTCAAATGATTATCTAATATTTCAAGGTTTTTTATGTTGATATGACAGCAGATTAGTTTTAGTGAGACATTTCTGATAATTACTTTAAAGGATTCGCGAAGAACAGTACTATCTCTTATCTAAATTTTTGTAAATGTATTCAAAAACCTGTATTTGTGGTGGAGCCTTTTTATCCATAAAAGTAAATATTTGTGGTATTATTAGATTCTGGAACAGGTGATGAAAACTAAGCAGATCTTTTGTTACAGAAATTTCTTAGTAATTTGATGGCTTCTATATATATTTTACCAATACATTTTATTTTTCATGGGTCCGTTTCATGTTACTACATGCTTTTCATAGTAGTTTAATTTATACCTCATGATAGCAGATCTTCAGATCATGTTTGTGTGCAACTTATTTTTTTAGGATTTTTAATGAAGTTTACTATATTTACAATGCCTAGTGTTTGATACTAAATACACCTTTAATTTCTGGTTCATTACAGAGTTCTGTTTGACCCTTGTTCATAAATGCACTAGGTTTTTGTAACAGCAATCTTTTGTGTGGTATGTCCTTCTCTTTGTAGGCTGAGTAGTAGATGAGAGAGGAAAAGCAAGAATTTTAAAGAGTTAATAAAATTACCTTCGGGCACGTTGACTTCAAGAGTAGCTGAGAGTTATTTTCAGTTTTGCAAGTGACAGAAAGGAGAGCAGGAAGGAGTTACAGAAAAGCAGTGTCAGTTTTCTCTTCCCAGAATTTTTACCCAGTTGCTTGAAAGGCAAGGATGGCTGAAGATGGGTAGCAGAACAAAAGAAACGTAAAAGGTTGAGCAGAAATAATGACTGGTTAGTTGTCTCAGTTTTTTAGATAGGATGATATTGCTCACATTAAGTATCAAAGGAGTGAAGTCAATTAAAACAAGTACAAAGTATGCAGAATTGTTTAAAAAACATCCAGTGAGAGTGAAGTTTGAGCCATGCCAGTGAACAGGCACAAAATTCAGGTCTCTTAAAGCTGGGAAACAAAGAGACAAGTGATGTTGGGGTGTCTGAAACTGTGAGAACACTGTGATGGAATCATCAGGAAGGGTGGCTGGAATGAAACACCACCAGTAAAGGAATGCAACTTACAACTGTTTTCAAGAAATTACTGGAAATGGCCACGTAGTCCTCTTATGCTGTAACTATTTCACAAGGGCACTGAAATCCTTTGCACTAGCTTAAATTTGAGTTTGAGCTTGGGCAAAGAGAAAAAGAATCTGGATAATGGCCATCATAATATATTTAATTGCTATTTGCAACAAAGATGGAATCTGTCTCTTTTTTTTTTCACAGCACATCTTCAGTAGCTAGTACAGGATGTGAGTTCAGCAGTCTCCAAACTGTATATGTGAACATATATTTTTATTTCTGTTTTGTATTTGTGTTTTAAAAATTAATGTCCATTAACAGTACACTATTACTGGTTATTTTTTTCAAACTGTTTTATAAACTGATGTATCAGCAGATTAATTTATTGTGGTATTTAAAGGGCGCATTAAGGCTGCTGGATTTTGGAGTTTATACTCTTTCCATATCATAGCTTTTAATATACTGCCTGTATCACGGTCAATAACTTAAAGCTATCAGAACAGAATATGAGAAGACTATTTTCATCCACATGCTCCAGAATGTGAATGTGTTTGCATAATAGCAGAGGCAGCTGATATGAACAAAAAAATGTTTTACTGTTTACTTAGTTTGATTGAGTATAGTTCTGCTTGAACAGGAAAAGGTTTTTGTTTTAGTTTTAATATTACCAGTGCATAAGTAAATTGTTATTTTCAAGGTCACTTGCTTTAGCCTATTGAAAAGTTATGATAAAAACATTAAATAAGGTCTATTTAATGTCTTTTGTCATTGTGGCTTTGAACTTATACTGACATACCTTGAATTCATGAACCAAAGTCTAGGTGTTTTCTTTCCATTCCTTGACTCCACTCTATTCTTTGACTTTTCTGCGGTATCTAAAGCAGTCAAGTTTGTTTCTCCTTCTGGTTTCTTTGGTTTTCTTCACTGGGAGTCCCAGTGTAGATGCCATTTAGCAAAGTCATTTACTATTAATGCGTTTGTGTAAACATGTTTACTGTTACATTCTTTTAGTTTATTCTGTAATTTGCAGCTATTCATTCCAAGTCCTAGACATGATAAAAATGACACCTTGATCAGACATCGATTCACAGAGTATCAGATCTGACATTGACTCACAGAGTATCACATCTGGACCATTAATAACTTGCCCAGGCACTCCCAGTCGCAGGCATGCTGTGTCCCCATTGCAATGTGTCCTGTTCAGAGGAGTTATGGGAAGGTGGTGAAACCAGGTCAGGATTTCTCCATGGGCTAGCACAGAACCATGTAGTTTATCTATAAATAGAAAGCATTTTAAAAAACCATACTCTTCAGCCTCTTACTCTGTGTCCTGTAATTTTTAGTCTGTAGTAGCACACATTGCAGATTTCTGTATGTTTTCCGTACTTAGATAAACTGAAACACATTCTTCTCTCTTTTTTTTTTTTTAACTGAAGTATGCACAAAACAGTTTACTAGAAATTCTGTGAGAACTATGTAGCAAAAGCATTTTAGTAATGACAGCAGATTTTAACGGGCGTAGTATAGTAGTTGTGAGTAAGATAAAGATGTTTTAAAAATGCATTGATATCAAGCTGATGCCAGGGGTTTGGGGAACCCAGCTTTGGGATGGTCTTTTCCATACATTTTTGTATTCCTGGGAAAAAAAATGTGAACTTTAAACCTTTTTAAACTAATTTGAAAATAGTCTTCAATTTAAATTCTGGTTTACACGTAGATTGTAATTTAATTATGCACAGTGCTTGGCTGGTGCCAAAAATTTTGAATTTTTAATGAACTCTTCAGATAGTTTATTTTTAAAAACTGGAAATGAGCACCCTAATCTTGTCATTCTCTACAAAAATACATTAATAATGGCATTGAATGAAATCAATAACATTTAAAGATAACTGTGTATGGGACTGTATGTGTTATATAGGGCTAAAATTGTGGCAAGAACTATTTTTGAATCATTTCACTTCAAGTCTTACTTTGGTACTAAAAAACCTACTCTAAGTTACCTGTTGTTTGAGGAAAAAATAGTAATTTGTGCTATAAAAACATAGTAAATATCACAGAATCTTACCTACTCCTTCAGCATCTTCACAGTTGTAGAAGTTTTCCTTTCCATTTTTTCACTTGAAAAAAGAGTGGATCATGTAAACTAGTCATAGCCCCATACATCTGTATTATCTGCTGTGGCTTGAAAGTACCAAAACAGAGATTTTGCCAATTGTGTGGAGGGAGCACATGCCAGGGATGTGCACCCCATAGAACCACTGAATCTAAGGGTGACAATAATTTTCTTTACTTATCAGTTACTACTTTAGGGGATGCTCTTGCTGTGAAGATTATGACATTTTACGTGTTGACTTGCTGACCCTTTGCAAATCATTTTGGCCATCTAGGAAGAACAAGCATGGCTGTGAAATCTGTCGGTGTAAGAAATGCCCGGACCTGCCTTGTGGTAAAATCTGTCCAATGGGCTTCCAGCAGAACAGTCACGGCTGTGTTATCTGCAAGTGCAGAGGTAGGTGCAACCTCTAATTACAACTTGTTTCCAAAGCAGCTGGAAGCTAGAGCAAAAGAAAAGGAATACTGCACAGAATATGTACAAATTGAAATACGGTAACTGGTGGGGCAGTCGGTTCAACGTTGCTGAATGGAGTGTATTTGTTTTGCTGGTCTGTGTAAATAATGGCTTCCACAGGTAGGCTCAGCTCTGCTTTCATCTCCCATTACAACGTCACAAAAAGTTTGGTATCATTAATAAAAATTGGATCATGCTCTTAATAAGCAACTGCTAGAAATAAGATAGTTGAGGACATTTTTTTTCCACTAATGATGTTCATCTTGACTTCTTCACAATTGTCTTTTCTTTACAAACAAGTTTTGGATTTGATAGATGTCCTGTATATCACCTTAATTGGAGTGCTGTTTCTTGGACACTTTTCAGGCAATCTTAATGAATAATGAGTAGACAGAGCACTTACCCAGGAGAAAGGACTTTGTATTCTTAAGCTAAAAATTTCACACATTCCACATACCAAACCTGTAACCACCAAATTCAAGGTGGATATTGAGATCAGATGTTCATAAGTTGTGTTGCTTTTAGCATGTCTGTTTTTTAAGGTATTTTCAGGCTGTGTTTTGTATTAGTCTGGGTATCAGACAACTTCATTGCTCATCTCCATGTTTTGCATTTAATATCTTTTTTTTGTGCTCAGTCTCTCTCTGATCCTAACTGCTCTTACATACTTATTTTCTTTGATTCTTACTTGTGTAGCTAGTAAGTTTTTATTTCTATTTCTACCTATAGGCAAGTAAGTTTAATTACTTTTCCATTGCTTTGTGTAATGACTCTATTCTTAATATTTTTAGCAGCTATTTCTTTTGCATTTTAAAAAAATATGAAATTTAATGGGACAAGCTATGGGAACATAGCACTGGAAAAAAGTATATGAGTTCTTGAAGTCACTTTCCTGTAGCTGAAGGCAAACATGCAAGCATATAAATCAGAAATATACCACATTATTTTTTCTCTACACAACATAATACACTGCAGACAGTTATAACAAAACTTTAAGACTTCTAGCAAAATAAATGTTGAAATGTTATAAATGTAATTTGCAGATAGGAGAAGCAGAGAGAGATTTCACTGACATGAGCTACAATAGATCACTTTTACTAGAAATTGAAATTTTACAAATTAAATAAGAAAGGGTAACTGCTGAATGGCATCCCATTGAGATAATTCCTGTCAGTCATCTTGTCATTCATCTCTGTGCTCGCAGTCAGAACACTTTTCCTCATTGTTGTGATGCTGTGGCAGAATGTACACAGAGTGTTCTCTTAGATGAGCCATAATTGCCTCCCAGACTATAAGCAGGTGCAATTCTTTGGTCACTAACTATGTGTATGCACACTTTTAAGTGCTTTCCTTAACAAGGATGGATGCACAAATATTTAGCAAAATTAACTCGATCCCTCTCTAAAGTAGTATTTATTGTTATCATGGTTATAAAGATATGAGCATATCACTTCAACATCACTTCATCACTGTCTTAGTTCAGGAGAAACTAAGATATTATGCTAACCAAGGAATAATCCCTCTCCTTTGAATTTAGAAAAAA
>JAWWMP010000116.1:34529874-34549879 GCA_035047865.1 Dendrocincla tyrannina | reverse complement strand
CACCAACCCCCTTTCCCCCCTCTCCCCCCTGCTGGGGAAGATTGAAACAAAGACCTGGCTCAGGCTAATAATCACCGTATATGCATGTCCTTTGTCTCTTTTGTTAAACATCTTTACCGAGTCTCGGGTGTTGGCTCCGGGCTGTTTGGAAGGAATTCCACCGAGGTTTGAAAACTCTGACAATCACTACTTAGCAACTTGTCAAAGAATAATTAGAGCAATCCCCAGTATGTTCTGGGGAAAATGTGAGTCCTTGTTAAAATTTTGACCCAAAATCCATAAGTAAGAGAAAGGTATGGATAAATCCTCTGCCTGTAACTTACTTCCACTTTCTAAATTGCTTCTGCCAGAAATAGCTTATGCCAGGATTAGAAGTGGAACCGTAGAAGTACAGGGCTGGGGTAGTCCTCTGGAAAACTGAGAGTCTATTTCTTTGCCCTTGCATAAAATTGAATGTATCTGGATAATCCTTGACAGATGTTTGTCTAAGATTTAATTTATTAAGAATCTCCACTTTCAAAAGAAAAATAAAACAACAACAACAACAAAAAACTGAAAACAATCAAACATCTCTAATGTTTGTGCTTAGCAATGCATGGCATTTTAAAATAAATTCTCTAAAATTTCTGCCTCCCTTTCTACACATTGAACTGGTTACTTCTTGTCCAACTTAGGAGACATATGAACAGCTAAGCACCATTCCCTTTAGAACTCTTGCAGTGTTTAAGAGGTTGTAACTAGAGACTCCTAGACATTTTTGGTAAGGGCGTGCAATTCTAAGTCAAATAAACCCAGTTACTATGGTTTCTCATCACTGTTCAAAAACTCGATGTTGTACTTTAGCAGTAGTAAAATCTTCAACCTAGTGGAGTAGTAGCGCTGCATTTAAAATTTTAGTGCTCCTGTACTTGTATCTTAGATTGAACTTGCCTTGTCTGCAACCTTATCACATTACTGACCCTTTTCCTTGTGAACTACTCTATCTCAGAACATTTTAACTGTAACTTTAGTTAGCCATTTTTTATTTGGACATTAAGTTTCTTCAAGTATTAGGTTTTGTACTAATTGTAATTAAAAACTGAAAAGTGAAAACAATCTTAGTTTGTGAACTTAATTTTGAGTAGTTACCTATATGCTTGCTATGTTTCTTCAAATTTCAAAGTATACTGTAGAATATATCAGGAAAAAAGTTTAATTACATCTGATATTTCATTTATTTAGGAAGGGGAAGGGTATTATCATCTAGGATTTCTGAGTGTCAATAATCACTTTAATGTATAGCAATATTCCAGTGAAATTAACTCAAATCAGAATTTATATAATCTGATGCTAAAGTATAAGAGTGTAGTACTTGAATGTAAATTTTTTATTGTATTTCTGTTCATACAATAGAATGAAGACTGTTGTAAGAACTATTTTATCCTTGTGCAGCATTTCTTTTTAATTTACCAAATGGTATACTAATGTAATTTCGGTGTATTGGCTTCCTGCTCTGATAACATGCCTAAAACTAACTTTGTACCATCTGCTTGTTAGACCACTTTGATAGATTCGCCACAGCTGAAGAAGTGCTGACCTACATGTTAGTGTGCTTAAAAAAAATAAATAACTGAGCAGAAAAAAACCACTAAAATTACATATAAACATTGCTACTTTTCATACATCATCTGTTTTTAAAAGAAAATAAAATGAGGTACTTAATACAAATAACCTTATATATGTGTGTGTCAGCAGAACATGGTTGACAAACCACTGGAAACAAGTCAGTTCACTGACAAACTAATCCTAAATCCTTCATCATAATAATGATGTGGGTGAGGGAGTGTTGGGCTCTAAATTCATTCTGCTGATTAACAAATATATTGAGGCTGAATCCTGCAGCACTTAAATACCCCTTGAGATACAAATGAGACTTTATCCTCCCTAGACCAACTGCTTCTGTGTTCTGATGGAGTGCAAGTAATGCAACAGTCCAAGCTATGGTATCCTCATCTGAGTAAAAGCTAAACAAAATGAGGGATAAAATTCTCAAAGTACTTCTCTTCCAAACATCCTATTTATCATAGTATTATAGACAAATAATTTCTCCCAGGAAAATCTTGTAAATACTTTTATATTCTATTTGCTATCAGATATTCTATTTGCTATCAGATACTCACAGGTAATCTAATATCCTGTGATTTTTAAATATTTCATTTTTAATATGCTTCGTGCTTTCTCCTATTTCCTTCCATTGCATTTCAACAGAAAGAAGTAATTGTATTTTCCAAGGAAATACATTCTGCTACATCCTATCATCCCCCTCAGTATATCTTTTGTTTCCTGTGTGTTGTTACTTCATTTTGAAGTGTAAATGGTAGAACTCAGTCTTATATGTGCTTTAAAAATAAATGCAATCCAGGCATGAAGTTGGTGTGTTTCTTCCTAAAGATGCTTACCAGGACGCCTCATTTTTCTTTGATTTTGTGCAGAAGCAACGGCTTCTCTTATGCCTCCTGTTAAATCGGGATCTTGCCTGTCAATGGATGGGCGCAGACACGAGAACGAGGAGAGCTGGCACGATGGCTGCAGGGAATGTTACTGTCACAATGGACGGGAAATGTGTGCCTTGATCACCTGCCCCGTTCCTAATTGTGGCAACCCCACCATACATCCAGGGCAGTGTTGTCCATCCTGTCCAGGTAACATGATTTCTTCTATGTGCTTTGAAATCGAATTTCATTTCACATGTGTCTCTTAATATATGAAAATAATCTCAAGCATCATTCAGTAACACGTATAGCTAAAGGTTTCTATGCCTAAATGTAACGTGATGAGTTGCTGTCATTAAGATCTCAGCTGTGAAAAATAGAAACTTAAATATTTAAACCATATGCATGTTGTGGGTCCTAACGTGTTGATCTTTGACACACTGGAATCTTTAAACTAGTAAAAGTTTCTACTCTGTTATCTGTAGTAGCAAATATTATAATAAGCCATTACATTTTCTTTTTTTTATTTAAACTGGAGTTTTATTAAAATTTATCTCCTGATTTATGTTTCACAACCCCTCAAAGGCGTACACAAACAGCTGTCTTAAGCCATTGAACATTATGATTCTGTGTTCTTAGGGAAGGCTCCTGTAGATTATTTCAATGCTTTCAGTTGGGAGGCCAAGTACAATTCATGTTGCATTCCAATACAATTTTAGTAAGTGTTAATATGAAAAATGTCTGTGAAAAACTGAGGGTAGAGTGTAAGATTAATGCCCTGTGTTTCCAGAACTATTTCTTACAGTATTTTATGTGCCAAATACATTAATTTGTAATACAGTGTTATTGTCTATGACATTACTGGAACTCATGTTACTAGTAGGAACAATGAGGCTCATGAAATTTTTTGAATAGCAAAACAGTAAGACAGCACTGGCAGAATATAAGCAATTATGAATTGTTTCAAATTCTTTGAAAATAACAGGAAATCCTAAAGGCAAAATAAACAGCCCTTCTTTCTGAAAGTGACAGAGAAGGGTGCATCCTCCCTACGATCTAAAGATAACTGATCTCTTTAGATTGTTAAGACAAATTGTGGTCTCCAACCCAGTTCACATCTTATGGTAACTGGAAAAATATAGTTCCCAGAGAGATGCAAGACTCCAAAAGGTTTGTCTCTCCTTCAGACTTTTCACAATGATTTGTGTAGTATTTTAGGGAACGGTATACTTCATGTGGATGGGGACAGGTTGGCATGTCAGTCTTGATAAACACTCAAGATTCAAAATTTTAAAGGTAGGATGGTTGTTCCAGTTTCATCAATTCTGTTGTTAGGTCCCGAAGATTCATTCCTGACTTCATTCTACTATCAGCATACTTGCGCATATTTATTTACCAAACACATCAGAACACTTCAGGGCATTCAAATAAGAGTAATGTCAATTTTGGTCTTTGAGCTGCACCAGCAGCTAGTTACTTTTATGTGGAGAAGTTCAGGTAAATTTATTCATAAGCCTAATGTTCAGTTCATGGAAGAAAGATCATACAAGATTAGCAGTACCTATCATCTCACACTGCATATTTCTTGTGGATAAGATCAGTGTTTGATTCTGAGCACTAGTAATGTTGATCTCATATAAAAGAGCAGTTGCTTACCCAGCAGTGTCCATTCCTTTGAGAGAGAGTGTCTGCATAGATTGTTCTGTCAGGCATTGTTCCTGCTTTCAAGACACTGGTCACCCAGCTTCTGTGTTAGCAAAGTCACACTTGGTGTAAATTCTTACGATGCTAGGGCAGACACAGCATTTTAAAGTGATTACATATATAAGTATGTGAATAAGGCCAAATTAGTCTCAGTGTTGCTAAGGTCTTATATTTGTTAGAATTGTAATTACAATTTTGTTTTGCAATTTATTGATTTCCCACTGTTGATGTGAAATAAATATCATGGCTTTCAACAGATAGGAATGCAGTTTGGAATTGTGAGACTCGGAGCATGTCACTCAAATGTATTTGCCGTAAGGATATTGAAATAATTAGCAGCCCTCATGTCCTGAGTTTTGAATTGCACTGTTAACCTATCAACAGGGTAGGGGCAGCTCTCAGAGGTCATTTTTCAGGCTTAAAAAAAAAAAAAATAGAAAAAAAAAATGGTTGCATTCAATTCCATATTTAGTTTTCAACAGAGCAAGGGATGCCTTAATTTCTACAATGTTCCTTATAACCACATTTCTATAAATTAAGAGGTTTAAATGGATCACCACAATGCTTGTGAAAAGCTCCAGGTTTCCTGTAAGATTTAGAAAGCCATTAATTGCTAGTGTTTTGCAGAGCCCTGGTGTGCAGAAGGTGTGCATTTGTTTGCCAAGGTGCTCCTTCTGGTTAGTAGTAGTAAGTTTGCAATAGTAGTTGCAAATTTGTAGCAGTTCAGTTGCAGGGATAAGGTCATTATCAGCACTGCTAAGGAGGCAGTGAGCAATACCATACGTGTATCAGTACTAGCTAGTTTTGCTTTTTTTATTAGGAACATTATATGAGCTGTAGCAAAACAGGGCTGTGACTTTGCAGAGAACTAAATGCAAAGCAGATGACTCAGAAATCTAGAAAAATTGAACATTGCCTTTGCCATGGTGAGTTAGGATGCCGTTGCATAAAATGTAATATATTGTTACAGCTGAAATAAAAATCAAGCAGTGGCAAGGCAGCAGACTAGCAATCTCATTTCAGGTAAATGCTGCTGAATCAGGTATGTGGTTCATAAATACAAGCAATTGGAAAACCGTAGCATAAGCAAATCAGTGAAAGATAAAATAATTCCCGGAAAGAAAAACACAAGTACTTTGTGATAAAAATATAACAGCCAGAGTCAGCATCCTTGAGTTCTACTGATCATTCTCCAGAAATGAAAACAAACAATAAGAGTTGTGTGTCTTCTACGTGGCAGTGTCATGGAGCATTCTACCAACGCCGCTCTTCAGACAAGCAGTGCTACAAGTGCAAAGAGAAGCCACGAGTGCTCTGTGAGCTTTGGCCTGCCTAAATAACTACTGCTGTCCACTTAATTTTTCTCTCCTTAACCAAGATATTTGGGTTAGGATGGTGTTCACATTAGGCATCATTATAATTAAGTAGGAGAGAGGGACCTTCAGACAGCGGTTTAGATATGTAGAATATTTAGGAAGTCACTTTCTCTTCCCCTCCATTCATAGCACAGGAAACTTGAAGCAGTTCAGTTCTTAACAGAGGTACCTAACTTAGCTGTCTAATGTCAAATGGGTTGAATTCAGGCTGAAGGACATCACGTATTACTGGACTTACTCCAGGTCCAAAACAACCAGCATGGTAAGCAGGCAACTATTATTGCCCTTACTGCACCTTATGTGGTGTAGTCTTCAAAACATTTTAAGCCGGTTATGAAGATGTTGTTTGTATCATTACCTTTTCTTGATGGTAGGGGCTTAAACACCTTCCAGGTGCAGGGTAGGTTTATTTATTCTTCCAAAAGACCAAGAGGTAAAAAGAGTTCCCCAATTTTTTAATGCCCCAGAGGCTGGAGGACACTCATGCTGAACAAGGGAAACAGGTTCAGTTCTTTTCTTAACATGAAGGAGGACAAATCTGTTCTCTAAACTGCCAGGATGTCTTTTAGCCAGAGCTGCAGATGTAATGTAATATATTCTTTGAAAAGAAAGTAAGGTTAATTTGGTAAGATACAGTCACTGGAAATATGAATCTACACATGTGGCATCTCCTTGGGTCTAGTTTTTATTTCAAAAAGGCAGATTTATTTTTCTTTCTTTCTTTCTTTCTTTTTTTTTTCTCTTTTATGGAACAGGGATGAAGCACTTCCACCAGTGTTAAGTGCTACATGTTTTTAGTGGGCTGGCTGGGGGTTCCGTCTTTTTCTTTTCTGGTGGATTGGGGGGTTTTTTTATGTGTTTGTATGGGATTCTGGGTGGGGATTGGCTTGTTTAGTTGGTTTTTTAATGTAGCATCAAATGATAGAAACACATATCTGTCGGGAAACTTAAGTTGAACGTGGACTTCCTAAATCACAGAGAAGAATACTTATCCATCCTTTCAGGAATTGCACTGATGCTAGTATTTGGCAGTTAAGAAACTGTCTGATCAGTAGAATTTTTACAGTTATCTGTTGGAATTACTACACACATCACAGGTTGGTTTGATTTTTTTTTTCTGAAATGACAAGAATTCTTGAAGTTATCTCTGATTTATATTAACTAGTCTTTATTCAGAATGATTCTCAGATTGTTTCTTGTGTATCTTTTTCCCATTTTCCATGAGAAGCAGGTGACATAAAGTCAAAAGAGCTTCATTAAGAATATTCTATAGCTGGTTTTGTTCTGTATTTTCAATAATAACATTATTGAAGATTATTTTCAATAATAACAGAAATTCCTAATCTTGGGTGCAGTTGTTAATTATTAGAGTCACGGTTGATTTTGCCTGTCTTCCAACTCTTTTTTTTTCCAGATGAAATAATTGTGCAAAAGCCAGAGCTCACCAGTCCATCGATCTGTCATGCTCCTGGTGGGGAATACTTTGTAGAAGGAGAGACATGGAATATTGATTCTTGCACACAATGTACCTGCCACAGTGGACGTGTCCTGTGTGAGACCGAAGTCTGTCCACCTCTTCTTTGTCAAAACCCCACCCGCACACAGGACTCCTGCTGTCCACAGTGCCCAGGTATGTGCTGACAACCAGCTCTTATCAGAGCCCTTCCTTGATCTGAGAGTGTATGATGTTTCAGCATGAGAATGTTTCTGTATGGGCACAGTTGGTTGCTGTGGTGCCTTTGTTCTTAAGCAGTGTGGAGTGAGAGCTTGCAGTCCTCTAATTCAGATGCAAAACCTGACTGTGTGCAAGAGAGAGTTTATGTATAAAGAGGAACTGTGGCCCTGAACTTTGAACATCTTTGAAGGAAATCTAATAGTGTAAGGGTTGTGTGAGAACTAGAATTCTTAGTTGGAAGGTTTATGAAATATGCACTGGAAATATGCACTTATCTATGGAGACATGCAGGATTAGAGAAACTTTAAAAGCAATCAGTGTTAGGTAGATACAGGCTCATTTCCTTTCTACATGCCTTGTTTCTACAAAACATTTTATTATGATCTTGTCTGTTTGGGATTTGGTCTAAAAATACTTCTGTTCGCTTTTACCTTCACATGGTATGATTTGAGAGTTACTTGAAGGCAACTGAGTAATATCAAAGCATTCCAGTGTGGCAGGTGTGCCAGATTCCTCCTAGACTGCCTCACAGTGTCAAGAAGATAACAGGATTTGCTTTCCTCCAAAGAAAGATAATCGATTATAAATGAACATGAATTCCTATTTTACAAAGCAAATAGAGGAGCTTAGTGGAGTGGAAATGTAGTACAAACCTGTGAATTCTATGTAAACTCAGTGATAAAATGTCTTTATTAAAACCAAAAATTTTACTTTAGGAAAAAGAGAAGTTAGGTTTTGCTCCAGTGTGTTTCTTTGGGTGTGGGTTTTTTTTTTCCTGAAAAAATATTTTCAGCCAGTTCTGCCTTCCATTTTCCTCATTATTAATAACAGTGAACATTTGCTTAACTTCAAAATACTGTTTTGGAGTAGCTGATCTTTCCTCACTGGCTATATAATGAGCTTAGTCTCATAGATAATGCAGTTAGATTAAGAAGCTGATCTGAATGCTCTTATGAATCCTTTCTTCTCTTCTTTTCTTATATTACATCTGCACATACAGTCCTCTTTCTTGATCCGTAATGTCTGTTAAGATACAGCATCATTGCAGGAATATGTCTCGTCCGTGGGCGGGCATGAGAATTAAAGGAAACCCATTGGCATCAGGCTACAGCCCGATCAAATTCCATTTGTTTCTCAACAGCTTGTAGTTAGCTCATCTAAGTCCACTAGTGAAGGTGACAGCAGCATAATAGCTTTTCACTTTGCATCATTCTAAGATTTAGACTGACATTGTAGAAGCTGGGATTCAAGTTTTAAATTTAAAATTTAATCTGTCTTGTTTGAGATGAATTCCTATATGCCATGCAATTCAGATCGTTCAGAGTGGCTTTCTGAGAGACTGATTCTGATGGTGTGATTATTTTTCACTTTGCTGTCCTTTTTTCAATGTTTTTCCTTTCCTTTTTTTTTATTAATTTTTTACCTTTTTTACCTTTTTTTTTTTTTTGAGTAAACTCAATAAAGGTCTACATAGGCACTGTGCTAGAGCATGTCATGAGGTCCTCATCACATGTAAGGACTGAAGAGGCGTGAGGCTCTGTCCTTCTAGTTCTTCTGAAGCAGTGAGCCAACATGTTAGAATTCCCCTGTGTTCTTCAAGAGTGAACCCTTTGTTAAGCAAGTATGAGAGAAGTTAGTCACTGTAAGTTAAGTAACTTAATCTGTTTATCTTTACAGATGAGCCTCTTCAACCCACCTCATCAAGCAATGACAGCATGCCCAGTTATTGCAAAAATGATGAAGGAGATATTTTTCTGACAGCTGAGTCCTGGAAGCCCAATGTCTGCACTAGCTGCATTTGCATGGATGGTGTGATTAGATGCTACTCTGAGTCTTGCCCACCAGTATCCTGTGAGAGACCGGTTTTGAGAAAGGGACAGTGTTGTCCTTACTGTATTGGTGAGCAAATAAAAATAGTTAACTTGCTGTTTCCTTCTTGGGAATAAGAAAGAAGTTCTATTTCCAAATTGAAATATGTTTTCCCTGGTCTGGAGAGATGCAGTTTGTGCCTTCAGTTGAACTGGAGAGTGAAATCTGCATAGGGAGCTATGAGGATCATGATTTGTGGTGTTTTATGTAGAGCACATGGAGATATATATGTAATTTGCCTACAAACTTGAGGGGACATCTTCCTGAAATCTTGGTAATACACATTTAGGTTGGAAAGTACCTTTAAGATCATCGAGTCTAACTGTTAATTCAGCACTGCCAAGTCCACCACTAGATCACGTCCCCAGGTGCTGTGTCTTCATGTCTTTTAAGTATCTCCAGGGATGGTGACTCAATCACTTCCCTGAAGCACAGGCAAACTGTGGAAACAGGCCTTCTTCATTTATTGGAATTTAAAAAAATATGCACGGTTTTAGCACTGTATCTTATTCTGCTTCTTTCTATATCCAGTTTGTATAAATTCAAATTCAAAATTTTACAGACCTTGGATACTTTGTTGTTTGAATCCTTGAATTCATCCTGTGTGTTTAACATTCTTCTTTTTCTTGCAAAGATTAATTTGGAAGGAGAGCCTTCTACTTAGAGAGGATAAAGGGATATCTATTTGATTAGAGACAAGATCTGTCTTCTGCAGAAAACAGAGCAATGACTGTTTACCAGATGAGACTGATTTTCTAGTGCAGCTAGAGGAAATCTGAGAAAAGCAGATAGAGCTAGACAAAATATTCTGAACTGCATTTTCGTATGTGGGTTTCTTACTGCAAGTCTCATTTCCACTGTCCTTGAGCAGCTGTTGGTGTTGTGGCCTTCATCTTCATTCTTGTTTATACTTGCATAGGGATGGACACCAAAACAGGAGACACACAAAGGATAATACTTAATTAGGACTTAAAAATTTCCTCTTTAGGTTCAAAGGTACAACACTGTGATTATTATTCTAAAAAAATATTTATTAAATTGTGATGTGTTCCTCACAAACTTGCAAAAGCCTGAACAAGGTACAGGACTTTTCCAGACAAACCAACTGCTGAACTGAAGGTGTGCTGAGTGGGGCAAGGTAGCACCTTGGGAGCAAACCAGCCCTGAGTGCCCAAGGAGTGCACAGCTTTAGGTCTGCATAGGTAATGAGCAGGAGAGGAGTGCTTGGGCTGTGTGCCTCACCCTTGTCCCCACCACAACTACTTGGTGACTAACACAGGGCTCCGCTGGCTCTATGTCAACATGCACATCATCAGGGGAAGAACCTAATGTGCGTTCTGCACCTTTTCCTCCCACTCTTCCTTTCTCATGTCTATGCAACATTTACATATAAGATCTTCTACTTGGACAGGTTGGGACCCATACTTACAGTCATGGAAGCCATGGGATACCCATATCTCTGGAACACTTTCTGCTTTTCAGATAATTCTATTAGTACTTTCACAATAGTAGTTCATGCTGGGCTTCTTTTGCTTTTGAATTTACTCTGTCCAGATCTGTTGCATTGGTCTGTTGACTGCTAACCATGTTATTTCAGATTATGTCAGTCTATCATGTTGTCACAAATTAAAACCTTTACTATTGGCCAAATTACTTAATCAGGCTTTTTATTTATATTTGAGAGGTAATTCTAACTGACATATTTAAATATGAAATCTCTGTGAATGTTAAACCAGAATTTATCTGATGGTTTAAGAAATGTGTGATTTCATTCTGTAACATCATGCATGTGCTTAACAGGCAAATTCATGTCATCAGCAAGTTTCATCATTATAATTTTTACCTCTAAAGAATAAAAGGTTATAAGAAGCTAAGATGAAAATGAGGTGCTACTTGGCTTTTGGATCTTCTGCTTTTTGGTTTTATTTTCATTATCTATAAAGTGCAACAGCAGCAAAAAGCATCCTAGGCTAAGCAAGTCATTACTGCCTTCTCAGTGAAATAGAAGGTATACTGCATACCACCTAGAAGGCTTGAATAGGATGCGACATTAAAAATGGTATACTGAATTCTTAGGCAGACGGATCACACTGATTTCCAATTTATATAATACTGAGCACGAAAAAATGTACTGAGTTTAGTTATTGCCTTTTCCTGGGGTTGACACAGTTGCAGGGAATGATCAGATTCCCTTCAAATGTGTTTTATCATAATGAATAGTCTAAGCACTTCTAGTTATTTCAGCTGAGAGTTGCTTCATCCTTCTTGGCATCCTGCCTAATCTGGGTTTTTTTAATTATTTCAGACCAACTTCATCTTTCCTGAACATTGCTAATTAGAAATTTCTAAGTTTAACAGGATTTACTAGGAAACAAGGAGGAAGAGTAGTAGTTGGCAGTTTCAAATAAAACATAAAAGAATCAGTTTTTCTTAATTTTCACAGCATTTTTGATATCATCATTTCACGTCCCAATCATCTGTCCTCTAGCCTCTTGCATTAAGAAAATGAGGAGAAGCAGCCCAGGCTAATTATGTACTTCATAAAGAAGCAGAAATTACATATTTTTAACAAAGGTTTTCTGGAAGGTGAAGAAAGAGACTGTCTTTGTAGCAATCGTTTCACTTTTGTGTTTACGGAAGAAATCTGGTTTGTATGTAATTGGCCTTTACTGCATGATCACAGCACTGTTTCCCTTCCACAGAAGATGCAGTTCCAAAGAAAGTGGTCTGCCACTTCAGTGGGAAAACATACGCAGATGAGGAACGCTGGGACATTGACAGCTGCACACACTGCTACTGCCTGCAGGGTCAGACTCTCTGCTCCACTGTCAGCTGCCCACCTCTCCCTTGTGCTGAACCCATCAATGTGGAGGGAAGCTGCTGTCCCATGTGTCCAGGTAATGTGATGTGACAACACAGTTTATTGAGATGCTGGTTTACCAGGACCAATAATAAGGCTTTTTAAATTGGTTTTTGAATGTCAGTCCATGTTTGAACAGTACCACAAAGACAACTGCATTTTAGACTTCAGGAAAATTAATATTCTTAACAGATAGGCACATTGTACAAAGACGTAGTTTGAATTTCACTTATTCTGAGAACTGTGAACTCAAAAATTGGTTGCTTGCCCCTGCTTTGTCTTTTCACAAGGTTATGGAAATACGTTAATGAAGTGGGAAAATTAATATTCTTACATCTCTGCAGATTATGTCACAGTGATTAGTATTTCTGTCTTTTCTGAGTTTCTTCGTGACTTTTCAAATATCACATTGCTTTATTTATCACTTCAACTTGGCTTAAAAGCAATATGAAATTTTCTCAGTGATAGGCACAGGGGACATCAGAATTGCAACTGGTTTTTAATGTGAGTCTTGACATAGTTCTGCAGTTTGCTCATCTTACTCAGTTAGCTGGTAGATACTTCTGGCAGGACAACTGGGGAGATTCAGCAGTGCCACCTCTTGTAATTCCCCTCCTTTGAGGATTACACATAAAGGAAGGCAAAAAAACCATCAGTGAGTGTTTACGTATCAGCTGGGAAGATGAAGCTTTCCCTTCATTTTTATTTTTTTTCTTCAATACCACAGAGGAGCAAGCCTGTAGTAAAGTGTGTATTCTGAAATTGTATTTTCAAAACCAAATTTGTCCACACCACTCCATCATCCCATTCACATCAGGATAACAATAATGGCAGCAGGCATGTATCCCATATACAGTATGAAACAAGTTTTAAACAAAATCCCAGACTAATAACGATGGAAATTCTGAAACAAATAAAAGAATTCATAGGACAAAAAAGTGCAGATGGCCAAGTATATTTCCTCAGTTAAGAACAGCACTGAGAACTTAAGCAGCCCATAATTTGTGAAACACGTTTATTTCATTTCACAGAGATGTATGTACCTGAACCCACAAACATCCCCATTGAGAAAACAAATCATCGAGGAGATGTTGAACTAGAACTACCAAACTGGCCAACACCGAGTGAAAATGACATAATCCACATTCATAGAGGTAAGATCTGACATAAACAGGGATAACAGTAGGTCTCTTTATTTCCCATGTTTTAATACATCTACTTGTTCTATTCAGGTAGCACCTGTATAATGTTTTGAAAAGGTTCAGAAAGAAATATCTGAGAACATTCTTCAGTGCGTAACTTTTACATGCATTTTGCTTTGAGTAAAGATGAGTCAATCTATTACACTATATTTATGCAATTTAGTATCATTGTCATTCTGTCTTCCACATGGAAGAAACATCTGTGTTGGTATGATGGAGTTCTATAAAATTAAGAATATGATAAAATTATGAATGAGAAGAAATTCTGCAGTGTCCTTTCCAATTTAAAATGTAGAAAGACCACTGGAGTTGATAAACCTTCACTTTATCCATTTGATATTCTTCTGTTGATAGCACGGAAAACATATACCACAGCTTATCATATATGACAGCTGGTGGGAATGTGCCACAGTATATCACAGGCAAATGTCACAGCTTAAAGAAAACTCACCTCAGGTATAATGGCACAGAGCTAATAAAGTTGTCAAGGATGTAAATGCATCTTTTATTTAAAACTGTGCTGTAATCATTATTTCAAGGTAGAGGAAACACTCTATGACACAGTCTTTAACCTTTTCTAATTAAGGATGACCTAAACTTGTATGTTTGTTTTTTTTAATCTGAAAATGATCTCATAGTATACTATTGTTTGGAGAAAAGATGCATGAAATTTAACTACTTCACAAAGTTCTAAGTTTACACTTTTATATTTACAGCATTTTCATTTCTCTCAGGCATTAGGAACTTGCAACTATCCTGAGTAGGGATTATAAACCCACACTGCAAACTGTGTGGAATGTTTTATATGCCACTGAAAATTACCATTTTTTGCTATTAAACACAAAACTTGTTACAGACTACTAGACTGCCAGCAATCTGTTTTCACAGGCTGAGTAATGCAAGTATTGTAATATGGTCTCAACAGATGAAAGAGCGAACACATCATAATTGTCCTACCAGTTTTTAAAACTACAAAAAAAAAAAAGGATTTTCATTCTAAGACTCCCAAGTTTTCCTCAGTCTGATTTATTTTACAAGTGGGAATTTGGTTGTGATCAGATAAGATGAGGCAAACACAACTGAGCTAAGAGGTTATCGTCAGACTTATTCCTTATTGTGATTGCATGCTATTTCCTCTCTTTTTGATGGCCTTTTCCTGACTAATATAGTCACTATAAAATACACTAGCTTTTGATTGTTCTAATTTATATAAATAAGGTGACATTTCAGGAGAGAAAGTGCAAATTCATGTGAGTGACAAGATGTACAACTGAGACTTTTAGAATTACATTCTTCATCATGGTCAAGGCCCACTTTTAATTGCTAACAAATGCTCACACTTGCCTTGCAGACATGAACCATCTCCAGGGAGAGTACCGAAGCAGCAGTGGGCCACACCCCAGTGAAGATGCCTCGGGTAGCTCTGTTGCCTTGGTGACAATTCCAATCATGGTAGCGCTGTTACTGATCATCATCCTCCTGCTCATCAATCAGAAAAAGCAGTGGATTCCGGTGTCCTGCTACAAAGCTCCAACAAAGGTGCTGTATTTTTGTCTATTTCCAGACTTTCAAATTTTTTTGAAACCAGGAACAAAGCATTGCTCAAAATGTTCAGCAATAAAGAGGCTGCTAAAGTCTTGGAAACAAGGTGCTGCACATCTGGGGCAGCAAGGTTAAGCCCTTGTGTGGTGCAAGATTAACAGAGAACTGTTTAGCCAGCCCAGCTGGGATATGACAACACCAGAGCTCCATTCAGAAGACGAAAAATGGTGATTCCGAGGAAAGTCTTGGTCTCTTACTGTGCCTGTCATAAGCCTTTACCAACTTTAGCAAAAGTCCAGACTTTTTCATTGCCAGTTTTATTTTGCTTTGTGCTTATGGACTTGAACCGAAAGAACTTCTTTAATTATGTGTGGAATACAAAAATTGTTTAATTTACTCAATGTTTCCTTTCTTTTTTAACAGCCTTCTTGCCTAAACAATCAACTGGTGTATGTTGACTGCAAGAAAGGTACCATGGTCCAGGTGGACAGTTCTCAGAGGATGCTAAGAATTGCAGACCCAGATTCAAGATACAGTGGATTTTACAGCATGCAGAAACAGAACAACCTACAGGCAGATAATTTCTATCAAACAGTTTGAAGAATTGCACCCTTACCAAGGATTAAGAAAGAGAGAGAGAGAGAAAGAGAGAGACAGTCTGCTATTAAAATAAAACTAGAATTGTGCACTTGCTTAGTGGATTGTATTGGATTTGTGACTACATGTACAGCTCTAAGACCTTACTGGGATGAGCTCTGACTCCTGCAATGTGCCAGAAAAAGCATTCCCACTTTTCCTTGAGATAACTGACCAAGTGTTTTCTTAGAACCAAAGTTTTAAAACTTGTTAAGATGTATTTGCTTGTAACATAGCTATAGAGGTTTTTTGGGAGGGGGAATCAGGGGCTAGCGATAGGCAAAGAGGTAAAAGGAAGCTTCATAGAAGAAAAGGTGGTCATGCTTGGCTGGAGAAGAAAATAAACTGCCGAGCAGCAGGATAGTGGTTTTCCTTGCTGCTCTGAAATTGCACCTGTTGCACCAAAAGCCTAACCCCAGACAAAAAAAAATACGAAAAGGTCTGATTTTTTTTTTCCAGCTGTTGCTACAGTAATATACTCCTAGAACAGAACTTGTCACATCACAGGTGTGGTGTAGCTGCAAATATTTTTCTATATGATGAGAAGCTGCAGTAGTTAATGAAATAGCAAGGAAAAGATTATAGCAGAAAATAAAGGGTGGGTTTATTAAGGATGTATAAAATTATACCTTGTGCTGCTTTTTGTTTTTATTTTTATTTTCTTCAAAGCTGATTGGCTAGATTAGCCAGACTTCAGCAGAGTTAGCAAATGACTGAGGCCTAAGTAATTCCTGATATGAGCACTGGATCTTTTGACAGCAGTATTGAAGGAAGGAAAAGTCAAGAACACCATGCAGTTCCAGGGGCTTTTGTTTGTTTGTTTTGTCTGTTGTGGTTTTGTTTTGTTATTTTGTATCAATCTCTGGTTGTTCATACAGGAGAAGGAAAAATATTTTTGTTGGACAAAGCTCTTGCTTACAAGAGAGTAAAAAAGAGACTGTTTTAAGGTTGTTGTTTTTTTCCTGTTGATGTTCTTATTTACTGGTATGCAGATTTAGAAACTACTTCCATGCTAGGAAGCTGCTTAATTTTAATTGTATATTACTCAAGCACCTTTTTTGAAGCTCAGAAAAAAAGGAGATCATGCTTCTTTAAACTTTAGCATTATAGGAATATTTATGTAAATATAATTATGCTAAAAACAACAAAAAGTATTTGTATGTTTGTGTATATATATGTATATACAAATGCATGTAGGTATACATACGTATATATACGTGCATGTGTATATACACTATACATATATATACTGTATATATAAAATACTATGTATACAGTATATATTTTTTCTATTTTTTTTTTCTTGTTGAATGTATTTTTATCTGAGAGAGATTTTACCCAGAGCAGAAACAGATAACAGGCATTCCATATCAATGCTTAATCGCTTGTGAGTTTAGGAAAGACAAGAAAAGAGCATCTCATTCTACCTACAGTTTGATTTGATTTGATTTGATTTGAAAGTGTCTGTGTGTGTGTGTGCGCGCGCGTGTGTGTGTGTGCACTCTTGTGTTGGCGTGTGTACAGTACGTGCACGATTATAGCAGTAAGCGTTGCTCTTGCTACTTGCTACATTTCAGGGTGTTTCTTATTTTTCTTTTCCTGCTTAGCCTTAAAAAGGCTTTTTAATGAATGCATTGGCTAGAGACACTGACGACAATATACATGCAGCACTAATCAACTCCATAAAATAGCACCATCAGCTCCTGGATTTTTTTTTCCTTTCTTTCTGTTTTGTTTTTTTGTTTTTTTTCAAACAATTGTTTGAAACAACTACTGGAATATTGTCCACATTAAGCTGGAAGTTTGTTGTAGCTTGCCTCATTTATAACTCTGACTGTATAATACAATGTTAACTTTCCAAACAGGTCTTGGCACTTTTATACTAATTACCCATTCGTGCATTGCCTTTTTTCTTTTACAAATGCTTCTCATAAGAGACACAGATACCCAGTATGCTTAATGTGAAAAGAAAATGTATTTTTTGTAAAGGAACTCTCAAGTATTGTTGTAAATACTTGGTCAGAGGTTGCTGAACTTTAAAACTGAAAAAAAAAACCTAATTTATTATTATAATGACCTAATTTATTAATCTGAAGATTAACAATTTTTTTTTTGTTTTAGAATATCAAAAAGGTGTTCTAGCTGTTCGCATCAAAGAAAAAAATAGGTGTATCATTAAGGGTCAACATTTTTTCTGCTTATGTAACTTCAGTTTCCAACCACCAATAAGAAAAAATGTAGTCTCCCCAGTGTTTTGTACTCAATCTGATATTGAAACAGAGATGTTTCTGTCCAGTCACTGCAGAGATTTTGTCAAGACAAAACATCCATTCCTTGCATAAGAGTAAGCAGTCTTTATCCAGAAATTGTAAATGCTTGCTTTTGTTTTACAATCAAGGCCATATTCTGAAAATATTAGCAGGATATAGGACATGGTGTAAAATGTTTTTTATTATTATTATTTTATTATTATTATTTTAAAGATATGATTTATCCTATGTGCTGTATCCATTACACTCTTTTACTTTGGTTCCTGTTGTGCTCTTGTAAGAGAAATGCAGATATAATTTTCTGAAAAATAGATGCATATGTGGCACTCGGAGTGCACTGCGGTTCAGCAGATTGCTTGTTTACTTTTTTAACTGTAAGGCGGTTTCTTGTAATTTGGCTCTTGGCAGCACAATAAAAAAAATTTTAAACCTGTTGATGTGTGTTTTCTTATATGTTCATATTTTTTACTTCCATACACAAGTCCTTGAAACATTAGTTTGTAGATTGACATTGTGGTGGGTAGGAATTCATGTTACTGTAGTGCTGACCTGAGATCAGAACAGCTCTGAACTCACTGTGGATAAAGACCAGTTTGCAGTTGCAGAAAGTTCTGCATATTATACTAAAGAATTTTGACAATGGAAAGCTTTGTGAAATTCCAAATAGTTTCAGCATAAAGATGAATCTCTCAAATGCAAGATTAGGCCTTTGCCCTGCCATGGAGTTCATGTGCTCTAGTCATACCTTTCAGAAAGCGATGATTAATCATACAGGACTCTGTCCTATAGAAAGTGTGTGGAGTCAGAATTTGTACTTCATTGACTTCCTGAGCCACAGATCATTTATTTATCTATTACCCTATAATGTTTTTCCTTCTAGTAATTTTTAAGTTTAATGGACTCGGTGTAAAGTTCTGGTATGTAACTTCCTTAGGCAAGGTGGTTTTCAGCTTAACTGCTTGCTCTGTGAGAAACTTACTCCTTTTCTTTCTTTGAACCTTCCCTTCTAATGGTTTCACTTAACATCTATGTCACTGCATTCAAAGCAGCAGTAGATCAGTATCTATATGCTACCCATTAATTTAGATACTTGTATCTTTTCTCCATTTTCTTGAAAAGCCCAAGATATGATTCTTTGAGAGCAGTTCCCTACCTTATGGCTGACCTTGCCATTCCTTATACTTCTCATTCCTGTACTTCCATGTACATCCTTTTAAGATGAAGGGTAAGGGAACTAAAAATGTCCACAGTGTTCAAACATGGTACTCCCTGGATCTAGCATTGTATTTACTATTTGGATTGCTGCTGAACACTGAGTCACTGTTCTTGCAGTGCTAGCTGCAATAATCCAAAATGCCCAAGTACTAACAGTGACTGCAAAGGCCATAATTGACTTTGACTAGGATAGAACAGTATTTATATACATCCCTTCACATTTACATACACTGAATTTCCTCTCTCTCACTAGTTACCTGTTCCAGCACTTTTGCTTCTTCCCAAGACTAAGGCTATGGAAGACTTATGTCTTCTAGAAGATCATCTTCAAACTCTGCAAACATTTTGGTTTTTCATCAGAATGAAACAGCAAAACACCACTGAACCAACATAAAAAACAAGGGTTCATCCACATTTGAACACTCAAAGTAGTCCTGGCCTCCTTTGTTTTACTCACAGTGCTTGAAAGGATCGTATTGGAATGCTTATGTACACTGGGGTTTGTCAGCTTGAAAAAGCTGTAGCTGAGTGGGATAGGATGCAAATCCTTTAAAATCACCTCAGTGGCAAGTAGGTGCTTAGCAGGGAACGCATTTTCCACTTGCTTTGTTTGTTTCCAAACTTCAAGTAAGAAGTACGAAAAGAAACTTAAAAGGAGCCTCAAACCAAATTCAGGAATTTAAGTGGAGAAAACTCCCAATATGTACTTTGGGATATCAAAAAAAAAAAAAAAAAAAAAAAAGGCCCGTCGTAAGCTATTGCACACAAGGGCACGGATATAAAGCTGGCAAAGGACTGGCACGGGAGTGACAGTGTTGGTAAGAACCAAATACGTCCAAAGCTTAGTTTCGCACGCATTAGGTGGCTGAATGGAGGCAGGAATGACAGTGAGAAAGCCACGCACCGGCTTACCACGAAACTACTGCAAGCACTCCTTGCAAGCACTCCTACCCACGGCAGAGGGTACCGGGTGATCTTCTTAGGGCCCCTTCCCACCCAAACCATTCTGCGGTTCCCCGTCCCGGTGCAGACACCGACCCGCCGCTGCCGTGCGCGGCCGGGCCCTGCTGACAGCGCCCCCACCGCCCTGGCGGGGCGGCCCAGAGCCGCCGTGCCGTGCCGTGCCGTGCCGTGCCCAGTCCCGGTCCCTCCTCACCCGGCCCCCGTGCCGTGCCCGGTCCCGGT
>JAWWMP010000116.1:34511505-34529774 GCA_035047865.1 Dendrocincla tyrannina | reverse complement strand
GTGGAATACTTCCTTAGTTATGACCTTGCTACCAAGGAAGGCCCAGACCAAAACCAAGAAAACTAAACTACCACATAGGTGTTAACCCAGAATAAAGTTCCTGTTAAATTCTTACAAATTGAACTGAGGTAGATTTTGGGAAGCTTTTCCATTGGAGAAAATTCCAGTGATTTCAATACTTTTGAAACGCTGACCTCTGTAAGAAGGATATGGATACATGTAGGCTGCACAGTAAGATGTTGCCTAAAATGTATTTAGTTAAAGAGAACAGGAATTTGAAAATTAGTTTTGGTGACCCTGCAGGTATGAAAATCTTGAAAGATTTAAATCAAATTCCAAATGGTGGAGCCTTATGTTTCATTAGGCTTTCCTTGTTCTTTTTGGGTGGAATTGTATAGCAGCAGCAGATGAAAGCTGTCTGTTTTCATTTTCACTCAACTGTGGGGCAGCCTAATTTTCTTCAGAGTCCTTTCACAGAGTACTGGATCAGCTTCGGACATGGGACTGGACACTGCTCTTTGATCTGTCAAAGTCCTTGGAATGTTTCTTGTTCTCAGTAAGAATTAACCAGTCACTGAGAAAATCTTGTAGCTGTTTTGAGGCTGTTGAAACAAAGCATATGCTGAATTTGAGATTTTTTAGGGTTTTTTTTCCCCAAATACTTCTTACCACACTTCTACAAACCTGAATGCCTTACTTAAGGCACCCCAACAGCCTCTATCCATTGTGCTGTGGAATGCTTTAAACAGGTGATTGTTCTTAGTTTCCCAAGTTGCTGGAAGGCAACATCTATATTTACCTGGAAAAGGCGTTTTTTTATGTACTTTCTGGAAAGAATTACTTTCTGATTTTAGATATGACTCATGATGCCCTCTTGATATTTATACTCTTTTTTTTTAAGAGCAAGTTTGAAATGGTTCATCTGCATTTACAGTGTTGTTTGAGGGAAGGTTGTTCTTTGAGCTTTTATTTGATTGTAAGGAATACTTTAAATATATGAAGGATTTCTGGAGGGAGAAGAGGAAATATTTCGCTACTGGTGTGCATAGGCTCTGAGGAAGAAGCCTAGCAGAGACGCTTTGTACTGTAAACAGCTCCAATTTTTTAAATACTTTTTTTTAGTGTATAGCTGCATGGCTTCTGAAGTGGCCACATAATTTAGAAAAAAAAATACAAGTTGGTTTCTGTGATAAAAACTTTGGGATAGGAAAGGTAGAATATTAAAATATGATTATATCTCGTAAAATATTATTTCTGGCTATCAATTTCAGTTGCTACAATTTTTGCAAAATAAAATGCAAGAAACAAGGTTGTGTAAAAGGACTTTCAAGTAACTCTGTTTTTCATTTGACAGTACTTAACAACCGTCATTCCTTACGAGAAGAAAAATGGACCCCCATCAGTTGAAGATCTTCAAACATTAACCAAAAGTGAGCACATGAGGTTCCCCTGCTGATCCTTTCCTTTTTGTATTTCCAATTGTGATTGCTCAGAACCAATGAATCCATAGTTATCTCTTCCCCCTTACCCTATGCCATGTATGTAAAGTTGTGTGATATGTAAGCATATATGAAGGCTAGAACCTTGAATGTATCGGAAAGTAAAAGTTCTCATATTATTTTGAAAGCTGGGCCTTATGGAAAATACTGCATGTCATGTAATTTGGCAGTACTGTCTTGTAGTGCCTGATATACCCATTTGTTTAAACTTGCTGTGCTTTATTGAGGTTATTGTAATGACTTTGAAAAATTGAAGTGGATGTCATGGCACTGATGAGTAGCTGCATAATAATAGTGCTTGGTTGCCTTTAAAATAGCCTTCTCTCTATGGTTTTGGTGGGGGTTTTTTTGTTGTTAGTAAATTTTGATAATTAGGAATTCCAAACCAAATAAGAATTTTGACAACGCTTTGAATTCCCCATTCTTCACATCTTTTTAGACCAGATCCTCAAAATTATTTCAAGGTTCGCTGGTTGTGGGGTTTTTTTAATTCCAATTTGCAAGAAAAAACAAAGTTGTGGTTTTAAAAATTGCGTATTAAGGTGATTTAATACAGCAGAGCATTTCTAGGAGTCAATGGCATCTCCTTTGTTTGAGGTTTATAGGAACAGTTTAAAAATAGATGGTATAGTACGTCAATGTACTTGATCAGATCTCAGTGCACGGCTTTGGATCTAACTGTGTCTTAAGGTGATTTTCAGTAGCACAGTTCTTTGATTCCACAGATAGCTGAGATGATAAAAGGCTCATTCATTGTTTCCTGAAAAGAGAATATAAATAATGTATAAATTCTGGAGTAAATGAAATATTTAAGCAAGAACTAAATTCCCTTTATTTTTCCACAGTAGAACCCTTAGCTGTTAATTCATACTTATTTTGTGACAAACAGATTTCTCATTTTGTGTCTATTCCTGCAGAGAGGGCTTAAAGCCTCCTGAAAACATTTTGTGTTGTTTGACAGTTTATTGTGTACAAATGCATTGTAAAGAGTATTAACAGGGTTGGACTTCCGTGGGCTGGATGTGGCTGGAACTTGATTCTGTGACTCCGTTGCAGGTTTCTGGCTCACTCTGTGCTGTGTTAAGGCAGACAGTAAAGCAGGTGGTTAAGGTTGTTCAGTTGGTTTTTCTTACAAAGCTGTGTGTTACTCCATATTTATGAACACTAATGTCTGTTTTCAACACGAAAATTGATATAAAATGCTTATTATAATTAGAGTTTAGAGTCTCATATGAGGAATATGAAGTTTATTAAATATTGCTATTTGGTATAATTATGTATTTTTGATTCTTTCAGTCATGTCCAGAGCACTTTATAAAAGATTGTCATTGTTTTCTCTATGGAGTAACAGACAAGTTTATAAATGTCAAGTTGAGCTAGTCCATGTGTTTTTCCTTCTTCAAAAATAGACAAGATGGACAAGATTGACATCATATATGTCACAAAAATGACATTTTGGCATTATTAATGTGAAATGCAGTCATGTATCTAAGATTTTTCTAAGCTACAGCATCTAACGCTCACGATTTCAGGGAGGAAAAAAGCACTGCTAATATTATCATAGAATAATTTACATCTGTGCTTCTCCAGAAAAGTGTCACTGGTCCATGATTTGAGGTGAAGATCAAAGATACTAAGTAATGTAGCATATTTTTGGCCTGAGATTTCTAGCCCATCAGTAATTGTTAGCACATTTTAGTTTTGGGTGTGATGACTTTATTTTGGTGAGATTTTTTTGTAGGGAAGAGGTGCTTTTTGTTGTTGTTATGTCTGATGACATCCTACTGTAATAATTAAACACATGAAATGGGACTCCTGCATCCATGTACTGTGGAGTTCAGTGAGAATTACACAAGTGAAAGGTGGAGGTGTGGTATGTCTCATCATATCTTCTCATATTTCAGTTGAGAGTTTTCTTACTAATCTGCTATTAATATCCCTGTAAGTAGTTGAAGCAGCTCTGTTGTATTTTGAGTGTTATGTTTAATTTATGGCTAAATGTCTGATTTACTTATTTCATATTTTAGTTCTGCATGCCATGAAAGAGGATAGTGAGAAAGTGCCAAGCTTGTTAACAGACTATATTTTAAAGGGTGAGTATGTTTCTTAGCAGGGAATTTACTTTATTCTAAATTGACTTCACGTGCATGTAAAGTGTATTTGAAAAGAATGTTCCTAAGGCATTCATGAATTATGTTGCCCTTCTATCAAACACAGGTCTCATTTATATTTTATTTTGTTCAAGGTTTCTGAGCATACAGTTCATAAATAAAACATGTTTATTTTGTTTGTGATAGTATAATAAAGCAAAGTCTGCTATATTCAAACAGCTGAACAACATCAACAGGAACAAAGAAGTCTGGCTTATGAAACTAAATGGGTACAGTTAAAAACTTCTGTTGTACAGGTTTTTCAGAATCAGAACTGAAACTGCCCATGGTAATAACACATTTGCTATATGAAATGCTTACGGCTTCACTTTAAGTGTTGCCTTCTGATAAGTAGTAAAAATTACTTCCTTTATTTGTCATCCCTTTTTAATGTTTTATTTTAAGTTTCTGTATGAGTCATTTATTTTCTGGTCTTATGTATTGATTATATTAATAGAATGTTAGATATTCAAAGTCATTGCTTGCTTTAGCTTTAAGGAGTTGTTTCAGGTAGTTTCCAGGTTTTTTAATTATTTTTAAATGTTTTTTTCTGACTTCATTTTTGCCTAAATCTTACTAATGCTTATATTCTTACTTAATTTTTGGCATATGAATGATACAATTTTTTTAGTATTTAAAGCTTAGCATATGCATCAAACTCCCAAGATCTGAACAAACAGCTGTACAGAAGGAGGATGGATGCCTTTTATTTGCCACTCAAATATATATTATGTTCTGCTTTTCATATGCTGCAGACGTTTTTCTCTTGATATTGTGCTTTCCATGTATCGCTATTTTTTTCAACTATAAAAACATTTGACTTAACTCAATCTGTATGATTTTTAAAGGTTTTTATATTTCTTACACAGACAGTCTCATCTCACAGATATTTGACAGTTCTTTCAGGTTAAAGTTATGGATGACATATAGTGTACTGTTACTTCAGAAAGTTCTTTGTAGGGTTGCTACCATATACAATAAACACACAGAGATCCTTTCAGTTGATTCCTTTGATTTCTTCATTGTTTACTTACCCTTTCTAAAAATTCTTCTTAAATGAGACAAATGTGTTTGCTTGTGAGCTGAGAGCCATGCGGGATCAAGGTCAAGGTTTTTTTAATGGTGATGGCATTTTAGTTTTGTGAAGCACAATCTTTGACCCAATAGGATGAACTGTTGTCAGAAATTGAAACTGTTTGCTCTTCCTAATACATGTGGTAGAAAGTGGTTAGATTTAATAGTGCTCTTTACAGTGTCTGCTCTTATTTTTTTAGATGTAGCTGTCCAGAAAAGCTTTCAGATTACTAGGGTGCTGAGAAGAAACTGGCTGTCTAGGGAAACGGAGCAATCTTCTGCAAAGAAGCCTTATAAGAAGTAGATTACCTGAACATATGATAGGATGGTCTGTGAAGCTTGAGCTGAAGTTCCCTCATGCCTCTGCATGCTTGTGACTTAAAAATCACCAGAGATGTTCTATTAGCTAGATATAAGAATTACAGTAATAAAACATCACACATACACAAGCGCTGTTATCTCTAAATTGTAAAACACAAATGATGGGAGTATAAAGAGTAATCACTCACATCACTCATGCTGAAAGGAAAAGGCAATTTCCCCTCAGTTACCATTTTGTTAGTGAACAGAACCAAGCCTTTTTTCATCCTGTGTGGGTCTGTGTACACAGTGGCGAGTGGTTGTACAAGCTAATGAGGACAGGATTTTACTCTTCCTTTCAGTGTAACCTTAACTGTGCTTCACATGCTTTATTGACATTATGTTAAATATTTATAACTCAGCTAACAGTGTTACATTGGAATGTAGATTTATCCTATGGAACAGGCAAAGTCTTCCACTTGTTTCTGAAGTTGTAACCTTTTTCTCTTTTTCTGCCACTAAAACTGGCCTGAATCCTCAGTAAGGCTTTCATGGCAAATGCTCCCAGCCACTTGTCTATTGTCTGGAAATTACTTCTAAAGCTTGTTAAAGGGAGATTAGGTGAATTATTTAATCACTTAGATCAACTTTCTGCTTTTATACCTGAAATTTCAACCTACTCCTTCAATTACAAAATAAAAGGTAGTGACTTACTTTTTGAAGATTTTGCTCCCTTCACTGTAAAGATGAAAAATGGCAAGGTAAAAATCCTTAGGAAGATTTAGGCATTGGAATTTATATTCCAAAAGAAGTTCTGTATCCCGTGGTAATAATCCATATGGTATAGTGGTAATTGTATTCATTTTACATTTTTTTACTCTCTGATCCAGCTGTTGTTTTACACTGAATGGATTTTATTGCTTTGTCTTAAGCTTTAATCAAGAAATGAAATTTTGAAATGTGTGAATTATATCACCAAAGATACTTTGTTCTGTTAAAATCTGTTAACTGCTTGTTCCTTTGAGGGTCATTTTTCCAATCTTACAACAAAAAAACAGTGTATTACATGTCACAGTAGGATATGTGTAGCTTTATGGAAAATATGGTTATTTTGTCATTTGTCTGCACAGGTAAAACCTTCTTTCAGGCCTTATATTCTATTTTACAGAGCTAAGGGAAAAAAGTAAGCCCTTAATGATTTTTTTAAAGAAGCACTGTCTTGTTATTCTGTGGTATGTAAAAAATTAGAGCATGCAGTCTTATGTGGGTGCTATGGGTGTCCACAGAATTATTAATAAAATTGCCCAGATATTGCTGCTCACTGTTGAAAGGTTACTTAGATTGTTTAGAAACAAGAGCTGAAGAACCAATATCAGGAAAAAGGTTATTTTAACAATTGCCAGAGTATTGTTGGCACGGGGGGGGGGGATTTAAAAAAAAAAAAAAAAAAGAATGCTGTGAGTTTGGAAAGGTAAATGGAACTGTAAGATTGAGCAGTAAGTGTTGATGGAAAAGGAATCTTACCACATTACTGGTGTTCTGATTAAAAAAAAAACACCAAAAGTAATGAATATATTTTCTTTGAAATTTATAATGTATTTTAGAATTCATTATCTTGAATAACTTGAACTAAATGCCAGAATAATTCTGAAATTTGGATCATGTAGGAAGACACGCACAGTTCCCTTCCATCTACATTGTCTAATGCTCACTGTCTTAAGACTGATTGAATAGATTTGTTTTGGCAAGACATTTTGGGCAAGAGCTGGAGCATGGAATTGGAACTTGGAGTAGAATTCTGCAGTCAGACCTGCTATTGACCTTCCATGGATCATTCTTGTACCTTTTTTTTCTTTTCATAAGTAGCTAATGCTTCTGAAATGCTGCAAATGTTCCTCAGAACATGGGATGTGCAAATCCAGTATAATAAAGAAATAACAAAGAACACTGAAACTTACTGCATTTCATGTTAGGGAAAAAAACCACATGCGTTTCTCAATAGCTTATTAGGTTTGAAATGATTTCTGATGTTGCTTTTTTTAAAGCATCCTCTTTTCCCAATTTCTACTGCCCCCTTGTGTCCCCTAAAATGTTAAAAGTGTCATTTTTGTCCTCATGCTTAAGTCCCTCTTTCCAGGGGTCAGTTAACTCTCCCCTAGATCTTTTCCGTAGGAAATGTTTCCTCACAGGTAAGTGTCCTAAAGCCAGACTAAGTACATATTCTGTGTGAAGTCAGGTCCAGTGTTGTAACTTTCCTTCTCTTGTTCATGTTGCTCTTATTGCAGCCTAAATTATTTTCAGGGGGATTTTTTTCTTTTGTTTGATTCTGTTTGTGTCCTGAACTTAACAATAAGGAAAGGGACTTGGTGGTTTGTTTTGCAAATAAATTGTAGTTCTTCTCCCACCAGCCTATGATTCATATAATATTTTACTATTTTATAGATGTAGAATTAAAATAGATGGTAACGTGACATTTACGAGTGTTTGCAATTGTGCTTATTTGTTTCTGAATATATCTTAATATATCAATATTGTTACTGTATTTTATCACTAGATGTAATGAAATAGAAATTGAGATTTGAAAGCGGGTTGGGGAATGAATCTGCTGACAAGGAAAGAAATACCAAATCAACACTGAAATTCTTTATCTTAGAAAGCACACTTATGGACTGAGGCTGGCAGCTTAAGGTCACAGTATTTAAATGCTGTTTGTGCTCATCTTTCTACTGACCTTTTTTGATGGCTTAAATACAAAGTGCTTTGAAAATATTATGTTCATTTCCATTGAAAGACCTGCATAAGCAAGTGAGCAGCAAAGTTTCTTGTGCACAAGTTAAGCTGTAAAGTAGATGGAGATATTTTTGTCATATCTTGTAGCTGCATTGTTTTTAGGTGTTGCAACATTAATTGGTAACCATATCCTTAGATGAAAGTGTGTTGGTATGGACTATGCACATGGAATTTTTAATTTCTCTTTAAAGAAACTTTCAGTCTTTCTTGCATGCATAATGTAATGACTTTCACCATTATGGTTTATTTGCCAAGCACAATAATTCAGCAAGTAGCGTCTGTAATTCTTGCAGTATACAAGTTTAGATATCTTTCTAAAGAAAATGCCTCTGTGCAATTGTCTATCCCTTCAGTGTCATAAATAATAATTGCCAATTTCAACCCCACAAGACAGAAGTGTTGCAGGAGTAGCTCTGTTTCACAAATACTGTAAGGAAAAATATCTAGATAGGAAAAGGGTTGAAACTGCTGTTTGCATTGAGCTGATCGCTATTGCTTTAAAAAGCCAGCACCCACTGGGCCAGGTTGGTCTTACGTGTTCACCTACTTGAATGCACGTACAGTGGCTTCTGTCAGTTTGGGGGCATGAGAACAGGGGAACAATGTGGGGAGGGCCTGCTGGGGTGGCGCTCGTAGCAGATTTAAAGTAGAAGCTGAGGATGGCATTACTGGAAGAGGATTTACCTTTTTTTATTGCTATGTGGGTAATGAAGAATATCTGCTAAAATGGGCAGGAAGCAAGAGTTCCTTAATTTAGCTACTTCCAGAATAAATCAATAGTATATATGACATGTTAGCCTGGAGGTATGCACAGAATGAAGGTATTAGGGATAGCTTGTCTGGTGTCACATCTAGATGCATTTCAAGACTATTAGTATTTACTTTCAGTTTTTATAAAATGTGACGATTTAACTTGATGTACAAGGATAATTTCTGAATACAGTATGGTACCAATATGATACACAAAGTTAATAAATCATTCTCTGTTCCTTTTCAAGATTAATATTTTCCTTAATTAAAAACCCAGAAATTAGTGTAAATAATTGGGACATTCTTGAACCATAACTATTATATAACAATATATGTATGTATTTATAGCTGAAATGAATGCCTTTGAAATCAGATGTGTCATTACAGTAAACTAAGATGTATTTATTGCTAAACTTTATGTTCTTAAGTCTTGTCCTTAAAGAGTAATTGTGACATAAAAATACAGTGCTAAAATAATATGCTATACATTACTACTTAGTAAAATGCATGAAATGTTTGGTATTGTTTTCTTTTTTTCTGAATGTAAATTCATGAAAGCAGAATCATTTTCCATTCTTACTCTTTCATATCTGCTCTTTCAAGTAAAAACTTTAAAAGAATATTTTTTATTTTCAGAATTTAGGCTTTGTTCTATTTTTAAATTTTGCAAGTATTTCGGATAATGAGAACATTTCTTTTCTTGACTTTGAAGTTTTTGTTTAATTGTTACACCTGACTTCTTTATTTGCTTTTATGTTGTGCTAGCATTGGTTTGAAAGCTGGATTGCTCTGAGGTTTGTGTCTTACATTGAAACAGGAATGAGAAACACATGAAGGACATGTCTTATCTTCCCACTGTGTGTTTCTAGTACATGCACCAGAATTAGAAAGTAGAGTTAGAATCTCAAATTGTCAGTGCATATATTTAAAATATAACTGCATGCGTCACCTGTTACTTAATGTTCTGTTTTCTGATATAACACTTCAAAAAGCACTGCTTAAGACATGACCTTTAGTTAACTCATTTCTGGATAGTTAGTTGAAGATAGTGGGTTGTGTCACTAAATTACCTTTTGAGAGAGGCCAATAATTGCCAGTTTCAAACAATTTCTATATTTTACTGTGTTACTAATAGGGTAGAATCCAACATTTAAATAAATTAGTATATACATTACATTTTTATGCAGACCAACTTCACTGATGTTTATCAAGGTGTATTTGTGGTTCTTTTGCAGTTCTGTGTCCTACATGAAGAGGGCTGCCTTTCAGAATTAGCCATGCTCCTTTCTGTGATGAGAAGCTTTCTGTGGATATAACCCATAGTATTTTTTCATTTGGCACTATACCTAAAACAGTATGCATTTACCTCCTCTGTGTGTGCGTGGATTTTCTGATCCTACAGTAAGTCTTCTGGGCATGACAACTCATCCATTTTAATTAATAGTGCAATGAACTGGAGCAGGGAACAAACATTGTACAGTTTTACTTGCATTGTTCAGACTTTTTAAAGTCTATTTTTACATTGTATAGCATGTAGTAAATCCTCCTGCATATTTTGTTGTTGGAAGGAAAAGTAAACTTTGAATAGTGTAAATAAAATAAGCCACATTTTAAGGAATCCATATTTAAAAGCATCCTTAGTTTCCGTAGCAGAGGTGAAAAAAGGATCGTAGTCAGACTTGGAATTACAGATTGAAGTGAGTTCTCTCAGACACACTCCAGAATGGTATTGGTGAAAGTCAGCAATCAACACTTCTTTGAAAACAATGACATTGAACTATACAACAGTATTGTTCATAGATTAACAAATCCAGATGCTTTGGTTTGGCATAAATAATTCTGTGTTACCTATTCTTTAACACAAACATCTGAGTAATGTAATATTTCATATGTGGTTTTATTTTAATTATTAATGTTCACGTGGCTTAGATATGCTCCCATGTTGCTGCTATAAGTTTACAGGTTTTAATAAGTGTTTGATCTTAATGAAATTGCTTCAATATATAAACATTTTAAAAGGCAGTATCTTTTTAAAAATACATGTACAGTTTGAATAACTTGCACCTGGCTTCCAAGTTAGTATTATATTGAGATATTTGTTGCTGTGTATCTAAATTTTACTACAAACCTCTCTTGTAAATTGTATTCATTGTCTTCTCTGTGCTGGTGTATCTGCATTCAAGCAGATGGGAATGTATTTTACAAATCCTGTAAAAGAAATATACCCCATAATCTGAATTATAAATACTTGTCACAAGTAATGTTGCCAATCTTAAAGATTAGATTGAAATGTAAGAAATACTAATTTAACAAAAAAAAAAAAGGAACTATTTTTTAGGTTGAATTCCTATTGATTCTACACCCAGATTTATATACTGAATATCTAAAAGCACTAGGAACATAAGGTTCTAAAGGGATATACATGCATTCTCTTTAAATGTTTTTTTTTTCCATTTAGAGTTTTCAGGTTTTTTGTTAGTTAAAGAGAAAATTACTTCTGAGTACCTTGCATCACTTTAATGCTCAGTTTTATCATCATGGCCAAGTACTATTTTGATCAGGAAACATAGTTTAAAAATAGTTTTCATAATGCTTTTTTCTTTTTTCTTTTCTAAAGGCCACAGAATTTTTGTCTTTTGTGCCTTTTTCAGACCATAAATTTTTCAGTTTAAAATTCTTTTTTTCCCTCTCCCCCACTTGACCACTAATGCATACTTATCAGCCTGCTCAGGAATAAATAGATCCTCTGCATAAGTGTGTCATACGTGAAGAAGTTTTTTTGTTGCATAATTTTAATTCATTTGTAGTTTCTCTAAAAAGAAAGATACCATTTATTTCTGCAACTGATGTGAACTCATTATGGCATGCTTTTTGTATAGAAATTCTTGATGTTGATCTTGACTATTGATGCCTAGAAATGAAGAGGATGACCCTACTTTATTTTTAAAAAAAGGGCACATGTGAAACCCACCATGTCTCCACATGTGATCTATTCAGAGGTGCTTCAATCTCCTGTTGAGAGTTGAAGTGACAAGAAGGAACAAAAAAAAAAAACAGAAACAAACAAACCCAAACAAAACCAACCAACCAAACAAAAAAAACCCGCAACAATTAAGGGAAGAATTAAAAAAAAAGAAAAGCTTTTGACAAAGTTTATGTTACTTGTAGCGAATCTTGGATGCTTAAAAGTCATGAAATAATGAAAATAATGAAACTGGAAAGAAAAATTGATACTAAAGACCAGAAACAGCTTTCGTGAGCTAAGCATCTGCTTGGGTATTTCACGCCCTTCATCAAACTGAACAACATTTCATTATGAAAAGTACCTGTTTACCTTGTATGCATTAAACAACAGCTGCCAAAGGTGGCAAGTATTATATGTAAACCTATATATGTACATAAAAAACTAGATCTCAAAACATTTGAATAAAAAGAACCATACAAATCTGCTTTTCTGTTGAGTTCTTTGTACTTTGTATTCTCTATTACACATCTTTTTTTCCAGATCCATTACTGAATCTTGCATTCTTCCAGGGAGATGGATTTCATTGTTCTTCTTAGTTTTAGCATGTGACAGCCCTAAATGGCCACCCAAAACTAGTAGCTGACAGACACTTTATCAGAGATTTGATAAAATTTTTTTACCAAAATCCATTCCATGTTTGATATGAAGAGTCCTGGAAGCAAAGTCCCCTTAAAGTCATTGAATTTTAAGGTACTTAAGTTATTTTTATCGCTTGCTTTGATAGCCTTTTTTTTTCTTTTTTTTTTTTTCTGTTTTGTTTTGGTTTTTGACCTAACCCTTTTTCCATGTTTCAGCTATTTCATTTGAAGTTTATTCATTTGCTGGAAAGAGTTAAATTTTGAGTCAGGGACTGTGGACAGTATGTCAGAGGTAAAGGGTCCTAGAATTCTGTTTTCTTGGTTAAGGAAAGAAACTGCAAAACAATGTAATTTCCCTTCTGGTGAAAGATAATGATTTAGCTGGACTCTCAGCTGGTGTAGGAAATTGGTGATAACATCTGCTGTTGACTGTGCCAGGTAACTGTAGCCTTTAACTTGGAGTGGTTATTTACTGTGCACATCATTTTTGCTTCCAGAGTTGTTACCTTGGGATTCTTTCTGTGTGCTTGTCACTTGGAAGCTGTAGCTAGACCAGAAATGGCATTCTGTGTGCTTGGCAACAGTGTTGATAATCAAGCATGTGCCTGCACAGCATCTTTCACAGCAGCTGCCTCCTCGTTTCCAAGGGGACAATGCAAGATGCAGGTTTGAACTCCTGAAGCTGTAGATGGTGCAGAGCCTGTGCAGCAGGAAGCCTGCTTCTCCAGCTCTGGCGGCCAGAGGCAGTGGAGAGCAGCAGCTTCCCTTGAAACAGCATCTGCCCCATGAAGTTGGGAAGGGCCCACTGGCAAAGCTTTCCAGCAGAGCAACTCCTGGCTCTGATTCACCCAAGCCGGAACCTGCTGACTCCTCTTGTCATTCTGCAGTGTATCTTTCTTTTAGCCAATGGTGGAACTATTTTTTAATTCAGATATCAATCCTCATTTTTAAAACTTCACATGAACCTCCAAGTTATCCCTGGTTATAAAGACACGCCAAAAAATTCTAAAACTGTCATCCAGTAAAAAATGAAATATCAGAACAGAATGGATCTTGGGTCAATAATAATAATTCTCAAAGAAACTATGTGAACTGGGAGATCTAGTTACAGAATTTTGTTGCTGTGGGTTTTTTTTTCTCCTTTACAATTTGCAAAAGTTGGATAGATGCCTCTCTTTGCACTTAATGCTAATTTAAACAGAACACACAATTTTCTTGTTCATTTTCCAACCCATCTTTGGGGTTTATGTTAACTTTGTGTAATAAATATTCATTTTAATTTTCTGCAGCTTTGCATGCAAATTTATGAATTCAAGTTCATATTTCTAGGAAACAATATGTTATAAATTAGGCTGAATACAATGGGGATGAAAAACTCAGCAAAGAAGGCAAAGAGTTCAGATTTTCTTGATCAGGAAAATGTTTGGCAAGGGCCCCAATTTCTTCAAAACTGTGGATTGTAAATTCAGATCCTACATCTGTTTCTGTCGATATGCAATTCTGCACAGTTCTCTGGTCCCCTGACAATACTCAGTGGACTGATCAATTCAAATAAAACAACCCAGATTTTCCCACTGACTGCATTTTTGGCCTTCAGAAATATTTCATTCCCCACTTCAAGCAGGCTGGTGTACTGGAAGTCTTTGGAATGCAATGGCAGTATTGCTGCTAAAATGTCAGTTCATTTTTATCTGCAGACAAATCTTTGACTGCTCCCAGGAGTATTTCTCCTTCTGCTTGTATTGCCTTCACAAGAAAACCAGTCATGCAAAGTAAGTCCCATATAGATCTTGCTGCTTATCTTTGTATTTTGAAATCTGGGTTTGGAAGATTCCTAAATTAGTGTGACAGTTCCTCAAAACACCTTACAGTTGCTTATTTCATCCTGAATAAACATGACAGTATCACATGCATTGACCTCTTTCCAAGTTGAGAGCTAGAAATTGTCCTTGAGATAAATTTGGAAAGTGCAGGACCTCTGTCACTTTCATTTCCAAAAACACTGAGCTTTTGCCTAAAATTCAACAATTGCTCCTTTTAAATGCATATCTGAGATCATAAAAGATTGAATGAGCTGTGCTGCATAAGCACTTGGTATTGAAGGAGGGCCTCACAAAACTGCTGCACTGTCCAGTGGTGACAGCTTCAGTAGGACAGGGCCTTTGCCATCCGTAAGATGTCTATAGGGCATTTCAGCCATGAAGGGTGGACAGAGAGGATCGTTTTTCTGATTCTATTGCCTTTCCAATGTCCCTTTGCATTTTATACTGCTCTGAACTGACTTGAGAAGTTATAGTGAAGTATGACTTTGCTGGCTTAAAAGAGTAATATGTTGAATTTAGGGTAAAAATCAAGTAAGATCCTCTAGTCTTCAGGGTAATTTTAAGAGCCCTGTATGTAACCATGTGTGCTTGAGTTAGCAAACTATTAATGATCATTCCTTGTCATATACCCTTTGACATAAACTCATAGTGACATTTTCTTTTTAAAAGTTGGTCAACAGCTCTGTTGGCTGTCTACAGACAATTCTGCACTCTTAAAAATGGCTCCCAGAACAAAATCGACCTCTAAGCAGATTTATTTTAAAGAAAAGCTCAGAGTTTTGAAAAAGTATGAACACAGAATAGATTTCAATAGACTTTCTATTAGTTTATCCCTAAACAATTCACAAGCATGTTTCAGTAGCTAGAGCAGTACAGGGAACATGAGATGAGAATATACCATGCAGACCATACCGTTAGCAACTTTTTGTAGAAACTTTGTTTCCTGAACTGAGAAACAGTCCTCACAGCTGAAAACAATAACAGAGTTATCACAAGGTGTTAGAAACTCAGTAGACAGCTGTGTTCTTTGCCACTATGGAAGAGCTCAGGAGCAAGTGGAGATCTGCAAGTGGCTCAACCTGAGAAGGTAAGACTGGATACTCAATGTTGCCAACAGCAGTGACTTACTGATTCAGGAGATGAAACAGCAGTACCAACTCAAAGTTTCCTTCTGGCCTATGTTTCCTGAGCAGGACTGGATCCCACAGTGGCCAGCTTTCCCTGCCTCTGCCCGTGTTCCTCTCCAGGTGGACCTTTCTTCCCCTTCTTTTGTTTTTGGTCCTTCATATGCCTGCTCCTCCCCATTTGCCTGAGACTACTTTTGTGGTAACCCTTGCTCCATGCCTCAGCAATGGGAACATGATGGGCCCATTGTCTTCCCGCTGCTAATCCAGTGTTTTTTCTTTCCCCCTTCCCCAGAATGGAGGCTCTTCATTTGTGTTGCCATTTGTGGAAGACTCTTCTTTTTAAATATCTCTTGTAACATACATAGTTGAGACTCTCATCTTTGAAGAGGGGAAGTTGTGTCTGAGTAAGCAGAGAAGCATCTCAGAAACCTAGCAAGTGTATCTTTGGTGGTGCTGGCAAAACTGACAGCAAACAAAGAGTTGCAGGGCTGTCTGTACTGGGCACTGTCAGAGGCAGAAGCAGCAGTGGGGGTGAGGCTGATGGGCAAAAACTGCCTGGCTGGTGAGAGCTGTTGCATCCCATTTGGTCTTAGCTGATCTAGGTTGTTTTGTTTGTGGAGACTGTTCCAGTCTAGTTCCCAGTTAGCATGGTGTTAAAGGGACTCTGTGGTTTTTCTGCCTGCTCTGTCATCATGTGCTAAGGGGAAAACAAGGCTGGGCTGCGCATGCATCTGTGGGGCACAGTCCTACTGTGCTCTGTAAATGGCTTCTCATCACCTTTGCATAGACCTCAGTTCAGAGATGATGCACATCATACCAACCTCCCTGGTGCCTACCTGTCCTGTAGGTTTAACAATCTAGCTGAATGCCTTTTCTCCTGAGGTCTTATGTAGCACAGGTGAAGTTGACAGGAGAGAGGTGATATTCACTGTGCTGTGAATTGAACTTGGATTCCCACAGGAACCTGGTATCTGCAGAGTGAAAGAGTATCTAACTGCCCTCACTCTTGGAAATTGGAGCATTCACAATCTGGCATCAAAAGGTAGGACTCATGCTGGTACCATTGGTGCTTGTGAATTGTTTCTGGTGATGTCTAAAGGCTTGTGTTATGAATTATTAGGAGGCTGTGTAGTTGCAGAGTGTATAGGAGTCCTGCAAAGGTTGCTAAATAGTTGTGTGAATCTTTTAGTATGCTGCTTTATGGCTTCTTTAAAAAGTGAATAGGATTTTGCTAGTGAGGGACAAGAGTGTGGAGAGTGCCTTGCTAGAGAAGACTGGAGGTGCCTAGTTGCAAAGTCTCTGGGGGTCCACTCTATCTCAGGGCCCATTCCAAGAATGCAGCACAGTCTGATACAGGACACAGCAGCCTTGCATAGGATGCCAGCTAGTTTTCAGTCCCTGTGAAGTCTTTGGTTCTCTACAAGAATAGAGTTCTAGAAATCTTGGTCTCAGTTATGGCCATGTTTGTCACGGCCTGCAGAGTCTCAGACCTGTTGAAGACTCTCTGCTTCTCACTATCTCGGTCAGTTTGGGTGTCTCAGTCCCACATAGTGTTTAGTCTTGGCCAAGGGTGATATTTAAGTGCCACAGCTGGTCTTTTCTGCAAAGTGTAGCTTCTCCAGTATTGCGTGATCACTATACTGTTTCACAGAGTTCAAGTTTCCATAGAACCACAGAATATGCTGAGCTGGAAGGGACCCACAAAGGTCATCGAACTCCAACTCTTGGCCCTGCACAGGACAGCCCCAAGAATCACACCATGTGCCTGAAAGCATTGTCCAAACACTTCTTGAACTCTGGTAGGCTTGGTACTATGGCTGTTTCCCTGAGGAGTCTATTCCAATGCCCAACCACCCTCTGGGTGAAGAACCTTTTCCTAATATCCAGCCTAAACCTCCCCAAAACAGCTTCATGCCATTTCTTCAGGTCCTGTCACTGGTCACCAGATATGAGATCAGTGCTCATCCCTCCTCTTCTGCTCACAGGGAAGTTGTAGCCTGTGATGACCCTCAATCTCCTCTTCTCCAGGCTGAACAGACTGAGTGATGTCATCCACTTCTTCTTTAGGCTTTAAGGCTTCTTCTTTAGACCCTTTGCCACCTTTGTGGCCCTTCTCTGAATGCTCTCTAATAGCTTTACATTTTTCTTATATCGTGACACCCAAAACTGCATACAGAATTCAAGATGAGGCCACACCACATCAGCACAGAGTGGAACAGTCATCTGCCTTGACTGGCCGACAATGCTTTGCCTGATGCCCCCCAGGACACGGTGGCCCTCCTGGCTGCCAGGGCACTGCTGACTCACATTCAACTTGCCATCGACCACTACCCTTTCTGTGGGGCTGCTCTTCAACCTCTCGTTCCCCAGTCTGTATGTACATCCAGGGCTGCCCTGTCCCATGTGTAGAATCTGGCACTTGTCTTTGTTAAACTTCATATGGTTGATGATTGCCAAGCCCTCTTATTTGTCTTATTATTCCCTGCAGGACCTCTCTGCCTTTGGGGAACTCAACAGCTCCTCCCAGTAGTATTGATGGCAAACTTACTTTTGTTCAGGCTGAGATCTCTTATGTCTTCAGTTTGTTTTTGAAGATTCCAGCTTATCTAGAGCTGAAAAGCATGTTGCTGTGACACAGTCAGAGTCCCAGAATGGGTGAAGTTGGAAGGGACCACAGTGGGTAATCTGATCCAACCTGCCTGCTCAAGCAGGGTTGTCCTAGAGCATGTGGCCCAGCATTGCATCCAGATGGTTCTCGTACAGCTCCAGTGAGGGAGACTCCACAACCTCTCGGGGCAATCTGTTTCAGTGCTTGGTCACCTGCACAGTAAAGAAGTCCCTCCTCAAGCGCAGGTGGAACTTCCTGTGCATCAGTTTTGGCCCATTGCTTCTTCTCCTATTCTTCTCCTATTGCTCGGCACTACTGAGAAGAGTCTGGATCCATTCTATGGGCACCCTCCCTTCAGATACTTACAGGTATTGATGTGATCCCCTCTCAGTTGTCTCTTCTGGAGGCTGAACAGGCCCAGCTCCCTCAGTCTTTCCTCATAAGAGAGATGCACCAGTCCCTAAATCATATATGTTACCCTCCACTTGACCTGCTCCGGAAGCTCCGTATCTCCTTTGCACTGAGGAGCTCTGAATGTGTGAAGC
>JAWWMP010000116.1:34455729-34511405 GCA_035047865.1 Dendrocincla tyrannina | reverse complement strand
AGGATCCCCAGATCCTTTTTTGCAGAGCTGCTTTCCAGTAGGTCAGTCCCCAGCCTGTACTGGTGCAGGGGGTTATTCCTCCCCAGCTGCAGGACTGCATTTGCCTTTGTTGAATTTCCAAAGGTTCCTCTCTGCCCATTCTCTACAGCCTGTTGAAGTCCTTCTGAAGGGCTGCACAGCACTCTGGGGTATTGACCACTCCTCCCAGTTTTGTGTTATCAGCAAACTTGCTGAGGAGACATCTGCCCCTTCACCCCAGTCACTGATGAACAAGTTAAACAATATTGGACCCAGTACTGTCAACTTGCAAGTTCTCACATACGTTCCTAGGTGCTTGGGTCTCACAGTCATGTTGTAGAAAACTGTATGTCTCCCACCAATGACTAGATCTTGGGACAAGAGGCGAAAAATAGGATCTCAGAAAGTGACAACCCATTGGTCATTCACTGATCACCTTATATCACACCCCCCCCACAAGCATACATCATTAGATTCAATTTTAGGAATGGTGTATTGTGTTGAGTTTGGATACAGTCTTAGCAGAGGGCTCACCTTATTTGAGCCATCTGATGGCTTTTCCAGTTGAGGACACCAACACAGTTACAATCAGAAAGAGATACCCTTTTATTTATGTCCATTCTGGAACTGGCAGTCTGATATGGTTAGAGTAAGAACTGGGTTAAGTTTGTCATCCTTTCTGGAGTTAGACCACTCGATACTGCAATACATCTCCAAGTAAAAAGATGACACAAGTCCATTCTCACCTGGTCCTTCTTTTCTGCTTAGGACAGGCATTTTGAGTAGAACCGCTGTAATGGGCCAGGGCTCTCTAGGATCTGAAGGTTGTCATTTACGGACGACTAGCTTTCTTTCTGTGACATTTAAGAATACTACGAATAAGTAGGAGTTCTTTCTAAAACGACACCTTCAAAGGAATGTTTTCTCTCAGGCGAGTGGGTCTGAACTACATGTGCCTGCCACAGGATGGCAGCAATCCGTCACCGCTGACGCATCCGCTTTCTGTTCGAGTGCTGCATTTCAAGATGAAGTCCAAAGGTAAACCAATCAGAGGAGATCACTATGTGAAGGTGATATGACACAGGAAAGCCTTTATATATACTTATTCATTATTGATGAAAACCATGTTTTACAACGTTTATTACAGAATGATAATTAGCTACGAAAGCTGGCCAGGGGAGGGGGGGGAGGGGTGAGCTCTGAATACCTTATTATACAGTGGTTGTATGGGAGTTCATTCTATGGAACGTTAAATATTGAAGGTGAGGTATGGAATTGCTTTTTAATGCTCCCCAGTGAGTACATATTTTTTTACCAAAATCTGAAGGGTTCCCACCATTAGGCCTACATTTCCACTGCCTACAGTCATCTGAACAATCCATCACTGCAGTGTGATGCCCATCTGCAATATACCTTCTGTTTCCCTGGAATTCAGTGCCTGTTTGAGGACATTCAGTGCCTGGAGCCAGTCATTACCATATTCATTTTTATGTACACTTACTTACAACCAGTTTGCTGTCATCTCATCTGAAACAATAATTTTTACATCCAGGTTTCTTTAAGTCGCTTGTAGTGATCCCTGGTTGATTCTGTCATCAGTGGCCTGACCCAGCACTGACTAGTAAAAGCTCTGCATTCCACAAGACTCTATGTGAAAGCTGAAGGGGATTTTTTGAAATTTAATTATTATTTGAAGGTCTTAATTTGTGAAAAGTGAGCCTTTTTGTTAGAGAATACAGTTTTAAAAACGAAAAGGTGCAGGAATAAGGTAGGATTTGTAGTGAGTGAGTTTTCTGGTAGACAGTAAGTCATGCTGCCTCCAGCCAGGAATCTGCATCTCTGTCTCCAGCACTGCAGGTGCACACCGCAGTGCTGAAGTGCAGAGCCAGTCTCTCTCACCCCTGAGGCTAATAATGTCTACAAACATGAGTCATGTTAATCGTAATGGTGCTTCCCCAGAGGTGTGTTGGCTGCTCACAAAACCAGAGGGGAAAAGAGCCAGAACTTCAACCTCTCTCCTTACCAGCTTGGGTATCTGTGCTGCAAGTTATCTCCATCTCTTCTCTCTTTTGGTTGGGTTGTCTGTTCATAAGTGTCCCTCCTTCACTTATTTTTTGTTTCTTTGACTTGGAACATTTGACAGGTGTCTCAGGTGCAGTCCCTCAGCCTGGGTTCAGAAAGGCAGGGTGTATTTCAGTGTGGCAGCGTGGCTGGTGGGAACCACAAAACAGTGGGAAGGAGGCTGCCTAGGGAGCACTAGAGACTAGAAACTCTTCCAAGAGGGCATAAAGATTGCGGGAAGGCAGTCAGCATATGGTGGCTGATGTGAAAGGGTGTGTGAGGAAGGTAAGTGACAGAGAGAAAGCCCTGGACTTCAGGGAAATAGACTTGTGTTCCTTCAGATGGCTTGTAGATGGGATGTTCAGCTTCACAATGACAGAGGTAGCAATGTAGAAGAGTAAAATGAAGCAAAATCTCAGCCCCACAATTGCAACAAGAGATTGCTATAAATTTTTATGCTAATTTAAATTTTTATGAATTTTTTATTTTAAAATAATCTCATATGACTCAGTATGGAGAGCCCAGTATCAGGTAAGACATGAGACTGTCTCAAAGCTATTAAGCAGTCTGACAGGGAGGCTTTCCTGGCTGCTTTTGCTAGCCCCATAAAAATGTATTAATTGCTGTTTTGAAGCAGTCTAACAACAATTTGCTTGGTTTTGTCCATTATTTTCCCTGCACATGTGATGGAAAGTGTCCTGAGTGTCTTTGCCCAGCTGTTTGACATGTCTCTGTGGAGTCTGAGAAGTTATATTTAGTAATTTGAATGAAAATATCCTGAAACAGTATTATACTAGGATGACGTATTTTTATATCACTAAAGTGGATAATGTGAGACTGTGCCAGGAATAGTACCGAGAGAAGAAGGTCTTCTGCTTCTCTTAACGCAGAACTCTTTTTCCCATGGTGTGGGAGACATACTCCTTCCAGTGCTGGCTGCATGTAATGGGGGTAGGTTGAGGAACATTCACATCTAAAGTGAGAGAAATCATGCTCTCTGGTGATGGGTGTGAAGGTGATTGGCATCAGAAAACAAAAACACATGTGGAAAGTTCTGAGAGCTCAGATTTACCATCATTGAAGGTGTCAGACCAGAGGTGGGATCAAGAACATATTTAACAAAAGATATCTCCTTCTTAACCTTGAGATTCTAGGAAATACACAAAAGGAGAGGCAACAGGTGAGCTATTGGCAAGATCTGTATGATCTCATATGGCACACAGACTGAGTTTATAGATTTAAAGATTTAGGATGATAATTCTGAAATAGGTGTGTTCAATCAGAGCTCTCCACTTGCCATTCCTGCAGTGCTCCTGAGCTCTATTGTGTGCCACAAGGACAGCATCAAGAAACCATCTGAAAGATGAGATTTCTTTGTGGTTCCCTTTGCTGTTCACACAAGTCAGAAGGTTTTCCTTCTAGACTAATAGCTGGTTGCACTCTTTGTATTCATACATCCTCACTCTCCTGCTGCCAAGAATCTTTCTTTCCAGAAGTTCCAAACAGGGTGAAAAATCTAGCCTTCTCTGCAGAGAACCATCCTGGTTGCCATGCTGTGAATGACATGTCTGTTTTGCTGTGGGGAGAGAAGGAGTCTCGTAGAGAATGAAGGCACAGCCTTCTGTCTGTGATCGATTGCTTAACATTTTTATGAGTTTGTCTCTGTCACTTGGAATTACCCAGATATCTTTCAATCTGACTTTATCTTGCTCCAAGTGGAAGTGAATGTTCAGTAGTAGTACTGCTACAGTATGGATAACGCTACTGGCTCCTCTTTTCAGCCAGGATGATAAAGAATCATTTCTTGTAGAATGTAAAGCATTACAAGAAAGCAAATACATTTTATCTAGTATAAGAAAAGAACCCTAAAACTCACCCCAGGTGCAAACAAGGTTCAGATCACTCAGCTGATATGTGGTCAAGCCGTCAGGGATTTGACAGGGATTTGTTGGTTTTCCCTGGGCAAATGAAATGTCCTTTGTGAAAAGCCTTGGCACCCTGATGGTGAAAAATGCTGTTCAAATTTTAGGATTTATTTTTTCCAGTTTGCATTGGTGAAGTGACCTGAGGACTGTTTGACAGCATTTTGAAGGCTTACTTCTTGTGTGTCTATGAACAGTGATGGTCTCTGTTTTCTTCTCAGCAAATGAAGCCTTGGCTGACCTGCTTGAAGGATTATGAGTGAAAGTGGGCAATGTGGTTGCAGTGCCCAGGTCCTTGGTCATGTTGTCAAGCTGCACAGTCTTGATGTAACTCCTCACCTCCTCTGACCTTGCTTGGTAACATGTGCTCTTGCCCAAGTAAGCACCCCATTTATTTATAAACCAAGCATACAGCCCAGAAAAGCTGATAGTCTTCCTTTTGAAGTGCTGAAGAACTTTGCCATTCATATACAGGATCAGAGAGACTGTAATTCTCAGGCAAGCCACTCATAAATCCCTACTGGAGTTTTTTATTCAGTTTCTTCTCTGAGAATTCGTCTGCTTCCATCCTTTCCCTAAACTCATGTCAGAGCAGAGTCGCTGAAAAGAGCACTGATGTTTTAAAACTTTCCAGGGAAAGAAGAGAAAATATTTTCTCTTCTTTAGGCTTTATGTTGTGCTGAGTCTTTTCCTCTTGTAGAAATGCTGCATTCATTCACAGGGTAAAGCTGCTTGCAGCTCTGTATGGTTCCTCAGTGGAAGCTACTGATACTTATCCATTGTTGTGTCAGCCCTTTGATTTGAAGTTGCAGTGTCAATACCATTTTGTTAAGGAGATCAACTTGGAAATGTGAAATCCTTGAAGGTCTAACAAAAGAAAAAAAAAAAACAACTGTCTTTAGATACATCTTGATATGCCTTACATCAATGTTTACCATGAAGAAGGCTGGCATCTATAGCCTTTCTCTGTGCCACCACGGCATCTTGAAGACTGCTGAGGTGGAGATCTCTGTCTTCTGTAAAACTGTTGAATCCAACCTTGTGTTGAAGACACAGACAACCACTATTGCCCTTTCTTAACATCCTTTTAAGAGGAGGGGTTAGGAAAGTATGCTAGTAGTTCTCACTTGGCACCCTTATAGTCTGAGAAAGCTTTACCTGAGTTTTACCTGATCTTTAACTCTTTGTAGTCCTTACATCTGAAACTACTCCTCACTTGCAGGTGGTTGGGACTGGCACATAGCTCCAAGTTTGCTTTTTCTTCTGGAAATGCTTCTGGAAAGCAGTCAACTTCAAAAAACAACAACAGAACAGTGAAGTGAGGCAATCCACCTTCTGATTTCGTACAAGTCCTGGATTTTGGATGGTATAGAAAATAAATGAGCATTTCCGTGCCATGAAATCCTTATAGAAGAGACTAAAGAGGATCAGCCTTTCCCTACACATAAAAAGCTCAGGAAGAGAGAGTGAGGAAGACAGTGGTGATGAGGGGAGAGACAGGCTGAAGTGCTGCAACAGACACAGGCATCTGCCTCTGTGCCCTGGTCATCCCAACATCACCCCATTCATTAGCAAATGTGTATGACTGCATGCATGCTTTATCCATCTCTAGGGTTAAATCTGGACCTCTTGTACTGTAATTTCAAGAGGCACGAGCTGCTCATTGGACGTGCTGTGGGTGAAGCATGGCTAGTGGCGGTGATGGGGCTCAGGTGTTAGGAAGTCAATGGAGCTGCAGTGCTGCCTCTCCTCCTCTGCCACTGAGGTGCACTGTTTTGAAATCATCAGCTGGTTGTGTTTTACCTAGAGGGTAACCTACAATGTATTTATAGTGTTTCCAGAACATTCATAGGCAGTGTTAAGAGAAGTCCATGCTCTAACATTTGACAGAGGTCTCTGGCATTACAAAATATACAGAGATTGTGACATTTTTCACTCTCTTTCATCTGTGTTGTTGCAAATGAACACCAGTCTTACCTTTAGTAAATAAAAGCTTAATGGAGTTGTTTCAAAGTTGCTTCTGTAAAATCCCACTGCTTGCATGCATCTGCAGCTCTTTCCTCCCTAATAGAGTGGGTATGCTTTAATTTGGTTATAAAATGTCTGTACACAGTATATTGGCAGAAAGCTGTCTGCTATAAAATGCCAAATTAAATTCTGAGTTGGAATGGAGTCCCTACACACAACACTTGTATTCTGTGGCATAATGATGGTTCTGTTAAAAGTTTTCATCTGAGGAAATAATGTCTGTGATAAAAATTGAGGGTTTTATTACATGGCCCAGATACCTGGGATTTATACAGAATTCCTTTGGCAGTCACACAGAAGAGTCATTAGGTATCCCATGATAATCCAAACTCAGTTTGCTTTTCCAGAAATTCCACTCCTGACTTCTTCCCTAAGTTTGAAGGAGAAACTTGTGGCTTGTCAAAAAATGGTGGTCCCACTAACTTTCCAGAATGTGAATATTAATCTTAAAATTATATGTCCTGTTCCACAAGGGAACAAGGGATGTGCAAGAGCATGAACTAAGTATCAGAAGAAAAAACATTCTTCCTTTTCAGCATTCTTTTTTTAATTTGAACAGAAAAAAAACCAGTAAGTAAAAACAGTAGACTTATATGAAGTCCATAAAGGGTAAGAGCAGAAGAAACTAGCATGTCTATGACTCCTCTGCTACAGCAGTTTCCTAGACTGGACATTGTTATGAGACATTACCTGCTCCCACACGTGCTGGAATGCTGATATTAAAGTCTTCACAGGAGCCTACAGCATGTAGTTTATAATAGCAATTGGCACCAGGAAACATTTAAGTGGATTCAGCAGACAGAAGCATAACACCAGATTAAGATTATTTATATTTTCAGTTATTTCCTCCTTATGTGGTGTCTTCTCTTAATCCAGGATTAAATTCTAATTGTGGTTAAGTCCTGGGAAAGCTCATCATCACTTTGAATGGAAGTTGTAGGAAGTCAACATATCTGAGGTTTGAATGAGAAGTTGCAGGGTGTGAATTTTACTACCCTGTAATTTCTGGATGTTTTGTGCAAGGCAAACACAAATTAAATAAAAGGAATGAAGAGAGAATACTCACAGGCTCTGTTCTCAGACATGAATGGGAAAGGCAGTGAAGGCACAGTGCCTTAGGTTTTGCTCTATTTTGTGCTACCTGCACACAATCTTATATGAATACATTAAGATAAAAATCTGTACTGTTTTGCTAGTTTGGATGTTGGAGCTGAGCACATAAAGCAAAAACATTGTCAAAAAGGAAATTCATACTTTTTTCAAAGTGGTCCAAATCAATCTGTGCATAATTTGACACAGGACAAGAACAGATAGAATTAAGTGGATGACTTGCTTTGTTCTATAGTTTTTTTTTATATGAATGAACAAAACTTTTCTGAAGCCAATGTAGCTCTGTCCAGCTACTGCCTGATCTGTGTAACCTGTAGCCTCAGAAATAATGTTATTACTATTTCTAGTTATATGCCACAGGCTATGTACTGAAATTGCACTATTAAGGCACGTCAGGCTTGCTTTGCCTCAAATTGCCTTGGCCTGCCTGGAACTTCTTTTTAACTGTCTCAGCTGTGACAGCAATTTATTTTAATTATCAGGTGACTATATCCTGGTTTGTTTTACTTGTTTTTTTAATAATCTTGGGATATAATACTATTTTTGTATAGACAAGAGTAGTGAGTAGTTATTCTGTGTAGAAAGAAATATTTATTACACCACCTTAATGTCGCAGTGTAGAAAAATATAGACCTGGCCTAGTAGTCAGGGTCTTGCTTGTGGCAACCCAGGATGCAGGGGAGAGGAGTGCAGACATGGAGGGGATAAAAACAGAGGGCATGGGAATGTCAGTTCAGGTCTATGAACAGCTCAGCAGCAAACAGTTAAATGTAAACCTTGGAAGCGAGCAAAACTTGTTTGTAGGTAGCAGAGAAAACAGAAGTATACAATGTAAGATACTTTATACAGGTCATGCAGACCAAAAAAAAAACAGGTACAAAGCATGAAAGAAAATGTACCAAAAGAAGCCCCAAGTGGAATTTAGAAAGAGAAGGAAGAGATCAACAGCTTCAACATCTTCCTCCTTGGGCACCACCATTGTACTCCCACCAGGAAAAAAAAATAGGAAAAAAGATGACTCCCTGTAACTATTCCCCCCCACCTTCACTGGAGCCAACAGCCTGAAGACTTTCATAAGAAAGAATGGAAGGGTAAGTTTAATGCCAGGGTGAAGGGTACATGCTAGGAAGAATGTGTTTTATTGAACAGTTATTAAGACTTTTTGCCATGTTAGTGTTCTTTATTTATTTTCTCTTGTCATAAGGCATTTCAAGAAGTATTTCTTGTATGTTTCCCTTTTTTTCCCCCCTAATTCCAAATTTGCTGAATTTGCAATGGCTTGCTTAGTCCCTTGGATGCAACTTTAAGTTTCTCCTAACATTAAAGTCCTGCTGATACATGAAATGCTGGGGGATTTTTTCTTCCTTTTTCTGCAAGGAGTGATTTCTTCATATGAGTCAAAGTGACAGGTCGTTCAGTCCACCTGCCTCTGCTAGTGTACTTCAAAGTCTGGTAAGTAGAAAAAAACCCCAGTACATTCTGCCTTTTTGAACTAACACCTAAGCAATTAAGGATCAGTTTTCATGCTTTAAAACCTGTATGATATCCAAAAATTCTGCATGAGATTGCAGACATATGATATGAAGCAAGCCTCTATTTGCGGAAAATTGATGCTCTAGCTGGGGTCCCCTCTAAACTGAAGCACAGAAGTGCTGCAGCAACACAGACAGTAAAAGCTCCTGAGCATCAGAACACCCAGTCAGACACTCTTGATGTAGGTTTGTCTAAACCCTCTGCTGCAATAGGCTCACCAAGGATGACTGGAAGGCTTTTAATGCCAAAAAGCCTAGTTTTGCTAGAGCAGGAGCTACAGTAACAGTCCTTTAATTCAAAAAATAGGTCAATGCAACTCAAGAGGACAGGTTGGAAATAAGAGTTCAAATCTTGTACACCCCCGTGCCACAGAGAGGCTTCTGCCTTTCAGCCTCATTTTATCACTGGTTGCCAAGAGTGGTCCCCCTCTCTTCCTTATGAAAATCTCTATCTCAGAAGCAGGACTTCCTACACTTCATTGAGATGTCTCACAAACTGATTCAGCTGCTCAGAAGGTTTTAGTTCCTTTACCATCACCTAACCCACTCAGTGAAAGTTCATCTCAGAGCAGGGAGTTTAAATCATACAGTCTCAGTCACCCCACCTACACAAAGTAATTTCCATTTTCTTGAATTATCTTTTGGCATTAAAGTAGCACATATTTGAAGTTGTAATGCAGCCTGTTTTCATATTACCAACAATCTAAACAGTGTTCCTTGAGAAATTGTGAGTTTCAAACTGTGTATTGCAGTAATAAGTGCTGACCAAGCTTTTTCTTTTTCCTGATAGGTAGTTTTCTAGATCTGTCACAAGCTACAAAACACAACTCCTCTGAGAAACAATAGCTCTCAGGATTGATGAGAATAAGAACAAAGTATGAAGCAGAGTAGTCTAAAGTCCATTGAAATCATGTCAGAAATATGGATTTTACCAGATATTCATTATATGATGCAACTATTTTCTTAACTGAATTTGTCAAGTAACCCAACACAGGAGATGAAATGTGGTTTGGACATTTGACTAGGAAATGCATTCAGGTGCTGTTGTTTTCATGCTAAAATGCCATAGCAAGGGAATTGTCTAGGGTTAAACAGGCATGTTTTGAAATATAAATGGTCAAGTATGGTTCATATTATGATCACTATTCAGTTTAAATATTTCACATGTGGGTTTCTGCTGTAAAATGTAACATCAGCAACAAAAGAGCATATTCAGGTCTACTTTCTTGCAGGTAAACTATGCCAAGTGGCATGCAGCTAGCAGTCATTCCCATTCATCCATCAACTTGTTTTAAGCATTACTGACCTCATTCGTTTATAAGTTTGTTTTTTTTTCATTCAGTGGGTGTTAGAAAAGACTGTGTATATCATTTTAAGAATTGTGTTTTACTGGATACAGGGAACAGATACCTGATCTGATTTTGGAAAAATATCTGCTACTGATATGAAATACATTTGCTGGCTACCTCAATGGAACCTATAAGCATAACTATCACTGCATGATTATGCATTGCAAGACTAAGTGATGTCTTGTTGGATATTGACAGGTTGTAGGGTTTTATTTATTTTATTTTATAGTATTTTATTGAGTATTCTATGAAAAAATATGAAGTCAAAATTAAAATAATTTATTAAAAAGAATCTATGTAGAGATGTTCCTGCTCATATACCATTGGATTTGCCTTTTAATCACCAAATTATATTTCTGTAAAATTTCAGAAAAAATTTATGCCTTTGGAGAACAAAATTTTTATCCCATACTTTCTATCTGCTTATGGTTTATTTTAACCCATCCTTCTGCATATTTTCCCTTTTGCCTCCTCCATCTAACATATTTTTCTTTAATCCATGTGTAACAGATATCGTGCAAAAATAATGCTGTGAGAACTTACACTAGCTTTCTGACAAAATCATTCCCTTGGCAACTCCCCAATTCTTGGTGCTTCTCAGGGAAAACACGTGCTTGTTAGAAACATTCATCATATGTTTTCTGTCATACCCAAATTCTAATTTTTAGGATTTTTCTATTACTATGTATTGTAAACAGTACACTAGTTCTAACGTAGTTGAGTATCTCACAAGTTAATGCTGTTGTGATACTTGCCTTTTTGTGCTGTCGTATATGTCACTTTGAAAGGGTTTAGGGAGGCGAATAGAGATTAAAAGGCTGTTGCACATTTTTAGCAGCCCAAATAGGACGTACCTGCTGGCTTACATCCACTCTTAATTGGCTTTGTCACCTCAGAGACCACTGGTTGGTTTGGGCTGTTTATAAAATGGGCTTTATTGAACTGTTATGTCATAACTTGGTCATTTCATCACTTGCTTTAGTCAGGTGTCCTGAGGTATCAGTGGTTTCAGAGGGTTTCTTCATTCATTAACATTCCATTAGCAGCTGCCCTAAACCCTCAGGTGCAGCTACCAGCTAAATCCTGAGCCAGCAGTAATTTTAGTAAGGTCATTAGATGTCAGCTGGCAGGGGGGTGTGCAGGGTTGACCCCAGTCTGACTGTGCCGGTTGTGTAGTCCCTTCCAGAAGGTCTGTGGAGAGCACTTTGCAGGAAGACTGAAATGTCCATCTCATACATGTGCTTCTGTGCACGGACAAGGCTCACTGCTCTGCTCCCAGACCTATGCCTCAGCCACACGGCAGGTATGAGCTGCCTCTCACCTTGGCAGGGCTTGGGTGAGGTCACCTGCCGTCTGCTGAGAGATCGCCTTTGCAGCCAGCTCTGCGGCAGCACCACAACTTCCCTTCCTGCAGGAGTGGGGTGGTGTGGCCTTGCTATATGTGGCAAGCAGGACACAGTGGGGGAAAATGGAGGCATGAGGTTTGGGCAAGAAGAGGGAGTGTATAGGAGAAGCCATGGCACCAGTGTCCCAAGGCACATTTGCACTGCTTATGTCCTTTCTGTGGACCCAGCCTGTAGTTCCTATGTATATAGGAAAGGAGTGCTTTAAGGTCCTTTCATGTCCAAATCAGTTTTTTCACATGCCTTCCCACAGTCATAGCTATGTCGTACACCGTAATTTCTCTGTACCACCACAGCATTTTAGTTTTCTTCTCCTTTTATAGAATCGCCCACAGCATATGCTGCTCTAATCCTTTCAAAGCACTTTGTGAAGATAGCGAAGGCACTTGGGGATAATCTCTGTGAGGCCAGTAAATTGGTCACCACCAAAGCACTGAGAGACATGAAACTAGGTGCCTGTAATTTGCAGAGGGAGCCTTTCATTTGTAAGCACAGCGACCTGCAGACACATGAAACAAACCACAGGGGTTTGCAAAGCCTCTCTCCTTCATTGGAGGACACTGGAGGGAGGAAGGAGGAAACTGCAAGCAGGCTAAGGTATTAATCAGTGTAGTGTGTGAAGCCCAAGGGGAAAAACAATCATCAAAAAGGATGCTTGACCTTGGGAAACAGTTTACCCAGATTTATTATTTTTCCCCTTAAATATCAAAAAATTTCTTTCTTTTTTTTCCCGTTTCTCAATATTATTGCAAGGGACAAGGCTTGGCAGAAGGCTTTCTCACTGAAATGGAAAGTTGAAGTGTCCACAGAGTTGTGGTACTTCTATGAAGCCAAAAGAAACTCGCAACTGGGAAAAACCAAAATTCAAACTCAGGATATCAAGGCAAATAAAACCATTTTCCTTTTATTGTATCAAAAGGGAAATAATTATCATTGTGACTTACTACTACTTAAAGGGCTTATGCCGAAAGAGGTCACATTTATGTAAATCATGCAGCTTCCTTGACAGCTTGCATGAAAAATACTCTCTGCTCGTTGTCCTTCCTGTTTAATCGAAGTAACAGACACTGGCACTAGTGTGACAACAGATGCCAAACTCAGACTTGGAAGTCCAGACCTGTGTCAAATGCCATGGAAAAACTGCTTGTGCCTAAAGGGAAGCGGTTTGCAAGCACACTCTGCCACCTCAGCCCTCCCTGTGGTGTAGATCAATTCACCCTATGCTTGCTATGGGTACAAATCCCTGTGAGGTGGGAAGCAACATCCAGTTCCAGGATACCAGGTCCTGGCTGCAAAGCAGGAGTGATCTGCATGGGGTGAGATGTGCTTCATTGCAGAAGGAAACTCCTTGGAGGGATGTTATGTTTCTTCTCACAAAGCTGAGGAATCTTTTCCAGAGGCACCAAGTGGGCTGTTTCATTCAATGAGAGGCAGCACAGCCCAGGTATACAGTTTTTGCCCAGCGTAAAATGTCATCGTGCTGCACATCTTTCTCTTGCTAGGTGATAAAGTACACTCCAGTGAAGACATGAGCATCCATGGATTGAGACTTTGTGATGGGTTGTTTGCTGAGGATCCCTTCTTTGACCCGAGCTCCTTGTCCTGAAGAGTAAGGTGGTATTGCTGGGCTTTGTTGTGGACCTTCTTGAGCCCTTGTGAATGTCCCTGGGCACTGCTTTCAGCCACAGCTTTATCCCAACCTTCCATCTGAACAGCATCACCACACAGGTGGATAACTAGCCAGAAACAGCTGCTGTAGCTCAGTGTTGAAAATGTGTGACTGTGCACATATTCCCTGTGAAAGCTGGTGCACATCCAGGGCTTTGCTGTGGACCACAGGTATTTACATGGCAACCTCAGAGATCAGCAACACAGTAGAGAAAAGTCCGCATGTGCTGGGCATGCCAGACAGCCTTGTGAGGGATGCGTGCAAGGTCTAGAGATGCCTGAAACTGGAGTGAGAATGTTCAGCAACATGGGACTGTTGCATGAGCACAGCAATGAAGGGCTTTGGCCTCAAGAGCACTGCTAGGGCCATTTTTGATCACTGGGTTGGTAAATCCCTGTCACGGTCTGCTACGCAGTGAGCTTTAGAGTCTTGTCAGCGTTCAAGTCAAGGTGTCTATAGACAATCATAGGAAGAAATCTCTCAAAGAGTCAGTAGGAGATGGCGGGCTGTGGCTAGTGATTGGAAAATTGGGCCACTTGGCTTCTGAAATGTGATCTGTGGGTGCTGCCAGGCCCATCCTGCAGACCTAAGGTTGGAGAAAGCGAGAGCAGCACTCTAGTGACTGATACAGCAGCGAGACTACCACCCTTGCAAGGGACTTGTAGTGAAGTGAGTGTGTGGGTCCTCACCATTAGCAGGAAGGTGAGAGGTTTCTGTCTTTCATCACAGCATGGCTATGTCTCCTTTCTCGCTGTAAAGGATTGCTCTCCCCTTTTATTCTCATCATGCTGCCATTATTCCCCTCTTGTGGGATGACACTTCAATAACAGGGAAATCTTGACAGAAACAGTTAATCCACCTCGGGAAGGACAAAAGCAGCCTGTGGACAGTGGATGTTCACAGTGAGGTTCTTTGCTTCCTTCAGCTGGGTGCCACCACTGAGGCAAATTTTCTGCCTCAGGTGAGAAGGGACAAGTTGGTCCAAGACAAGCACAAGGATTTTGCTGCAGTAGTAGTGCTGTTCACTAAGAACACTTTGCTGCTCCAGATGAATTAATTCAGAATCAAAGCTTTTAGTTATGAGGGCAACCTGACTGGTAAGAGTGGCCATATCTGAAATACAATCATTGATACCCCAGAAAAGACTGAAAATACTCCAAACTTACTCAAATCACATATAACATATAACCTCAACAACACAAGATCTCATTTTTCAACAATATAGGAAAACCCCACACTGTACTTGGAGCTTACTCCAAGATTGGAGGGTGCTTAGCAGTCTAAAAGTATGATTCAAAGTACTTAAATTTTTTTCAACCTGTACTGGAAATTATCTTCTCTTCTTTTTAAATTAACAACTATCTTGCTGGTAAAGTAACTTCATAGCTGACTTCCTCTGCTATGTTAAAGCCACATTCTCAGGTGGTGAAACCTCCCCATTGTTTTTTACTGTGCCTCTTATTCTTTTTTAAAATTTGTGTGAGAGTTTGCTTGAATTTCATTTGAACTAAAACTCCACTCATCTTCAATGAAGAAAAAAAGACAAAAGTACAGTATTTTTGCAACATATCAGTACGATGTGGGTGTGCCTGTGAGCCTGCAGGTTATGTGGTATCACCTTATTTTAAAGTCTTTTTGTCAGATAAATGCTCCTCATTAAAGACTTCTGCACGTAGCAATAATAAGGATACAAGAAAATCTGCTGTCTTATGCTGGCCACAGGTTCACAGGCTGTATTAATAGATAGGATTAGTGAAGAAGAATAGGTCATAAGGCTGCAAAGCTCCTGTCCCTTGAGATCTCCTTGTTTAGATCATTAGTCTTAGTGGAGAGCTCCCTTGAATACAGGGAGCAGAAACTAAGGAAAAAGCTGGACCCATTTTGTTTGCCAGGAAATACTGAGGAAGGGGAAATTTCTGGGTCATAAGCTCCACTGAAAATGTCTGTCCAGTTTTCTGCACAGGCGCCCTGGAGGAACAACAACATCAGTTTTCTGACCAGAGAGACAGCTGTAACAGAGCAAGGAGAAACTATCATAGGTTTCTACCTGTTGGCTTTAGGTATGTATTTGGCTTGGATGTGAAAGGAAGCTCTTAAAAAGAGATTTTTATCAAGTTCAAAGTGTTTCATTTGGGTTTTGTCCCTAATGGAACAGGATGTTAGAAAATGCAACTTTTTTTCTTCATCTATTTCAAGATTAGAGAGGTACAGCTTGTTTTTGTTAAAAAGAGATTCATAATCAATGCAGAAATCTTGAGGAAAAATAAATAGTCAAGCCTGTAAAATTTCCACTAATGTTCACTGAACTTCATATGTGGGAAGAGAAAGTACCTTACCAGAAATACATGATAATTCTGTGTCTTTTTTTGTCTCAGCAGCACTGAATTAATGTTCTATGATTTTCAGAGTTGTGGCTGTTGATGGTCAGGTGGCATCCTACAATTACCTTCTGCAGAGACACAAAATATGGTTCTGTAGTTTTTAACTTTTTTAAACTGTACTGTTCTTGCTTTAAATGTTTGATGCACGTAGAAATTGACTTCTTCAAACAGGATCTATGAAAGGTCTAAGTACTAGAACATTACCCTGTGCTAGCAGTCACAATACTGAGTCTTCATTTTAATTCTGTTGAAAGATAGCACTAAAAGTGTATAATAAGGATTTAAAAATGGCACCCAGTATGAACTCTCTCTGATCCCAGTGCAATTTTGTTTTGTTTGTTTAAATATTACCTATTTCAGGCAGATTTATTGCCAAATACAAGGAAACTATATGATATTTTAGAGCGCAGGTAATAAAAAATTTCAATGATAAAACCTCGGAGAAAAGTACAATTAAGCTTAACTTTTATTAAATCTGTTCTTCTAGACAGCATATACAAAACTGTGTTTTTAAATGATTGATCTAAACAGATTCTTTTCTTATTCTAAGCTTATTACATATTTCAATAAGCTTATTAGCCCTCAGCGTATGCTTCACAAAGGTCTATGGAAGTTAGAATGTAAAATGCTAAATATTTTAATATGTTTGCATGAGACTTTTTTATCTATAGGAAAAAGTTGTGCTTAGAACAAAAACAGAGATTCTAGTAGAAACATGTATGTTTCTGCTTTAGGAGACTTAATTTGAAGAGTGGTCAAGGTAAATCAGCTGTATTCCAATTTATCCCCAACCTGTTCATTCCTTCATGAATGGCTGGGAAATGTCTGCACCATCAGCTAATGAATTAATCAGTTGCACTTAAGACTAGAAAGAACATCTTAGGTCAACAAGGCTAGCCCCCTGCTGTGACAATATATAAGCTAATTTACAAAGCTATCATGCTCCCTCACTGGCTAGAGTTTTTTTTGATGTCGTTACTCTTCCAATTGAAAGCCTGATCTCTAAACTTGATTTTGTTTCTCTATTGGATAGGAGCCTTTCCCTGAATTCTTAGCTAATATCATCACACCAACTTTATACCCTTTTTTGTCACTCCTTTTAATTGAAATAATTTTTTTGCCTGCAACTAATGTCCTATGACCAGTCTGTGTTCCTGAAGGAACAATCATAGCTTGAGGTCAACCTTTGTATTCTTATTTTAAGGAATTGGCTGAGTTTTCGGGGGGTTTTTTTGTTGTTGTTGTTTTTTGGTTGATTGATTGATTTTAAGGGTGGGGTGGGAGGTTTAATTATAATTCATTTTTCTCCTGTGGTGGTTTAGTTTTCTTGATTTTGGTTTAGGTCTTCCCTGTTAACAGGGTTATAACTAAGGTAGTATTCCTCACCATTCCTTTGTGTAATCAGGTGTATATAAGATGAGGGGGAAGATTTCCTCCCTCTCTCTTCCTTTCGGGTGCTTAGAAGGCAGCAGGTCTTGGTGTATTGGCCTCTGTCTTATCTGTATGAGCTGAGGCCTATCAGAGAAACTGTTGTCTGACGGTGTGCAGAGGTGAAGGAACTGCTTCTCTTGAGGGCAGTTTGGTGAGAATTTATTGTGTTAGTTCCTTATTGAGCTTTTCCCTGAGTCTATGCGTGTGCGTATCTGTTTTGGTTTGGTTTTACCCATTTTTGTCCCTCTTCCCTTTCTTTTTCTCTTTCTCTTTTGGGGTTGTTTGGAGTTCTTGTTCTGTATATTCATAGTGTTTAATTGTATACAACTGTAATATATGTGAATATATATATACTTTTACTACAATTTTCTTTTGGTACTTTTCTTTCTCTTTCGGGGGGCAGAAATTATGTGGTCAACAGCTGGGTTTGGCAGAGAGCCAACCCAAACCTCCACATCTCCTGTCATAATATCCTTTTTTCCTACCATCCCAGTATATCATCCTAGCAGCCTTATAGCCAGGACTGAGTGCAGCATCCAGGCAAGGTCTTTCCATCACTATTCACATTAATGTTTACACTTTCCCAGCTCTACTGATCCCTCCTAGTGTTGCCTCTGCATCACACTGGTAGTTCAAACTTCTTCAATCCATTAATCAACAGGGATGTTTTTCTCTGCTGCTTTAAAATGGTGATCTTACATGTGCCTGAGCCTTTGGGTTGTAAGTCTATTGGGGTTTGATTGCTCCAGATTCTTCTGCCAAGCTTAGAAGTGCTTGGTACATCATAGTTGCTGTTCCTGAAACTTAGATTCAAGTCACTTTTCTAGCAGAGTATATACAGCCAGTAGAAGCACTGCTCCACGTTAATTGTAGTGTGGATCTGATTAAATTGATGGATGTAGGTATACCTTTTTGTAATGAGAACATTTGGAAAAAAATCTGTTAGTAATACATAAATCAGAAAAGTCTACGTCTTTTATCCTCAAAGATTTACACAACACCAGCCACAGCAATTTACAGCCATTATTTTTATGTACACCAACAACTCACTCATGGAGTGGTGAACAAACTACTCTGTCATGAAGACACCCTCTTGCCATTCTGGCAGCAGAGTAAAAAGGCCAATCCATGCATTACCTTCCTGTACCTTCCTTTAGGGATCTGGCAAGACAATCCACATTTGTAGGAGTCTATGGATACTTCCTTATGTAAAGCCCCAAAGACACTGATATTTGATACTCCCGTTTTTTTCATGCCTTGGAAAACAGCTTAGTAGTATCACATGCTAACACCATAAGCAAACCATCGTCAAAGTGCATGATGAAATTTTGCAAATGCTGATGGATTTTGAGATCACTGCACTGCTTCATGGCATACAGGTCACTGTTCCATCACTCTCCTTGCTAATGCTTTGGCCAGGGGGACAGCAAAGTGGAGGGAAAATGCAATGCCAATTGGATAGCAGTGATCCATTCTTAGAGGGACTAGCTGCAAGTGATAGCAGCTACTGAGTTACCCTTTGTTAGGTCATCTGCGTCAGCATCCTCTTTCTTAGGGCAGCACGCTCTTTACCTTCTTCCCTTCAATGAACTCAGAATTGTCTTTGACAGTCAGGTGAAAGCTTGTCCTCCTGCTAGGATTATATCTGACCCCTTTTTGCCTATGCCTTAAGTGGTGTACTACTGTGGAAAATCCTTGTATAGTTAAAATTATGAGGTGCAATTTAAAAGTGGTGTCCACTGCTGCTGGATCTGGGGGAAAAATATAAAGAATATTTTTCTTCATAATTGTTAGTTGGAATTCTTACACTGGTTTTTTTCTCCCCTACATTTATACACAATTTGTTCTGTGCATGTTTTCCCTAGTTTCACAGTTAACTGGGACTGTTAGAAGGAATACTTGGCATGAAAGGAAATTTGAAGTCAATAGGAGAGTATTTCTTCAAAAACAAATTCTGACTTTTTGTGAGTGCTTTTTTCAGAGAGGCATGCTGAGAGCATTACCAATCCCATCAGAACAAACCACAAGACCCAAACATGCCTTTAAAAGGCACACATTTTTGAATGAAATAGTAAACTGTTACTTGACAAGTGACAGAATGAGTGTTATTTTGGGACTTTGTTTGACGGATAAGTCTAAGGAGGTGAGAAAGGAAACAAACTATTCATAGAACATTCATCCACAAAATGATTGCATTTATTGAACAAATAATCTCTCCACGCTTTGTCAAGTCTAAAACATGATGACTCTTCTCCTTCCTGTCAGAATTGGCAATATGCCCTGGGCAGGATACTGTGTGTGTATAATTGGCAGTGAAGACTGAAAACAGAGCAGGGTCACTTCACAGTTGCAATACTTAGTGACAGCTTTGCAAATTCTCTGGATTTTATCACTGTTTTAAATAAAGTTTTCTGGGCTGAAAATCTTTTACAGCAAACCTCTTCAGATAGGCATGTATGCTTGTGTATTGGTAGTTGAATCAGTAACTGACTTCATTCATGCCTGCACTGTATTGAAATGCTCAATCCTATTTCTTCCTAAAGATTATTTGCTGAGGGAAGAGCCTGGTTTGTCTTGTGAAACTGAGCCTCGCTTTTTGCTCTCATTTATTGAACTCTTCCACTTAAGGCTCTATGTACATTTTAAACTGCATATGGGTGAGTTATAACACCCATTTTTCTATTCCATTCTTGTCGGGTTTTACTAGTAAAGGCCATGCAATACTGTCTAATAAGAGCAAGTCTAAGTGCAATCCATAATAAGCTGTCTTGGCTGGACACAGGTGAAATCATCTATTGGAAATGTAAATGGCCAGCTCAGAGCTGTCAATTCACTTGTACCACATTTAGCTCTGCAAAGACAATGTTAACAATGAAATTGCATGCTTATTGCATCTTCAAAGACCATCTCAGCTACATAAGAGAAAAATAGAGTATATCTGGATGCTCAGGCTGGATTTAGCAGAATTTACAAAAGTAGAGTGTTCCTCTTCAATATTCCCAGAGCAAAACAATCTCAGTGTTCTCAGTTGTTTTCAGCAGACAGATTTTCAATGTCCTTAGTCACTCTTGCTGGATACTTTTTTTGGTGCTTTCTTCGTATGGACTAGCGGGCATCATGCTGATACAGGACTTTGTCAACAGGATTTTAGTTCCTGACTGCCACCAGCTTGCTTGGCAGCCTTCCTGTGCCTCCCTCAGAAACCATGGATAAGAGCACCAGCCTCCTTTGTGGAACACTTTTGACATATGTGGATTTAAATGCTCTATTAGGGGGTGTTATTCCAGGGGAAGGATTACCACTGTATCATTATAGGGGAAATGCAATATTTTTAATATTTTTGTCTATCCTATTCCTCCTACCTCCCAATGTTTGCAGGTGTTTGCAAAACTACTTCAGTAGTCAGATATTATCTGTGTATTTTTCCACTTCAGAAGATCCAACATCTCTAATTGATGAGCAGCTCATATCAGACTGTGCTTATGGGAGAAATGTGATAATTCCACTCTGAACCTTGTGTTGGGTAGAAGTGCCCAGTTTCTTCCTATCTTTTTTTTTTTCCTCTCTCTCAGCTACATTTTGACCTCAGTTGGAACCTGTCATTTCTCACTAGGATTACCTTAATATGCTGGGTTTGGATTTTGGGTTTGATTGTGGTTTTTTCCACATACTCTTGTGAGTGAATATTATTGGTAGGTTGCAGAAGATGAAACTAGTTCCCCCTCAACTGTTGCTTTCCTATCCTCTGTTTCACTGAGATGTCATCTGGTCATACCAAGGCACTTCAAAGTTTGGAGGTTTCTTTCTGGACTCTTGATCTACCTCTGATATACCCTGAGGCACATACCACCTGCAGTGCAGTTGAGGAGATCTCTGCCCTGCCTGAGAGTGCCAGGACTATTGCTGTGCTTTCTCCCCATTACATTTTCAACCTTCTTCCCTGTTATGCTGTCAGGGCTTGGGGAATGGAGGGAGGTTATTTGGTTTGAGGTGTTCTTTCATTTGGGGATGGTTTATTTTCTGTTTTGGGGCAGTTTGTTTGTTTTTTTTTTTAAATAAAGTCAATCAATATAGGTAGCAACCATGGACCAGTACATCTATCTGATGGCACAGAGATCTAGTGTCCCACTGTCACCACTCTAGTTGACAGCACTTCTATGTGACCACTGGTTTTGTTACTCCATGGTTTACTGAGAATTGAGCTCTTTCAGTGTCTTATATTTTTAATCCCAGTATTAATATGGTCTTCTACCCAGAGAGATAATTTTAAGGACTGGATATGCTGGTGCAGGTTGTCCACCTGCTTTGCCTAAAAGGACTGTACCTACCTGCAGAAGCCACACTCACTCTGTAACCTTATCTCCCTCAATGCTTCCCTCATCTCCACCCTCAGTTTGTGAATGTAGTTCCAAAAAATTATCACAAATACCATGTTTCTGTTGTCTCCATTTAAAATGTGTCATGTTGTTTTATGTGACATTTTGCTCAGTTTCTTCCTTAAAATACTTTAACCAAAAGCTCTGTTACCCTCCAGGCTAAGGAGAATTTGTTCTGTATATTCCCTGGAAGGGCAGGTGTCTGACATTATAAGGGTAGCCCTCCTATATATTATATCGCATTGAAAAAATTTTGCTGTTTACAAAAGAGGTGCCATTTCATTTTTTCTGCCATCTTAGCACTGTGTTTTCACTGACAGTTAAAAATCTTTCATGTCTACTGCCTTGAAAACTATCTTACCTTACAGAATGTAGAACTGACAAACACAAATAACACAACTCCCATGTTTGCATTGCAGACTGTTCTGATGTGCTCCCAAAACCTTCCTCCTCCAGTGCCTTGCTCTGCCTATTTATGACACTCAGACAAAAGTCAGAAAATCTCTGACTTAAAGTCCATGCAGTTGTTCAAAACAAGACTTAAGAAATCTTATCACCTAGTGATAAATAAGATAAATAAGATGCATTTACTAATGTTGGTCTTATTATATATATATAAAAAATATGCGTGTATCTCAGTGTATCATTGTACCAGTGACTATTTCTGGTTAACACCATATGCTGGCATTTCAGCTGTTCTCAGTTCAAAAGCTCTTAAATAAACCATATTCATTTGCTAAGCAAGACAGAGCAGCAGCATTTTGGCAGTGCTGCAAGGAGAAGCTATTAAAAGAAAATTGCTCCACAGAAAAGGCAGTCCATAGTGCCATACAGAGACTGTCCCATCAACCACTTCCCCTCCCACCCCAAAGTACCCAGAGCACCTCACCAGGGGGCACATACCCAGCCTCCCTGGAGAAGAAGGGCTTTGCTCGTCAGCATTTCAGCTCCTGATACTCCCACATAGCCTGGAGATTCAGAGGCAATTTCCTCCCCTCTCTTCCCAGCTAAGGCAGCCTGGCACAGAAGTGCTGGGTTCTTGACATATGAGGTGATGCTTCCTGGAGGAAGGCAGCTGCCCTCTTGCTACAACGTTAAACCTGTCAGCCATCTTTCCTGTCGTGAATGCCTTTGAATATCCAGATGCTGTGCAATGCCATAATGTCACATCCCTCTTTATTGTTTTATTCATCTCCAACTGTGTTATTACACAACAGCCTTACTCTGGGGTATCTACTGCTTGTGCCTGGATGGAGGGCTGTGGATCAGCTCTTCCCTCCCTGACCTGGTAGTGTCATACCCTGACATAAACCATGAAGTGTTGTATTCCTAACCCCGTCCTAGTCTGCAGATACTCAAAAGAGGTCATGTTTTGCTCCACCTCGACAAGGTGAAGTGAGGCCACCAGTGGTTTGTAGGATAGAAACAGGAGCCAGTGGGGAGCCAGGTGCTGCCCAACCTGCCATTCAGCCCCATTCCATCGGCCACACTGGAGCCACCCCTGAAGCCACATTTTCAACACTGAGCCTGACACTCACAAATAAATGTTTTGTTAAAAGTCATTCATTTCCACATGTCTGCATCATATCAAAAAGTGGGATGCAAACTACCAGAGTCTTGCACTGATGGGCAGAGCAATAGCCATGGACATTTGGAAACTCTTTGGTCTCTCTGACTGAATAAGTGTCTGATTTCACCAGCTTTACAGTCTTTTCCCTTGTGCTTTCATCAAAAACTTAGACACATACAAGTCAGGCATCTCTGTTCCTGGAGAGTAAGAGAGCATATAACTTTCTTTGAAGTCTCTTTTTATTTATTTTAGAGGTCTGTCCCAAATGTTCTCTTCATATGGATTATCAGGTGCATTACTGAAAAATATTTCCATCTGGGACAGCCTTTGCTGCAAGGAGATCCTATACTGTTCTAAGAGAAGAAACTTAATCATATTAGCTGAGAGAAGACTAGTAAATTGACTCTGGCTATGTGCATGAACCTTCTGTATCCATTATTCTATACAAGGTACCTAAATAGCTGCAGATTTTGGCAGATTGCTTGTAGTCTCTGCTCCACTCTACCAATCTTTCCTCCTTCTTATTTTTCCTAAATGCTACACTTCATGAGTTTCACTTAGGGGAAAAAACTTCTCTAGGCCCTTAAATGGTGAATCTTCAATGGGTGCAGCAGCAGCTTTTTGTGTGTGTTCTGGTTTAGTGCTGAAATTATTCACTTGCTCCTGCTTCTGAAATGTACCCACCTACTCAAAAAGGGTGCATGCATAGGTTTTTGAGTGCATAATCTCATTTATTATGCTTCTAATGGTGCAAAAGGGTAATTTTAGAAGAGATGTCATACACTAAGACACTCAGTTGCTTCTTGCTTTATTTCCTTTTTGATTTCATAGAATCATTGCGTGGTCTCAGTTGGAAGGGACCTTAAAAATCATCTGGTTCCATGGATTTATTTTTTTTTTTCTCCAGGTTGGCTGTCTTGGTTTGGAAACAGCATTGTGATTTTTGTCCTGTATAAACAAAGACATCTTCTGCAGCCTACTGACTACCTCACATTTAACTTGGCAGTATCAGATGCCAGTATCTCTGTGTTTGGTTATTCACGGGGGATCATTGAAATCTTCAATGTCTTCAGAGATGATGGATTTATTATCACATCGATATGGACTTGCCAGGTAAGACTTGAATACACTTAATTAGACAAAATAGGTGCTGCTATTTCTGTGAGTTTGCTGTATTTAAATAACCAGACAGGCCCCCAGAAAAGGAATATAGTGACTGACCTTTCAAAAGAGCTGTGTTGTCTTATGTTACACCTGTAAATCTATGCATTTGATCAGTGTTTGACCAGTTATCAGTGGGTTTTGTCCTATGCATTCACAGTAGTTCTTACTAGTTTGGATTGTTTACTTCAGGTCAGAGCTCCTATTCATGTTGGAAAGCTAAGGCTTAGGCTAAGCTTGTCTTTAGCTCACCTGAAGTCAACCTGGTTGTTGGCACTTTAACATTTGGCTTAAAGCAATGTAGACTCCTACTTGACAAGGTCTGTCAAGCAAAGTCTCCATTTGGGCATATCTACATATTTTAGCATACAACTTTTTGCACTAAATCGGTCATAACTCTTCAATCACATTTCTAAATCCTTGGTTGCTTCATTGTCTGTGGTAGAATGAGTGTTTTAACTTAATGGCACAGTCTCGTCCAAACTTGGAGGCAGCTTTTTGTTGGAGAACTCAGAAAAAGTTATTGTTGTTAATTCTGAAACATACGTGCATAGACAGAGCACAAATGCACCCCATGGACAGATAGTCACAAGCCTGGTTCCCTGGTGCTTTCAGTAACGTCTGTGGGAAAGATTATACTCTGTTTCATGAGGTAATCAAAAATCTGAAAATGATAGGAGAGCCTACAGCAAGGTGTAAGAAAGATCATGTTAAAGGAAAAGGGAGAAATAATCCTCTTTTCTTGGAGTTTTATTTATTTACTTTTTTTAAAAGAGGAAGTTGAGCTATTGTGCAACATAGATGAAAGAACATTTACAGTTCATGTCCCCTCCTTTTCAATAAATAGATTCAGTTTGCACAGAGAGAAAGGCTTCCCCTAGAAGACTATGATTAACATAGGAACCATAGCTTGATCTAAAAAATTATTCTTTTATTGTTTAAAATGCATGTCTATAGTCATTTGACAGAAAAGAATCTATCAAAAGGAAGTCAATTATTTCTTCTGCAAAATCCCACTTTTTCACTAATGAGAACATCTACAATTGCAATCCAATGTCTGTTGAGCAGAAACTTTTAATATTTTTTTAATTGAAAGCTTTGAAGTCATCAGATAAATAATCACATGCCTGGAAACTATAACATTCATGCCCACACTCAGAACTAAGCAGATGCACATTTTTCTCCTGTTTCATGGAAAATTAAAGCTATGATTAAGAAAGTAAAGGTGAAATTTCCATCTCCCAGTTCAGTTCCAGCTTTGTTGTAGGTTTCTTATGCAAGACATGTTAAGCCACTCAGTGTGAAATCCTGAACCAAGATATGTGGCGTAACTTAACACTTACAACCCAACAGGTTGAAAGAGGTAACATTAAATGACCATTCTGCATCCCTACTCCAAGCTCTTTGGGAGACTTGTCTATGCTGTGACTCCTCTAATTGGGCTGTAAAAACCAGCACACGCAGGCATTGACAAGGCATGGCACACTGTGTCTGTACATCTTGATTTGTATGGGAATCTCTGTCAGCAGCCTTACAGGTTTCATTCATGATGCCTCTTCCTGGGAATCCCTTTTTGGCTGACTTGGTGCTATTCATTGTTATGATCTGACTTCTTTTTTAGATGCAAAAATACCAGGATGGAGGTTTGCTTGAACTTCATGTGATGGAGGTGGGCTTAATCTTGCTGTGCTTGAACTGCCTTCACCAGGAGAAAAGAGGAGCATAACATTTTTAGGGTGCCCAGATAGCATGGCCAGGGTGGTTTAAATAATCTTTTTTGTGTCTTCTGGTTTTAAGCAGCATTTGTAATATTTCTGGATATCAAGCAAAGTTTTAAAGTATTGGGATTCAGAGATTTTTTGCAGGGCACTAATAAGGCATTGGCTTTTATTAACACTATGACTCGCAAAACATTAAGGTTTTTGCTTTGATAACCGTCTGTAGGCTCCAAGACTTAACATTTATCATTTCAAATGAGAATTTATACTGTATAATGCTAGTTAAAAAATAGTGGTAATCTGGAAAAGTCAATTTGTACTCTGAATTAATAGTCTGAATTCATTGTGACTTATTGAGTGGTTATGGTTTATTGAGAGAAAATCACGTAGGATTCCTGTTTCCATCAAGATTTTTTTCCGTCTTGGAGCGGGAGGGAAGGTGTCCCTCAAAAACGTGTTTAAAACCTGACATTCATCATCTTAATTATTAAGCTTGACAAAAAAGAAGCCAGTGATGAAAAAGTAAGTTATGGAAATAGAGTCGCTATTTTTTAGGAAGAATATTGTGCAGAAATAGCAGGAAGTTCCCATGTCTGCAGGGACAGCAAGCACAAGGGTCATAAAAGAGTTCGAGGTTGAACAATGGTGATTGCTTGGCTTTTGGTGTTTATAAAATATGATACATTTGTAGTCTGACCAGAACAGATCTCACTAGAAGTCTTGGTGCCAAAAAGGTAATATCCATGCTTTCTGTCATGACCCTCCAAAGTCAGCGTCTCTTGCTTCCCTCACTGCACTCAGGCTACTATGCGAGTATCTGGGATGGCAATTTGGGCTGCTGTGCACATGCACTTGGCTCTTTCCTTAGTATTACCCATACGTTTTCCCTTACTTGGTTTGTTTTACTGAGTCCAGAGGACAACATTAATTGGCTTTCTGTCATTGTCTGGTTCACTACACATTTGCTCCTATTGATCAGTCAGCTTCTGCTGTCAGGTATGCTTAGGGAAATTTTATTTTTCCAAGCCAGCCTGTCATTTCTGTTTATAAAGAAATTTCATGAGCTAACCTTACTTAATCCACCTAACTATTTTGTTTTCCTCTGACTCAGGTCTCTTTCTGTGCCCTCAGGTAACATTCTTCAACATTAAGGTTCACCATTCTTGGCTGCCCCAGTTAGAGGGTATGGGGAAAAGACAGACCAATAGTGCATCTTTCAAATCAGTCCAGTCTTTGAAAACTCTCTGTAAAAAAAGAAGAGATGTGTCTTCAGCTACAAGGACCATTTTGTTACACACCTGCTGAATGAGACACATGGGTGTGCTCCTGTTTTCCTCTGTATGGAAGAAACAACACTTTTCTTCCCCATGCAAAACAATGTTTTCTTTTCTGAGGTCTCATAGACCTCTCAGGAATGAGGCTGCATGGTAGATCTGTATCCAAATGCTGCCCCTGTTGAATGCTGTGTACAAATACTGTTTTCCAAGAGTGGCTTTTGGAATTGGCTTTCACTTCTTGTTTATCCCTTCCCTGCTCTACCACTGTCTCTGACAGTCGGTCCCTAGCACATTCATTTTTCAGACTCTGGCAATATTGTCAGTAAGTAAACTGATGTATGGTAAATTTCAGGTCAGGAAATATAAGCCAGTGAGAAATCTTTTCCCCACTGACCATATTTCTACTGAAAAGCTACCTTAGGGTATACTTTTGTCCTTCCCATATGTTTTTTATTCATATGTTCTGCTGTATTAGAATTTGCTCTGTGTGCTAATGTTTTTACATGTAGAAAGTAGAAAAATATTTATTCTCTTCAGGTAAACACAACAGTTTCTTCTAAATCTTACTAATGAACTGAGTGAGAGTTTTTCTTGTACCTGTTAATCATGTGGTGCATACAACAAAAGATGCAAGCTTCAGGAAGCCTCTAAATATAGGGGAAGGATTAACCTATCTGATCCCCGTATGTCTGTTGCAGTCATGTCTGAAACATGCAGTCATGTCTGAATGGGCTCTGCAGTGCATTAGAATTTGAAATCCTTCCTAATCCTGGTACTTCAGTTTAAACTTTTAAAGCAGTTTCCACTAGCTGGCTCTTCTAAATTTTTTATTTTATTGCATTTTTTGATAATACAGTTAGGTTAATTTAACATTAATTTTATAAATACTTCAGAATTTCACTACAAGGACCAAGAAAATTGACAGCTCTTATCATGTACTTGCTCTGTTTGTATAGGTTTCTTTAAAAAAGCATTATTTCCTTCTGACTGTTTTTCACATGCGAGATGTTTCTCAGCTGAGCACAACGTAGTTATCTCCAGGTCATGGTACCATCACAGACATGCTCACTGTCACTGACGTGCTGACTGATTCTATTACAGCAGATGCACTCACCTCACTATCAGCCTAGGTATTCCCGGTCCATCTGGTCAGCCAGATGGTGCCAGAGCATCCCCAGCAGATCTGAATCTGAATCTGCGCAGAAACAGCCTCCGGAGGAGCAAAGCAACAAAAAAAAAGTTCTGCTTTGAGGTATTAGCAAGCTCCACAGTAGCCTGTCTGAACAGGATCCCCCTCCACTGTCTCTGTCCCTGCAGCCTGCCCTCAGCATCCATGGGCCAGCCTGGAAGGACCCGCCTTCACTCTCCTGCTGAAGCTACTCTGTGTGGTGCAGAATAATAAACACCCTGAGGGGTGCAGAAGAGAGAAATGACTGTCTCACCTGGTGGTTGGGTTTACTACAAAGCCATGAGGAAACACAGAGTTTCTGTACTCCTGTCTGGCATGCCCTGGACAGAAACAAGTGGCAATGTGGTGAGCAGCAGTAATCCCCACGCTGCACGCAGGTATTGCCCTACTCCATTAGCTGTAATACACTGGTGGCCAGTGTGCCTGACAGCACCAGATCTGTGGTGGGTGCATATCCTGAAAGGCAGTGGTGTGGCCAGGAAGTCAAAAATTTTCTAGAAGCACCAGATTTAGTGTGCATGTGTTTTGCGGTCCACAGAAATGTAAGGGATTGGTTGCACTTTAGCAGATTTTCCAAACTCAGATGGTGTACCTGATCAATTTGCCAGTTGAAATCCCAGATAAATGGGGATTCCCAAGAAAAGCAATATCCCTGCTTTAACAATGCTGCTGTTGGATGAGGAAAATTCCCCTCCCTTATCCTTTTTGTCTCTGGCTCTGTGATTTGTTTGCTGTAGGGCTAGTAGGGCATTCCCTTATATGCTTGGGCCTATGGGAATGTAGGTTTGAGCACCTTTGGATGGAGAAAAGTAAATCCAGCTCTTCAACACACTCCATGGGGTAAAGGAAGAATCTGTCAGCAATCCCTCTGTTCTTTACAGTGACACTGCTTAATTTTTCAAAGGTCTTGCACAGTTAAGGGAAGGATATGGCTGTGAACACCAAGAAATCCCAACCTTTGCATTGAGAAGAAATTAAAAATCAGAAGGAAGGTGAGATATGCCCGTCACCCTGTTCTGTTGGCTATTTTAGGAGCCTTGTTTGCTAACCAGCTTTTGCGACCTCCAATCTAGGAGCCAAGGTTGGAGCCACAACCCTTCTATCACCAGGCAAGTGACCAGAGCCTGCAAAGCTGAGCACAGCAGCCCTTACCCCTTCTGTAGGTGCAGCTTCCAGTCACTGCCTCCTTCTAGCACCTAAAACATTCAGAATTTTTGGTGTTATTAAATGCTTGGAGGTCTAGCATGACATTTCTGAGAAGATGTTCATCTTTTGTAAAAATTAGAGCAGAGGATCTGAAACACCAAAATGAAAGTTGTGAAAGTTGTAAAAGTTGGAAATTCAGAGAACAGTATGATGAAAATATATGGGCTCTTTCAGAAGTTTTGGGGGAAGAATTTGTAGTCTTGAATAAATTCTTTTATAATTTACTGTTGGCATTTGCTTTCTCAGAACATGCATTTATCTGTTTTCCTATACACAGGTTGTAAAATATTGCTAAATCTGGTCTGAGAAAGAAAGACAGAAATTATACTTTCTTTGTTTAATAAAATCTTCTTTAAATTACCTGATAAATCAAAACCCCTAGAGATATTTATGTTCTTTTGTAAATAGAGTAGATTTGGAGGACATTGATTTCTGTCCCTTTAATATAACTCATAAAACCAACCAATTGTTTATTTAGCTAGACTATCGACTCTCTTGACTCATTTAGTGATTTTATGCATTTTATAAATACCAGGAGAGTCTTTATATATTCCCATATGCAACATGGAGAGACATGGGGGAGACAAGCAACCAGAGACAGCTCAGCAGTCAATGTGACCAGGTAATAAAAGCAATGTCAGATAGAAAGGACCAAAATGAAACCTCACAAATTTTCTTTCTCCTGCCTTCCCAGGACTGGAGAGATTACTGAGGGAAATGACAGTGTCACTACTGCCCAGTGTCTCTGTCAAACTTCTTTCATCTTAACCACCCATTCACATTACTCCATCATTCATTCGCTTTTATCCTTCACCAAATCATCCAGCTTTCAACCCACTCCAGATGTAATAAGCACCCTTTGAGTGTATGTCTCAGCCCACCTCTGCCTCTCATTCTCCCCCCCATTAGCCAGCCCTGTGGGTACCCTACTCACCACAAAGCTCTCACCCATAAACCCCAGATAAATCCACAAGCTGTTCATCTGTACCCCTAGCAAAAATCCGCAGAGATGGATAAAGGTTTGTTCCTGCTCACTCTCCATCCCAGCTCACTACTGGGAGATGTAGTGATGGTTGCCATGACTGTCCTTGCCCACACCAAGGTGTATTTGAATGTTCTTCCATATTTTCCCTCCTGTCTCCTCCTGTGGGAGCAGTCTGTGCAGACACACTTTGAGAGTTCACCAGCACTTTGGTATGTGCTCTGGCTCCACTGTGCTGCAGGAGCACCTTCCTCCTCAGCAGTTTTCTGCAGCAGGCTAGTTTTGGCAGACATTTTCCACCCAAAGACTGAGCTAATTCAGTCTTGCTTGGTGTAAAAAAATCTTTAAATATCACTGTATATCCCTGTGTCCAAGCAGGTATCTCTAAGATTGAGAGTGAGCCTGAACAAAACAGGGGTTTTTTTCTCAAATCATAATGGGCCAGGAATGTCTGTACAGTTGAAAAATGTTCAGCTATCTACCTATAAGATATTAAATTAAATGAAACCAAATGTAAGAAGAGAGTGAAAATAGTTATATACTATCCTAGTATAGCACTGGGGTGAACAGTACTGCTGGGATTTTACTTATATATAGTTTATCATTCCTGACATTTCAGTAAGATGAGAATAACCCAAAGACAAATCATGGAACTGGCACTAAGAGCATTAACAGATAAAACAGGTCTTAAAAGTGCTGGGGAAAAGCTGTGTAACATTATCTCTGTATTTAGCTCACCTTAGCATGCTGATTCACTGTGAAAGGTAGGATGAGGACACCAATCTCTAAAGAATATTCAAAAAAAGTGTGCCCTTTAGTTTCTCTGTGCTGTGACACAAAAATCTTCCTCTCCCAGATATGTTTTTCTGAAACAAATTTATACCTCAGTTATGAACACTAGAATGCATCCTCATTCTTGTTTCCTTGCATAACTAAGATTTGGACACTGAGAAAAAAGTTGCAGATATTAGTCTTCCCTGTTTCTTTATTTCTGGTCTGCTCTGATATAATCTGACGAGTGTGCACATTGCAGTCAAAGATGTAAAAGCAACTCTGTGAGACATCTGTGAGCTAAATTTTAATGAGAAAAATACTTCCTCTGCAGGGAAGGGAGGGGGGAAATTGCCTTTGCACAAATAGAATCATTAGCAACAAAGAAGATCATTTCAGCGTAACTAATGTGACTGCAGGGAAGTTCCGCCAGTTTTCATTAGCCATGATTTCTCCCTCGTTCTCCCCTAAATTATTATTTCTGCAGTCAGTTGTGACAAATTAGGGAAGTTATACATTCAGTACTTGAAAAATGATGAATGCTCAAACTATCTGATTCCTTATTTAACAAGTCTGAGGTAGCCCGCCCCGTGACACCCGAGCACTCTGTCAAACCACACATTGCTGCCTGAAAAGGGCGTTGGTTGTCTGATACTGCTCCTACAGAACCAGGAATTTACAAAGCCTAAGCTTCAATTCCTGCACTTTCTTTTCCTCTCAAAGGGCTTTGAAACAGCCTTTTCTTGTTTCCTTATGTGGAAAACAGTACCCTTCCTCATTCTTCTGTGCTGATGTGTGTTTCTAAGAGATTAAAGGTCTTCTCTCCAAAAATGCTGTTCATCCCTTCTTCGTCATTCAAGATCTTCTCACCATGGGGCTGAACAATTTGTGTTCTTCTGGCTCCTGCCTATGTGCCACATCCTCTCACTGACTTTAAAGCAAAATTTAATTTGAAACTTAAATATCACTCTGATAACATCTGTAAATATCTTAAATAGTCCTACCTCACATTTACTCATCCTCTACTTTACAGATACATGTTCCATTAAGTCAGTACACTGCTAGTGTGTAGGAAGCAATTCAGATCCTGTGCTGGATGAATCAATGACAAGATGACTGCTGCTTGCAATGAGCTGTATATATAATATGACATTCAGAATTTCCACACCACTGTCCTTGCAGAAGGGATGATGTTGCACCTGGTGGGTTTCCAGAGAGCTTTTTAAGGCCAAGAACCACCCATATCTTTTACAGTTTCTTCCATGCTCTCCCTGGGCTACTCCTTGGCGATGCTTGTGACTCTCCTGTTAGTAGATGTCTGTTTCTCTGGTTATTTTGGTACAGGATCCAGAGGAGACAAAGGCACTAAGCTAAGAGGGTATCTGCTAGTATCCATGCAGCTTTCTCAGACTTTCAGTAGCATAGCACGTTCCTGTCTTGGCCACTCACGGCTGAGCTGATACTATCACTAACCTGCCCTGCTTTTTGCCTAGGAACTGTAAGAGCAGAGGGCAAGTTCACTGGTAGGCATTCAGCCAGCTATCACAGATGACTCTAGTGTTAACCTGAGAGTGACTATGTAAGCAGATTCCTTCTTGCTGGGAAATGGCCCAGACAATTGTACTTTGGAGGATGTGGAGGGTCACTTGTGAACTCTGGGCTGTCCTGGTGAAGTCAATGAACAGTGGGATTCTCTGATTCCCTTGTGATCTGTAAGTCTCCAGAAACATATAACATGATATTCTTAAAAAAGCAAAGATGGTACTTTGAAAATAAAAGCATTGCTTTAATCTGATGTTCATGGAATTCATTTATCAGGGATAGGATCACCACAGGCCACAAAGACATGTCTTGACTTCTGTAGAACTGTAAAGATGACAGGTGACTCTTCTTTTATCTGTGTATTTTTTGTTTATATTAATGATGATGCTAACAATAAACAAGTAGGCTCTGAACTAACATCACTGAAGCAGAGAGGAGTTTTGGCTCAGGCCCACTGAAATGAGTTTTACACAGTATGGCAGTATGCCCCAAAGGGCAGTGCTGGAGTTTCTTATTTAGTGCCACTTAATTTTCCTCTACAGTAATTCATAGAAAGACAATGGCAATTCAGCATCTAACCTGAAGATGGGAATCTTTCCATTGTATTTGGATTACCTGGTGGTATGAGCTGCATGCTCCCCATATATTCTTCATGGGGGGACAAGTGACACATACAACTTGCCATGATCCCATGGCCTCCACCCAGACCTAGAAAGCAGGTGTTCCCAAGCATTTGGAGACGGGGTACTTGAAATAAGGTTATAATCTGATGAGTCTGTGTAAAGAAATTCCGAAAGCAATTTCTATCTACTTGTTAAATGATATGTCCTTCATGGGGTTGTTGTATTCATAACCAAGCTCATTGATAGGGACATCTACTACTATGAGTATAAATTGTGGCCCGAGAGGCTACAACTCTTACAGCTAAAAGTCAGCCCAAATTAAGTATATACATTGAACCTCATTTGATTAAGCTGGTATATAAAACTACAATAACTACAAGGAAAAAAAATAGATTTTTGCTGAATTCCTGAGTATTACTAAAGCAAAAACCCGACCTGCATATTTTAATAGTGGCACTAAATGTACATTAGCTATATAATATAGTTAATATGATTACATGTTGGTATACATAGCCTAAATACTGCACTCATATTTTTCCTATCTTTAGAATATATGCCATCACAGAAAGATTTAATCACTTGGTGAGTTATTGCAAAATGCTGAGTGTCTGATCCTCTCCCTTAATGTTTTAAATTATCTAATTCCATAGTATATTAGTTCTCATTGTTTATTAATAGATGAAGTGCCATTTGTGTCAGAGACCTATAATGGCTTGGGTTGGTTGCCATCGCATTTAAGGAGAGCTACCTTTGAAGCCCACTGAGACATTTTAAAAGGCAGAATGCAACCATAGCAAAGAAATGTCTTATGAGCAAAAGACGTGGAAACTATAGTAAATGGTAAGTCTCTTTCACCTCCTGTATCACAGAAAATCTTAAAAAAACTATTTGAGTGCTTTAGAAGGACTATGCATTGCAAGTTTTAAGTAGTCTTCAGTGAAGACTAATTTTGATAATGAATCTCAGTAGTTCTTCCTTGTGACAAGAGAGCCACTGTAGTCTAGTCAACACATTATTTTATATTGGAGGGATGGGAGAAATATGTTGTCATCAGACTCACATGGAATATTTTTGAATTAACTGCAAAATTTAAGAAATTGTTAAATTTTGAAACATCTATTCAAAGGTATCTACAATTGCTTTGACAAACGTATTTCTTAAAGATTGATTTAGGTGCTTTTTTGTATCTTGAGATTGAAGGAGGTTTATTGCCATTACCTCTTTACATTATGATCTCCGAATAATCTGATCTGTATTCAAAAAGAAATATTTTGAGACAGCTTATTGTGGCAACTTTAAATATATGCTGTGAACAAATAATCCCTGTTAAACGTTTATCTTTTTCTTTACATATTCATTATCTCATTTTGAATAGAAGAGAAAGACAGAACATTGTGATTCTGGAGGGAAACAGACCGGGAAATTGCAACAGATTCACCAGTTGGCCAGAGGAGGGGGCGATGCAGCCTTTCTGGCTGGTGAGATGGATGTTTGGGCCTAAATTGAAACGTAATAGCTATTTTGGGAATCTGCTTTTCTGCCATTAAAGCTTGATTAATTCAATAGTAAGGGCAATAGATTATATTTTACTCTGTCTGCTCTAAATGAAGACAGCCCTTCTGAATCAGTAGGGATTAGTAAGTATTAAAGCTAGTATAAATGGGGCACACAAGCTCACAGCCAAAAATTTGATAGTGCACCGAGGATTCCTGACTCCCTCTGTGTTGAAGCAAGTGAATTTGCATGCAGGATATATATTGTGCATTGCGAACAGTGCACCAAGAGCATTAGTGAGATTTAAAGTCAAGCACAAAGCAGAAAGAACCACTTTTTTTTCTTCAGTTGTGTCTTCACTTCCAGGCAGCATGAAGATAATGAGCAAGTCCCATGAGTATCTGTATAGCCAAGGGAGTAATATTGGTATAGAACTGAGAGAAAAGCTTTTAAGACTGCTAATCTAATCCTGTTTTTTAATGGGTAAAAAGGAAAGCTGGTGGACCAAAATTACCATTCAATTAACTTTGTGTTTATGTCAGAATTCATTATTGCCTATTAACACGGATGCTATTTGATCATAATTAATAACAGAAAGGAAAAAAATGCTTTACACAAAAATGGAGGAAATACTGTGACTATGGAATGAAGGAGCTGGCTGTGGATAAAAGGAAAACCAGAACTGTGTAAGGGGAAGAGCATCAATCTTCCAAAGTAATTAAATGTATTTCTTTGGCTGTTACTCCATATATCTTTAAAGATGCAGGAAACTGAAATTATCACATTTTTTTGTAACCTATGGATATTAATCTTTCTCTTTAGAGATTGGTAATATATTAAAGCAGTCTTTCTGTTGGTAACTACTTTAGGTTCCAAACAGCTGCCTTGCTACATACAGTCAGTGTTCAGGAGCAGAAAAAGTAGCAGAGATTTTTCTTCCATATCCAATAAGTGTATGCTTTAAGTAAGTTGGCTGCAGCTAGAGGAATATCCCTTGTTTTCTTCTGAAGACATGTCTAAGTGATACCAATATAAAAGTATTTCAGAATCAATAGACTTGCTGGGAAATGGTGTATACATAGCTGTGCACAAGAGCTAACTCGTCACCAGTTAGGCAACAGAGGTTTAAGGATCCTGCTCCCAAAGCAGCCTGTTGGATGCTCTCTCATGTTTTAGTGTTCCAGATGCTGTTACCTCTGTACGGGCTGTTCTGCAGCTTGAGAGCTGCAATTTACCTCCTTTATTCATTTCACGTGAGCTCTTGCCACTCCCAGAGCTCCTTCTTCTCCATGACATATCACTCTGTCACCTGTTCCTAAACCACTGAGTTTGTGGCCAACATAGGGGCAGTGAGCACAGCTGCCCCAGAAGACTGCTGCCACTTACAAACCACATGGCCCTGGTAGCACCTCTGGTGGTAGCCCCACAGTAGCAGAAGCAACAGATCTGATGAAATGCTGTTATGAAATAGTATGGAAATGAGACACAGCACTGACAATGGCGCAGTCCTGTGAAATAAGTTAGATAAAACCGCATGTTTTAGCCAGACACCACTCCAAAGAAAACATTTAGGCTTGTTCTTTCTTGTGAAAGCCTTGTCTTAAATGGTAAAGGGCAACAGGGTATTTTAGACCCACCTTCCTCCCTTGTAAGTGTGCTCAAGGGCTGTTTGCACTGAACACTTAATATAATTGTCTCTCTTTGGTCTGTCATCAGGGAAGGAGGGTGGAAGAAAAACAGCCACATCTGCTAGTGATAAAACATACACAGATATATTTCAAAAAACCTCCATCAGTTGCAGCACAGGGCTATGATACACAGTGAGAAGGCTGTCTTGCTATTTTAGTATTCAATCTCATAGTTCTTTAGACTTAATTTCAAAGTGTTTATTTGCATCATTGTTGAAATGTTTCTAATCTAATCACTAATACAATTGCTTAAGTTTATGCAGCCCTTGGCCACGCATCTATCAAACACTGCTAGAGCAAATGAAGAAGTGACAGCTGTTCTCATCAATAAGATTAATGAAATGCAGAGCACATTTACATATCCAGGTATTTCACCAACCTCTACAGCACACAGCAGGCCAAATTCAGCCAAGTGTAGTTACTAGCAAGTAGCTGAGATATCCAAGGAAGTGTGTTTTCTGGTTTAAACACAGTTGCATTTATACACCAAGCATGATCTGATTGTAAGTGGAGAACAGGTGGATGGAGATTGTTGTAGGCGCAAGACTGGCATGCGTTTAAAATGTGGTGGATCTATAAAAGTTGGCATTAAGAAGTGTATAATACCAATAGAAGGTAGTAAGAAAAAACATCAGTGAAAGAAACGATGAAGCAGTCCTCTCCTACCCCTTCACCCAATTTCATTTATACAATCCTTCATGTTCTTAGCTTTAATCCTGGATTAAAACTCTAGATTCAGAGCTGGGATAAACTGAATTCCATGGAAGTTGTGCCCATTCGCACAGAGTTTGTTCCTGTAAAATAATGATGTGCCTTTCCACGGATAAATTCACCATTTGAATGCCAAGTCACAGTCCAGGGACATTTGCTTTATGTTCTTGTTTCACTTGATGTAAAACTGGCACCTCCAAGAACAACTCTGCTCTGAACAGTTTAGTATGTCATTGCAAGCTTTTGAAAAAGGACTTGCCTTCAGCATTTGGCCATGATTATTTCCCAGTCATATAGTGCTCTGTAGCAGATGGCGACATCCAGCTATACTGTAGTCGAGAGCAACTTCCTTCCTATATCCATAGGTGAAGCTTGCAGAGTTGTAACCATCCTGTGGAATTCCTGAGACACCGACATCAACAGGAGCCTACCGAGCTGTGTGGTTCTGCCTGCATCAGTCAGGAGTGATGAGGAGCAGGGCAGGGATTAATAAATAGCTGGCAACCATGAGCACCAAACATTGAGACTAGATCTATTGCATTGATTAATGTTTCATTTTATTTTATTAAAAGAACTTTTCCCACACAGCCAAGCCCAATACCCCCTACATTCTTCCTTCTTTGGCCTAAATTTCATAGGATCAGTTTGCATGTTTGTTCTGCTTAAATGGGGCAGCTGTATCCAGTGAATTTTTGCCTATTCAGTGCTTTTCTTCCTTTCAGTTCAAAGTTTTTCTCCTTCATTTGACAAGTCATTTAGGGGAAGCATAGATGTAAGGGTGTGTTTGCTTGTTTATTGTATGTACACGACAGAGCACTTATATAATTTTTGAATATTTGCTTGCTAACTAATCCTATAGAATATAACTGCACCTGGCATTTTGTATTTCCCTGTTAGTTGGGTTTCCGGAAAAACTTTCAAGGTCATTAACATGAAAATGACAGGACAAATTCCCATGGCTATTTTCCCCTTCAGCTCTCTGCAGTAAAAGAACACCCTGTACTGCTTTGTTTTTCAGATTGATGGTTTCCTGACACTTCTCTTTGGCCTGGCTAGCATTAATACCCTTACAGTGATCAGTGTGACTCGTTATATCAAGGGCTGCCATCCTGAGAGAGGTAAGGAATAAAGGCAAATCCAGTTCTGCCTTCATTGAACCTGGCCCAAATATGTATTTCTCTCAGTCACAGAATAGAATAAATATAAACTAAAGTAATTGAAAACCAGGACACAATGTAGTCATATACATTTTAAACATGTTTGCATAGAATTTTCAGGGTTAACTCCACTAAGAGTCAAATTATTACTAAACTTGAGTTACCACAGGTTAAATTCATCCTTCCAAGGATATCCCAGGTACTGCTGAGCCTCTGCATTCTTCAAAACATAACTTAAAATTGCTCCTAAGTGATACATCATTGTCTGGGTCTGAAATGATGAATTTAATCTTCTATGAGATGATGTTTGGGAAGTTTCCAGACAGATTCTTCATTCAGAAGGCTGCCCTACATACAAACATTTTCACTCTTCAGTGTTTTGCAGGGTTTGTGGACAGCAGGCATCATGGACTGCTTTAGATGGCAATGGGAGCATTCATCCTGCATGTCTTTCCCCCAGCTGCTGTAGCGCTGTGCAGCCCATCAGCCTGGGTGCCTTTCCAGCCTCCCCGTGATGGGCATTTTCACAACAAGAGAGATGAAAATTACTCCTACTATCCCCTGAGCCAACTATGACCCAACTCTGCTCAGACAGTCCCTGTCTCCTGCCTGTCTGGAAGGAGCAAAGTATCATCGTCACAACCTTGCACCCAAACTTCTTCCTTGAACTTTGTTTTTAATTAATTTTTGTTATAAATGCCTCTGTGAGGGCATATGAGTGTCCCACTGTACAAATCTGGGATGAAATCCTTTACACATTTCCTGCCCTGTGAAGCCCTCAGCAGCAAGCCTATATAAACATGCCATCATCTCCTCATTCTGCTGTTTATATCACCATGCTCGCCCCAGGGACCCCCTTTCACAGAATCAGTAGAAACTTTTCCTCAACCTTTCCTTCCAGTCTCCCACCTACTAAAAATTTTGACTTCCACTGGGAGTCTTAGGTAATCTCTCTTCTTTATACCTACACCTACTTTCCCTACTCTTCCTTTCACCAATCTTTAGACAATGTATGATCAATTTTCTAGCCTTTGGTACAATTGGCTTGCTCCATCTTTCAGGCAGGAACCTATTAAAATCTGCAGGTAAAGCAAGTACAAAGTACAATGGACGCAACATATAAGTTTTTCTCTCTAACAGCATGAGTAGATCCACGTTTCTCTTTTGTGAAGCTGTACTGTCTGCGGTGTGCATAATGTTTGACTCTTGAGGAAATCTCAGCAAATACCCAGTATAACATTAAAGATATGTTGAAGAACAGAGATTGGTGGATGTACAAGTATTTCCCACATAAATGAAAAAAATAACCACAGCATATGCCAACAGCAGGACAGATTGAATAATTTGTATCAAATGGCTAATGTAGCTTGAGTGATTTTCTCTTTTCTGGCAGAGAAAACCTTAAAGAGAGGATGAAAATCCTCTGAATTTAGACTTACCTTGTTTGTTTCTATGTAAAACCGCACACATCTGTTTCCTGTGTTTTACAAAATTGCAAAACATAAGCCTAACATGGAATTTAATTCCATGGCTAACATGGCTAATTCTGCAGTGCTCAACAAATTCATTATCTCCTGCTTAAAAGCAATTCAATTCCACTGTTGAATGGACTTGAACACAAGCCTGACAGATGCTTTCAAAATCAAGTTTTTCTTATGAATATGCATTTTTTGTCTTAATATATTTTTAATAGCCGTATTTTACTTATTAGCTGTTGGTATGGATGTGCATTTCCATTTCAGAGATATGTTTGCCTTTCTAAGTACTGTTTCTGACAAAAGCATGCCATTGCAGGTCACTGCATCAGCAACAGCAGTATGTCGGTGGCTCTGGTACTCATTTGGGTAGCAGCTTTCTTCTGGTCAGCAGCTCCATTGCTTGGCTGGGGCAGTTATACAGGTAACAGGTATCTTTCAGTCATCCTTATTTGGCACCTCTCCACTTAACTGAACAAAGATACTTCCCTTTCTTTCTTGCTGTTTGTGATAAATCAGACTTATGATCAGTGGAAATGAGAAAATCATTCATCATGCATGATGTACTCGCAGAGTGTTGCCTGCTTTGGTATCAGCTACAATGAGAATTTTTTGAGAAGATATCATAGGAAAGACTTGGGCCAAGTGCATATTACCCATGAAAAAAAGAGGCCAGAAATATTTGGAATGGTAAGCAATGAGATAAAGGAAACTGTCAAAATACATCCCTCAAAAACTATCTAGATTAGGAAGCTAGAAAAGAACACAAGTTCCAGTGAGTTAAAGCTGAAAGTATAATAAGGCAAACCAGAAAGATCTGAAGAAACAGTTTGTTGAAAATATGAAAACTAACATAGCAAAGGAAGAAAAAGATTTTGGAAAGTTTGTCAGTCCAAGAAGGGATTAGGATGTAAGATAAGGCCATATCAAAAATGGAGAGGGAGGGGAAAAAAAGGAAAAATTTGTAGAGTGAACGCTGCAGTAATTTGATAGCTAAGGGATATTCCCAGGGCAGAAAATTTCTTCATGGCAAAAAGTTGGAGAAAATGTCTCAAGTTAAGTCTCTAAAAATTCAACAAAACAAATATCTAGGAAAAAAATGGTAATGATACAGGAGTTCCAACAACTGCAATAATGTGACTGACAGTGTCCAGCCATTACGTGTGTGAATCCTGTAAGCCTCCATATTCTTTGGGAAGTCACAAAATCTATGGAGAATTATTAAAGCAGCTACATCCATGTATCCTCTTACTTATTAAATACATAAGTGTCAAGGTATCTCTAGACCCTTGAAGTGTGAGTGGGTGTGACAAAAGCACCCATTTCTACGATTGGCTAAATTTTCTGTCCTACACAGACCATAGTATTCTCAGGATATTAGGCTCAATGGATCTTTGGTTTGAAACAAATTCAGACTGTTATTAGACTGTTCCAATTTTATATTGTGTTTGTTGCACTCTGTACATGCCACAGATTTGGGAGGTTTGGAGGGATAATCTTCTGGTTGGTGATCTGTGTACTTTTTACCTTAATTTTGCTAGCTCTTCACTTATAGAAGGATTTCTGATGTCTGTTTTTAGGCTTAAACCAGAGCCATTGACTTCTTGGGCATCACTGCCTTGTCAGGGTATTCAAGTGCTCCCATGGATTCTGGTTGTACTTTGAATTCAATTACTTGACAGTGGTTTTCAAGACCACTTCTAGGAGACCACTTCTAGGAGACCACTTCTCCCTGCTGAGACTCACAGCAGTTTAATGCTCCTGGGCTATCTGTCTGTAAACAAATTTTCCATTGAGGACACCCGTGGAGATGTGGGAGCCCAGCAATGGCAAGTCCAGCAGCAGGTACCAGCAGACCACAGCACATTACATCTGGCGGCCTCAGACCTCTCACTGCAGCTGTAGTGGTCCCCAGGACCCCACTGATTTTTGGGAGTGCTAGTTGTTCATGCCCCTGTGGAGGGAGAAAACACAGCCCCAAATTCCAGCTTGCAGAAAATCGACAGGATTTTCTTTCCATGTCATCTGGAGACTGCCTTCATTTTTCAGTCAAAAGTTTTCACAAAGCAGAAACCTGGAATTAAGTCAGATTTTACGGTTATATTTTTGAATCTTGTGGTCTACTGATGAAAAAGCAAAGCAGAAAAAAATCTGTTTCTATTACTGAATGTGATAAAAATATCAAGCTCTTTTTGATGAGAATCATGAAAGAGATTTTAATCTTTGCTCCTTTAATTCATCCTTTCTAAACCTCTTATCACCTGTGAGGAATTAAGGGATTTTTTTTCTCTTCAGAATTACTACTGGATGCTAGGGAGAGATCTGCTGCTAAATCATGCAGTCTTCACCTGTATTGTATCTTCAGGACCTGTTAATACTTGACTTACATAACTTTGGTTCATGCTTCATTTATGTGTAATTCAATTGACTGCCATAGCTGTCAGAAAAAAAAAAACACACCAGCTTTTTCCACTTAAAAAAGAAAATTAAAAACCTCTAATGTTATTGAACTCATGTTTTCTATCACGACACCTTTACAAACACATCAGAGGACATAAAGAAGTCAACTGTTGTTCATAAAAGTGTTTGGGCCAGGGACTGCACATTATTCCCACTGCCTTTTCCTAAAGCACCTGATCAGCTAGTGTCCCACTAATTGTGGGTCCTGCAATCTGTTTGAGTTCATTTTTAAAAGCGTGCACCTCTGTGTTGCAGGACTGTGTGTTTTCCATTTAGCAAAACCTCTCATATCTAAGTATTTATGTGTTTTATCTTCCCATAGTCTCTATCATTAGCTGTATTAATTTGTTTCCATGGGTCTCGCTTCAGTGAAAATTTCATTGCCTCAAGAGCCTTAATACTTTTATTTCCTACTTTGCTAAGTAGTGACTTTTTACATTTGGCATATTGTGTCTAGAATTCCTTGTTATGCTCTTGCAGTGCTCATCTTAGGAAATTACTATGTAGAGTATTATGACAAGACCAGGTATCACACAAAAATGTGAAACCTACTGAATGATCAGCTCTTTTTTTCTCTCTCAAATAAGGTATCACAGTTACCTATCCTGAAACAACTGTTTGTGTATTATGGATTTACACTGGAAATACAAATTGGACTGAATATAATTAAAACTTATTAAAGTCTAGCTGGTCTTGAAAAATTGTTTGTGTAGGAAATAGAGTCACATCTCATTAAATCAGAAAGACCAATCTATTATCTAGTGCTTAACAGAAAAAACCCAAACAAACAGCATTTTAATGGATAAATTATTTGCTCAAATATAGATAAATATTCTAAAAATGCTAACCAACATATTCTTGCTTTCCAGATCGTATGTATGGCACTTGTGAGATAGACTGGGCAAAAGCAAACTTCTCTACAATCTACAAGTCCTACATCATCTCCATTTTTATCTGCTGTTTTTTCCTCCCTGTCACAGTCATGGTCTTCTCATATGTGTCAATTATCAATACTGTCAAGCTAAGTCATGCATTAACAGGACTGGGTGATCCCACGGACAGACAGAGAAGGATAGAGAGGGATGTCACCAGGGTAAGTTTGGCTTTCATGTTGGTTGGGATTTACCTCAATAAAATCTGCCTTTCCAGAAATTGGTCTCAACTAGAACAAAAGGGAAAAAAAACAATCAATTGAATTTCATATCATTATAAACCCCAGTGACAGAGTCTGAAGTCAGTGACGAATATGAGGTTTGTTTTAAACTTCTGCTGTATCAATTGGCTAATACATGAAAAATAATCTAAGTATAATTGGAGTAAGTCATATATCGCAAACCCCAAAAATTTGGTTTGGCATATGCTCTTTTCTTTCAGAAGTTACATTACTTCTGAGCCTACTCAAAAGTTAGAGTGAAACTTTCAATTTACTTTCTGTTACTTGTCTACCTGAAGCCTTCTGCATTCATATAAACATACAGGGGAGTGCATTGCTAAACCACATCATCATGCCAAAATTCAGTATACAGCTTCTAGGCCTGCCTGGCTTCGTCAAAGCCAAACATTTGCTTGCCTGTATTCTCCTGTAAGCCATACCCTCAGGGTCACCTGAATGTTTCTCTTCCAGCCTAGTGTTAAAGCTACTATTACCAGTGTATTGCTTCCCTGATGTAGACTTCCAGAAGAGATTTAAGACTACTCTTCTTCTGTCTTCTAGGTTTCTATTGTCATTTGCACAGCCTTCATTATTGCTTGGTCACCGTATGCTGTCATCTCTATATGGTCTGCCTATGGTCACCCTGTGCCCAATCTTACCAGCATCCTTGCCAGTTTGTTTGCTAAGTCTGCTAGCTTTTACAATCCCATTATCTATTTTGGAATGAGCTCCAAATTTCGGAGGGACATTTTCATCTTGTTCCATTGTGCCAAGGAAGTCAAGGACCCTGTGAAGCTCAAGCGTTTCAAAAACCTCAAGCAAAAACAGCCTCAGCCTTCTCAGAAAGAAGAGAAGTATGCAGCAGAAATGCACCCCGCACCAAGTCCTGATTCCGGGATGGGAAGTGCAACCAACACCCCACCTCCAGCAAACAGGGATGCGTATTTTGGTATTTTTGATACACCATCTAATAACCCTGATATTGAATGTGATAGATTGTAGGTTTTGTGGCTGCTTAATACACACACATTCTGTGTTCAGGAAGACCCTCTTCAGATCAGCGCTTGAGTGATTTCCTAATTCCCACCATCTGTTTCTTGCACTGATGACTATACAACTCAAGCACATCAGATGGTATAGTGATAATTTCCTTCTATGTAGGTACAAAATGTTACAATGTGGGCAGCACACCCAGTGCTAGAAACACTGAATTTTCACATACATGCAGGAAAAGAAAGACTGGCTTGAGGTGAAACAGACATTAGCTAGCAAAAATAGCTAATATGTTCCTATCCAAATTTTTTCAATTCCAGAATGCATTTTCATATACATCTTTTTGCTCTTTAACAGTCACAGCCACAGATCATTTTAGTTCTGTGATGCTGCCTGTAGAAGACAATGGGCCCTGCTGAGATTGCTGTGGAGCTGCTTCAGCTCTGATGGCTGCAAGGTGGTGGTCAAGGCCATGTGCTCCCTGCAGGGCACCCAGGTATGGACTGCATGGGGCTCCCAGGCCCCTCAGGGACCTCACAGGGGTGTGTCTGTTCGTAGGATCATAGAAGTGTTCGGGTTGAAAGGGACCTTACAGATCATCTTGTTCCATACCCCCTGCCATGGAAAGTGACACCTTCTACTAGACCAGGTTGCTCAAAGCCCCATCCAGCCAGCGCTCTGAGCAACCAGTTGCAGTGTTCCACCAGCCTCACAGTAAAGAATTTCTTCCTAATATCTAATCTAAATATACTGTCCTTCAGTTTAAAGTCTTTCCCCCATGCCCTATCACTTCTAAAAAGTCCCTCTCCACCTTTCTTGTAGGCTCCCTTTAGGTACTGTAAGGCTTTTGTAAGGTGTCCTCAAAGCCTTTTTCCACGCTAAACAGCCCCAGCTCTCAGCCTGTCTTCATAGGTTGCCTTCGTAGTTCATTGCTTGTGCCTGACTCTGAGTGTATCTATGCAAGGACTAGGAGTTGTAGATCTTTCTAGTCTCTCTAGTTTGAGCAGTGGCTTCATACTTCTCATCATTAGTTTGCAGAATTATTTTCACCTCCCCTGACCTTCCTGGTGAGCAGGGCCTGGCTGTAGAACTCTGATTCAGGAAAGCTGCCTTTAATTTTACTGGTCTGTCTCCAAACTGATTATTTTTCTGCCTGACTATGAAGTGGAGCAAGGGATGTCGTACAGGCAATGAAACCAAAACTGACACTTAAGTTTTAAGAGTACTGATGAGGTGTGGCATCAGACCTACTTACAAAATATAATCCAACACTTCACTGTTGCTTCTAAAGAAAGTTTTTGTACCTGCCTATGGGCAAAAGGTAACTTATAGGTAAACCAAACTAAGTAGTGATTAAGGATAGTGATTTAAATAGTGACACTGTATACCTAAATCAGTAGCCAGACTATTAGATGTTACTATATCCAAGTATTTCACCAAGTTTATTTTACAGAATCAAAGTGAGACGGCATGTCTTCATAATTCCCCATCTTATAAAATTAACTGTATACTGAAAGACTTTTCTGAAAATATCTCAGTGTTAGCTGTGGAAATTGTGGGTTCTTTTAGGGCTATTTGCAAGTCAAACAAGGTGGGGGGAAAGGGAAAATAAAATAAAATAAAAAAAGGAGAACAAGGAAAATACCAATAACACTGTATGCTAACATCTTTACTATTTATGAATTTTTGGAATCTTGCTGTCTGGGTGTGTCTGCTGAAATGTAGCTTTTCTGTTAAAGTATGCTTTTCCAGATGTGTTTCTTGGGAAAGTTACAAAGAGTCCACCTTCATTTCCCCCATTACTCTATTCGTTTTGAGAAAATCACCTGTGTTTTGAAGCTAAAAACAAATAAACATTATAAGCAGCAGTGGGGAACTGTGTTTCTTTCATGGCCTCAGATCTGAACTACAAGAGTATTCACTTTTGTGGAAAGTTTTGAGATATGTGTGCTACATCATTACCATAAATAATTAAAAGCAAATAAGTAAACAGTTTGCTTCCAGATAAATGTGCTGCTGTAGCTGCAGAAATAGATGAAATCATTTAGGGCAAAATTCTGTAACAGCTGGATGAAGCCAGGCTGGGCTAGCCAAAGCCAGCACGCAGTTTTGAAAGCCTCTAGGTGTAGCAAAAAATCGACCTCAGTAACTTTGCTGGACTGAGACTTCTCACTACTGAAACTGTTTGAATTTTCCTCTGAAGAAAGAGAGGTCCATGCGTCCCCATTGTATGTGGTTCTCAGGGATATCCATAGTCACAGATGTGCCAGGCACCTAAGTACTCTGTGTCCATAGGTACCAGGCTGGCTTTTAGTCTGTATTTCTGCTAATTTACAGATACCTAGAGAAAATTCCTGCCCTGCTGCATTTTAGCAACACTGTTTATCTGCAGCATTCAGACTCTGACACAGAAAGGTGTGAAAGGGGCAAGGAGGAAGGCAGAGCACATGTCCAAGAGCACTCCCAAACTCCAGATGAAATTTCTGCTAGTTTGTACAACACTGAACATGTACTATAAGGTTAGACTGCGGGAAGAGCAGGAAAAAAGCCAAAATATGAGCAAAGCAGAGGGAAAATATGAGAGGGAGTAAACCAGATAAGCAGGGAAGCAAGGGGCCAGGAGCCAGAGGATGCATACCTGCTGATAGACAGGTAGAAAGAGTCAACACATAAAAAGCCTTTACTATACCATGAAAGACCCTCTCCTGCAAGGCTGACAGCTAGAGTCCTTTGTGGCTATGTGGTAATACCACAGGACTGCATAGATATGGAGCAGAGTATCTGGTTTCACAGGTTTCACCAGGATGCAGACCCAACCTGTGCTCCAGGTTCAGTAACAGCAGAAGCACATTTGTCACTAAAGTTACTCAGGTTAAAAGCTTCCAGCCCTAAAGCATCAGTGCCTTGTAGCTGCACCCACAACACCAGCAAGTGACTGAAGACAGAAAAAAGATCCAGAATCCATTACTGGTGTGCAGGTAAAGGTATGTGCATCAGCATTTTAAGTGTGGGAATCAACACAAATCTATCTGTAAAATACATTGCCTGTGTCCTGTATTTCTTCCCCTTGTCTCTGGTTCCACACGTGCCCAGACAAGGCTGACCCCTGTTGCTGCCTCCACAGATGGGATCTTCAGCCTGCTGAGCCAACTAGCAACTCAGGAAGGAGCAAAGAGTTGATCACTTGAGACGGTCTAAGACTAAGGATTCTGAATGGGGCTGATGGGATTTTATGCTCTTTACTTCAGAAGAATGAGGTACAGTGAAAAAACAGAGAGTCCTAGAGCCAAATAAGGCCTGCCCATAACCTTGCTGCTCCTCACAACTTCGAATTTTCTTTTACAGTGCGTTATTTTTAGCAGCAGAGGTGCAAGAAGGCTGTTGTCCTGATATTCTGGTAGCAAGGATGCTTCTCTGGAAAACTGCAGCTTTGAACACTCTCCATCTGAGATGGTCTTACAAGGGAGGATCCACTCACCTTGAGGAGGCAAAGAACTACCTGCTCCCAAGGCTTTCTCTTTTGAAACACTATTTTTTTACATTTTTCTAATTCAAAAAGCTGATAAATATGCCAAAGGCAGATCTAGATGCCATATCCCATTTTATGAAGGTGCACAGCAGGCAGGCAGTGTGGGCTTCCTAATCAGATCTAGTTCTTCTGTTCCCTCAACTGTGGGCCTATTTCCATGTGTTCTGTGTTGAATGGCTTGGTACCAGCCTGCACAAATGAGGTCTCATATCTCTTACTCATATCCAAATGGTCTCTTGTCATGAGGTAGGCAAAAAATATTTAGATTTTTCTCCCTTTGGCATAGAAAAATATTTAGATTTTTCTCCCTTTGTGGCATGTAGGCTACTTCTGTCTCTCTTGCTCAGCCCTGGATATTAATTACTGTGAGATTTTGTAATTGTTGGGGTTGGTCTGATGTGTGGCACCCAAAAACAGTAGCATCATCCGGCAGAAGGCAGAAGGCCAAGCAATTCTATAATTTTCCAAGGATGCTGTCAGCATCTGCTGTCTTGTTTGCTGCAGGGTCTGAGACAGAGGTTAGCCCTCTCTTACCCTAGATGCAAGGAACCCACCGAAAAAAGCCCTTGCTAGCTGCTCATTATCCGTTTCTGTACTCACAACCCCTCTGACATTGCTAAAGCACCTGGCAAAAATTCTGCACTTGAGCAAAGTCAAGTTACCCTGCAAAAAGTTTCAAACTCCTATTCCACCCCTTAAAATATGCCTTTAGCTACTCTATATGATCCTTTCCAACCATTTCCCAGCTGTTTTGATTAGCTATTGATTAGTATTCTCAGCAGGTAAGTTCTTCATGACCACACAATTAATGTATATCAAAATCTCATATCTTACTTTATTATTTCTTATTATCAATATTATTCATAATTATCAATGTATTAGTATTATACCGTAACATGTAACTGCAGTTATTAGTCATGACATGCAGTTATTAATACTCACATGTACAACTTGGCCTTTCAAGTGGATTACCAAGCTCCCCTTCAGTGACACGACCCTTTCAGCTGGGCAACAGAGTTCAAACAATTAAGGTAATGTAGGATTACTTCTGTTCAATTTCCACATTTAAAAATAGCCTTATAATAATCCTTTGTTTATTTATGCCAAGAAAACCTTTCGGGCCCACATTTGCCCTGCTAGTATTTTTGCCAAGCTGAAAATCCTTTAGGGTGTTGGCACACTGAAATACATAGCAACACTTCTTAATAGCTTTGACATTTCTAATGGTAATGTGAATAACTTGAGTGTGTAGTTGGAGGAGTGGGATAGCCTACTGCAGTCCAGTCGCTGTTCTCAGTGCTATTATGCGTTGTTATCTAATGACTCATGAAAAAGCATTTCTTGTAGCAGACACCAGAAAACAAGAAACCCTCCACCCGCTTAAGACAGTGACTTTATTACAGTATGAACTACTCAGGTTTGCACCCCCTTGCAAACTCTGTCTCCACTCCTATAAATTCTTCATTCTTTGCTGCACAGACTAACAGGATAAGAGAGATCCAGAGTGTACCCATCCAAGCTTTTTGTCTGTAGCTTTGAGTACCCAAATGTTTATTTAATACACATTTAATAATAAGAAGAATAAGAAGTATTTCTTATAGTACTTTCTTTTCTGTGTTGGATTATTTTTGTATCATTGTAAAAGGGAAGCAAGACTGTGTCCTTCTTGACGTGCAGAAGCACAAGATTAAATTTAAGATTCAAAGGATGTCCAAATAGTACTACAACAGGAACATGGAACCATAAGAGTCTGGAAGGTAAATGTAGTGTAATAAGCCCACTGTTAACAGAAAAAACAGGGTGACACTGAATGATAAAAATTAAAAAAGAACTACTAGCTGTCTGTGCCAATAATCATCATCTTTGATGTTCACTGAATGAGACAAAAGCCCTTTGGGGACAACAAACACACAGCATTTAATTATGTAATAGGATGTAACCTAGTAAAAGGGGAATAGAAGGACTTACAAAAATCACTGCAACAAAAGCCCTCCCTTGCTGATATTTGACAGCCTTCAGTACCCTTTGACACTGTACACCAGCCATTATGGCTGCTGGAAAGAACCACTGCTAGAACAAAGCTGGGATGGTCCTGGAGGACATATCTGCTGGGTCCAGCACAAGGTCAGTGAAAGCTGCCCTAGCAGGAGGCACCTCTATGTGTCACATCTGCCACAATATTTGCAAAATGAAGTGTGAAGTCAAGAATAATGTTTGGCAGCACAAATGAGAGGATCAGCATGTCTTGGTGATGTGATCAGGCAAAGGCTTGCCACACGCCAAAGACACTTCTCAAATGGATTCATATCGTATAACATTCAAATAGAGAATTGGGAGAAAGTTATCTTAGGGCATTCTATACACCACTGGTAAGCTGCTGTATGAAATGGACAAAACTAAATTCTCTGACAACAATCTAGACAGTTCCTGGGAATGCATGTAGTCTATACCTAGATTTAAAGGGAACAGAAAAGAGGCTTTAGCTCATCCTTGCCTGATACCATGTTACCTGGCAATCCAGCCCTCAGCTTCCTTTGCTAAAAGGCAATCAAGTACAGCAGGATTATTGTGTGTCCTATAAGAAAAAATAATTCCAGCCAAGTGACTAGTTCATGAATTTGAAAGTTTAAGTCTTAGCTCCACCGGTTTACATTTAAACCAGCACAGGTTGGCAAACTGGGAGTGCAGTTCAGATCCATGCCTGCGAAGATGTTGCCTCTTTGGTGAGCTTAAGTACTGCTTGAAAAGGCTACCTATTCTTTGGGAGACAAATGTCACTGCTAGAATTTGGCTACATTCACAAGAAAGTTTTAAGCATTTAGTCTTCCTAAAGAAGTCATAACTTTTACAAGAGGCGAAGGACATGGGATCAGAAAGTGTGGGTAAAGGTAACTCTTAGAGACCTGTCAATAAAGACCTGACTAGCACTAGGATAACTAGACAGGTAAGCCTGCCTATAAAGGATTCAAAAACCCTGACATCAACTACTTGGAACTGGTAAGAGGAAGGCTCTATCAACTTCTGGGCTGCTGCATTTAGCACACTTGAGTCTTCCTTAAATCAATTTAGACCTCCTGTTTGCTTACATGCCCTTCACTGGCTATCTGTAATGGTTGGTGGTGTGCTCTCATATCTCTGTTGATTCACTGTGACCCTGAGGAGAAACAGCATCCCAGTTTCCCATTTTCAGTCTAGCAGAAATCCCGCGTTTCAAGGTTCACATTTGCAGCTTGTTTTATTGTCACATTCCACATTAAACAAGAGCACAGACAACAGTCAGAAAGTGAGCCCAGGTGAATACATCACCAAAACACTTTCTAATAAGAATTTGCTGTGAAGGGGCAGTTTTTCCCAAATGCTTTTCCTCATCCAACCTACTTCGAAAATGGAACATCACCATGGAATAACGAAACATGGGGAGTTCCCACAAGGTTAACTCTTATATGTTCGAGCCCTTTAAACATTTACCAGGCTAGCAGAAAAGAATATGTCTAGCATATGCATAAAAAAAACCCACTACTGAGAGTAATATCCCTGAAGTTCTCTTGCAAAGACAACATGGATTTGGGGGCCTTCCCTCCTTTACAAGTATATGCAACAGAAATTGAGCTAACGCCATTAGTTATATTGACACAATCTATACCTGGGATGATATTTCTGGCCTTACAAAATTATATTCTCCAAATAAAACCCAATCAGTGAACCTGCTCAATAACCTAAATACTTTTCCCTAATGTCTCCATCTGCAAAATCTGGAATTGTACTTCACACAGCAAGTTCAGTTGCAGTTCAGTGGGCACAGTCATGTCTAAGGATGCTAAACATATGGTCTCTCAGCTGTAGATCCCAAAGGTTTATAATGAAGATGACATGCCTCAGTGGTCCCTAAGCCTGAAGAATTCGATGGCTTTCTGAATAGCAGAATGTGCCCAAAGCACTTCTGCCATGAAAAAATTGGGTTTATCTTATTTTTGTTTTTTAATATAGGATCTTGCACAGTAAGCAAAGTGAAAACTAGTTATTGTCTGGGAAATTCCTGTCATTTAAAGTGTTGAAATTATTTTCTCTACTTAATCACAAAAGGTTTACCTCATCTGTTGGTCTTGCAGACTTACAGCACCTCACTGACTTACCTAACCTTCAAAGAGCAGAGATGTCCTGCCATCCTAACATACAAATGACTACAGGAAGCCCTCATTTTGAACTGACTATTTTAATTATTTAGATTAAGGACAACACAGGAACGAAAGCTTTTCCAGACTCCCCACAAGAAGACCAGCTCATCCCCTGTAAATCCCTGTATTAAGCCAGGTTACAAACAGAGATGAAAGACCAGACAAGGCAGCAAGGGGATACACTTCCAATCTCTGGCTGCTATCCAAGTTCCCTTCCTTGACACCTGGATAAACCCAGCAAGGATTAAGTATGCTCAGCAGGGCCAGGAAACTAGCCTGGTCTGTGTTGCTGGTCTTCCCCGTCAGCACTATTTTGACTTAGTCACAATTATTTCAGGCTTTGTTAACCAGGCGTGGGTCAATTTTACTTGCTCAGCAACAAGCTTAAAAAACAAATAATCCAATTAATGAAAGAAGCAGAGTGTAAAAGTGTTTGGAAAGGGTTGGAAAAGCCAAGAGGAGTAGCTGACACAACTGTAATGGGACATCTCCCTCCGAACAAGGGTGCACAGAGACTCCTTGTTAGCTCAGGGGGGACAGCAGCATGGTTTTTCTTTGAACCCTGCAGCCCCCAGAACTGTGACACATCACTGGAGCTCAGAAAAGCAATACCACAAAGCCCCGTGTGCCATGCAGACACACAGGTTTGCAGTTAAATAAAATCCGGGACAAATACTAACATTTGCAACTGCTGCCCACTTCTGATCTTGCAACGATGTCTCAGCAAGTGCTTATACAAAACTTCTCTCTAGCTCATTAACCCAGCCTTCATTAGGCAGCAAAAGAGAAATGTCAGAAGTTATTTAAGAGTACATCTTTAGCCCTGAAATGAGTGTTTGTGCTTTGGCTGAGGTGGGAAAGGGGAGTGGGAAGAGAAGGAGAGGAGGATTGAGAAGCTGTTCACAGCTATTCACATTGCAGCTGTGGAATATATGTGTAGGGCTATTCATTCAAAATGTTGTTGTTGATAATGGCATTCAGCTGCAGAAACCCCCAAATGTCATTTACAGAGACAACTCCTCTGCCTGCCTGGAGTGATAAAAATTCAGGTCTTTGGTTCAAATTCCTTGTACCATTGAACCAGTCCTGACCCTTGCTGTATAAAAACTTGTCATTAAGAAGTTGTGCAACCGCAACAAACCCCACCATGGATACCTTCTTTCAGAAAATGCCATCACGAACATTATCCCTTCCAAATCCAGAATTAAATTGCCCCCACTCCCAGGTAATGTCTCAACATTGGTGCTTATGGCCACAGCAGTTTCAAGAAATGACCAGTTCTGTAAGATTGGCTGTTGAGGCACTGAGAAAAACGCAAGGTGTTCCCCAGCAGCTGCATTTGCTCCTGCCAAACCCAAGCAGCAGGACCATGCCTGCAGCTCCACTACAGCTTCTCCATGCAGTGCTGAGGGAAGAAGAAACAGAGGGCATCAGAGAGAAAACATCCCATCTCCCTTCATCATGCCCTTGCTTATGTGTTTGCGCCTCTCCCTTGGAACAGGGGCAGAAAAGCCCCTTTTCATTTATGGGACGGAAATCCTATTCCATCCCAAACAACAGTCAAATGATTAATTACAACTCACATAGACTTCATCCACAGCATCTCAAGGTGAGACCAAGTCACAGAACATGTGAAATGTTGAGAAAGGAGAACACCAAGTCTAAGTGCTTGGCCACTGTAGGATAAGGTTAGTCCCTCATAAAACTGCTCTCAAATTTTTTGAAGTTTTGTCAATTAGAAACAATAGCCACACTGACAACAGTAAGTTACATACTATCCAGCAAAAGTTTATTGCATAGAACCTCATAAAAGATGCACACACCACTTCCACCCTCCCACTGATTGGGTGCCTGGGACAGTTCTTGGTCCAACCAGTTGATTTCCACTCTTTACAATAGTTAATGGCAGGCAGAAGTGATGATGGTGCAAATCTCCTCTGAAATACCAGCCCAAGAACTAATATCTAGTTCCTAGGATCCATTTAGCAACTGACTTCGTGAAGGTTCACTTGCACTGTTGCAGTTTCCTACACATGAAACACCAAAGACATCATTGTTTTCAAAAACTTTTAAAACTTGTGTGTGTGTGTGTGCGCGTGTGTGTACGTGTGTGTACACACATATATATAGAGAGAGAGAGATTAATGAAATCTAAAATGAAACCCTCAGTTACAGGAAGCTCTTGATCCCTCACTTTCTGAACACTATTTGTTTTATCATCATTTGCATGATCCACTTCTGTAGAAAAGCAGATGTGATGAAGGAAAAAACTGGTGTGTGGATGTCTTTCAAAGCCAATTTAGCTGTTGTCTTTAATTTCTTGGATCCTTAGGGGGCACCATTCTGATTTTATGTCTCTAGCTCTGTGGCCTTCAGAAAGTCCGGCCTTGGAAATATGAAATGAAGTAAACAAGTAGTTTACTCAGAATTCCCCATAGCTAGGCAGAGTTGTTTGGCAAACTGAATGCCTCACAGTAACACTAATTCCTTTCCCTGCATTCATGCGAAAATAAACAAAAGGAGCAACAGACTAAAAGCAAACAATTATTTCCTGCAGATTAACTCAATTTATTACACAGAAACCAGGACTTGTTTCATTTTTCTGACTCATTTTTCTTACTTCTTACTTGTAAGTTGACTTTTTATTTGATGATGGAATGTATTCACTTGCTGAAAGAGAAGAAGAAAAATTCAAGCTGTAAAGCATTAATTTTTATGAAGACCAAAGAAGTCCACTTTAGAGCAGCAGAATCTTTATAATGTAATTTCCCCAAAAATCATTGTCTACTTAGCTGGACAAGAACAGCTGGATGTAATGAATGATAGCTAGTACTTGCAAGTTTCTTTACAGGCTTTCTCATACATTGCCTCAAAGGAGACACAGTGAGCTTCTGCTGGTCTCCTGTCAAGTATCTCAGCTCCTTTAATTAGTTATGCAGAGTGTATATACAAGCTATCCCAATCTACAGCAGTGACAGCTCGATGGCAGAAAGCCCATGACAAGGACATGGTGAAGGGGGAGCTGACCAAACACAGCAGGGGCTGAGTGCAGAAGCTCTGCAGGATGCACCAGAGGCCTCAAGAGTCACTATTTACAACTCGTCTGGGCTGTCAACAGCAGCTCCGCCACCCCACTATGCTTGAGCAAACAGCCAAGGCAATCAGTGAGTTGTAACATAGGGTAGCATGTAATATTCACACTGCAGCTGGCACAGCTGGGTTACCTACTTTATTGGCTTGCTCAGGAGGAGAACACACCATTTTAGGCACCTCTGCAGGCCTAACACCTCCTTTTCTTTTACTGGCATGAATCAGAATTGTCTCCTCTGTTCTCTCTGCAAGTACATTACACAAACACAACATGCCAGATATGTTTCCCACTGATCATACATGTCTTTCACTTTATGGTAAGGGACTCACAGAAACCACTGCTAGCACCTAACAGCCTGTCTTAGTTCCAGGAAGAACTAAGATATCTATATCAGCCAAGTAATAATCCCTCTCCTTCAAATTTAGAAAATA